>CM053170.1:20262282-20307754 GCA_012977825.3 Pteromalus puparum | reverse complement strand
ACCGATTTTTCTCAAAAATTTGGCTTCCTCTTATATGGATGTCTAGTGCTTCTACAACAAAATAATTAAACTTGGAAATATTTAAAATAGCATTCATACACTGTATTTTAAAACAATATTTTATTTATTGGAACAATAAATTTCGTTGGAGGAAGCTACGTGCCAATGAATTGGCAGCGGTTTTTAATTAGTGAGCAAGTCCCTCGTAGAAAATTCACCATATTATATGACCTGCGAACAACTGGTGCCCATATTTTTTCAGCATAATTTGCCCATATTCTTAGAACACAATATGCTCACTTTATGTTGCACATGCTCAACATTAATTTGTTCCTAACCACAAATTCACAAACTCAGTAATTTATTCATTTTATATTAATATAATAAATAAACATACGCCACGTATATAGCTGAGCAAAAGTATACGGAAGAAATTTGAGGTTAAGAGGTTAGGATAAGGGCATACATAATGATTGCTTACAAGTCAATAACTGCATTTATTCATAATTTTTGCTAAGAAATCAATTCTATTTCGTTAGTATTCTGATTTGCTTCATCCCTATAAAGATTATGTGTTAGGCGTAACTACCTACAGTTCATTCCACTTAACCGAACATTAAGTCATTAACTTATATTTCATTTTATAATTATATCTATAAACAAATGAATAGATATTGTTTATATTAGCATGATAATACTGCAAAATGTCATGTTCAACAAAACTAAACTTAATGAACCCATTCAAACATTTATTGTGGCTCGTCGAGTACATTAATTAAAAATTGCAAGTTTTTCAGGGTATCGGTGATTTTGGTCAAAATTTCAAATCAGCTAATTAAAATGATAACACAATGAATTGTATATTAACTTGTATATCAGCTCTTGACAATTTAAAAAAGAGTACATATGAATAACTTTTGATTTACAGTTCAGAAGTTATTAGAAAATTCTTATCTTCTAAAATTGAAATTTACGACTAAATACTTAAAAGTCTTTTGAATTTTTTAAATATCTTCTAAACTATGAATCAAAAGATATATACTCTTTTTTGAATTGTCAAGAGCTGATACGCAAGTTAAAATAAAATTCTTTATGTTATCATTTCAATTGGCTGATTTGAAATTTTGACCAAAATGACCGAAGCCAAGCGAAATGTGAAATTTTTATCTAATGTACTCAACAAGCCACAGTGAATGTTCGAATGGGTTCATTTTAGGTTTACTTTTGTTAAGCAAGATATTTTGTGCTATTATTATGCTAATATAAACAATATCTATTAACTTGTTTGTTATATAATTATATAATGAAAAAGAAGTTGATGATTTATTGCTCGGTTAAGTGGAATGAAGTGTAGGTAGTGTACGCCTATCATATAATATTTGTAGATATCGTAGAGTAGGGCTGTATTATATTAAATAAATTGATGAATTCGCAATTTATTAGCTGATATCATGAATAAACTTAGTTATCCCAAATTAATATATGTGCTTATCCTAACCTCCTAACCTCAAATCAGCCTTCCTATACCTTTGCCATAATTTTCGCCAGAATTATGCCCACTTACCGTCGCCTGTTAACAGGGCGATATGGCCGATATGGCCACCATATGTCACACAATCTGGCCACTGAGAATAAAACTGAACATATCGTGGCCATATTAGCCTCAATTTTCTACGAGGGGTTTTCTATAAGTAATCGAATTTTAATGCAGATTTTGAAATTTTGGATTTTGCATTCATGAAGTATGTGATAACGTCGAACAAAAATAGCTAGACGGAAAAGATTGATAATCAAATTCAGTAAGTTGCGGCAACTCACATTAATGAGGGTTTCGAAGTTGACTAAAATGTCGCTCTATTATACCATCAGTGAAAAAAATCGTTTCACGCCGTGAAATCAGAGTGACACGCCTTTTATTAAAATACGCGAGTCCCATCAAACGTCACAGCATAGATGTATATGGATTAAGCTCAAAAGCCCTTCACGATGAACACTAAGAGAAATGTATACAAGAAAATATTACTATACTGGATGGGATATTTTACTACAAGTTCGGTAATCCACTCACAGGCTTACAATCTATTAATTTTTACGTAACATCATACTTTTCGTTAGTTAATGCAATTTAAACTGAATTTAATAATTTAAACCGATGAGAGAACGCTGCTCCAACGGGGACTTACTATTCATTTTGTGCACTAAATTTTGTGTACCTAATATACGAACTTGACAATGTCAAATTAACAACTTGTGCAGAATAAATTGGTTTGCACATTTATGCTTGATAATTTAATTATTAAATAATGAATTATGTAGCCCATTATCAGATTATTAAATAATTAATTATCAAGAGGCGCGGTAGCGCCCCATGGCAATCATCAAATTCATACAATAGCACATCAGCATGAGCGGCCGGGCAGCAGGCTAAACAAGGCATAGCTTTAGCATTGGCGACACACCACTGTATCTAGACTCAGCGCGCATATGCTTATGAAGGAAACGGAAAAGTGCCTATGCACCGCCTATCGTCACCTGCCACAGGCACGGAGAGTTGATTCGGAAAAAGGGCCAGTCTAAAACTATTTGGTTTGGTAATTGATATCGCTCTAGCAGTCCACACGTACGCATGTATGTTATACATTAAAATTAAAATTAATTTAGACTCTCTCTAAATCTGAAAGAGTGAAAAATCACTCATTGCGAAGAGTGACGCGATTTTGCCGCTAATTGGAGCGATTTTTCACTCTTTCAGATTTAGAGCTCGCAACAGGGTTTTTAAAATAAAAATGTTTGGTATACGTAAGTAAGCTTCCAATTTTTATTTAAAAAAGTCGAAATTTGTTATTATATTTCCTCAATTATTACTTTTGGATGTTGGGAATTCAAACATATGCCGGTAAAGCAAACAGATAACCAGAGAACGAATAGAATAATTAGCGTGTCTTTTTTAGAGTAGGATTGCATTAAAAAAATTTCGTATGAAATAACGAATGAATAACTAGATATGAAACGATACGTGAATATATTCAGAAATTACGTAGAGCTGCGACGAACAATAACAAAAGTGACAGAATAAGACGCGATGTGCACAGCTATAACTGAACTCGATTAAACTTTTAAAGTTGAATCAAGCCTCTACTAAAGTTGAATCAAGCACACGCAGTTCTTATTTGCTGCCTATTTATATATAGAAACTTAATACACATGCGTTTACTGTATACATTAAACGCGCGCACTACCTTCGCATATAGAGCTTATATTTTGCTAAACTATACGCGTAAAGGAATATACCTATATACTCGAGTCCACACATGCGCCCGTGTATACTTAGATTAAGTAAAGTCGGTATATATGTCGCCCGCTTATCGCGGTGCGCGCACAAACCAGAATTTATACCTAAGCCATGCGCGATTTTACGACTGCGCATCGTCCCTGGTAAAATCGTTGCCGGGTTTCTAGCGATTATCCGAGTAGAATTTCTCAATATCGCCAGATTCCGGAGAACGGATCTCGCTGGAAACTCGCGACTGGCGACATGCATTTTGTATGCCGTTCCGGCTAGAAACCCGGTAAGGAGTTAAAATGTTAATTTACACTATTTATAATACCCTATTACCACCGAGACTGCAAGTTTTGATGCGTACATGTACAAATAGCTATTACGTATGATGTCTAAGTGTTCGGGGTCGTCGATGACGGGATCTAGGATGTGCGTAGAAACCTAACCTGCTTTATGCCGATATCTCCAAAAGGGAGGCTTTTCGTAGAAAACGGACGAAATTTTCGCCCCATACATGGGGTTCGAACATCGAATTTTCATTCAGGTAGTATAGTCAATTTTTTCAATTTTGAGGTTAGGAATCCAATTTTCGTTTTTACGAAACGATGCACCCTTTTCTTTCTCTTAAAAACTCCATAATGCTAGACTATGTTTACAAATGAATCTTCTCACGAAAATCTATGGAGCGCACTTCCTAGAGTCCGTCATCGGCGACCCTGAACACCTAGACATCATCTACAAGCGATTATCCGGCTTCGATACTAAAAACTATGTATCGCACTAGGTAGATGCATACTTGAACCATTTATCCATTTGTAAATCAATCGTCGGAAAATATAACCTCTAATTATAACGGGCCTGCAGTATACATATACATTTATACATACAGTCTTGCCGGGTCTCCGCCGAGAATCAGCCGATATTCTTTCCTTGATTCTCTCGAATGGTTCTCGCTGGTTTCTAGTCTACCGGCTAGAACTTATCGGCAATTTTTTACCAGGGGTATAAGCCAAGTTAGTGCGACTCGCCGATCTCGTCCCCTTATACACTTTCGATCGTTTCTCCCAACTTTCAACTTTATACATCCAACAGTTTTTCTCACGCTTTCGCGCGGACGGGCATTTTCATAGAAGCTGTTAAAAACTTTTGCGTTGGAGCATAATCCTTGTTAAAGCGATTGCCACTAAATATCAAAAAGCATAGTTGCGCGTACTTTTTGATTATTAGTTTCATATACCAGGCGATGAAAAATAAAAGTGACGAGGAAAAATCGGTCAATTTCGCGATACAAGCTCGAAACAGAAGCCCGCCGTGTACGGCTGTTGCAAAACTGCCGGCGCGGCAACGGCAACATTATGCGAGTGGATTACGCGAAGCACGGTTTCTCCGGCTCGTGTATATGCGCACACGCCGCACTGGGATCCGTACCGACTTGCATGTACACATCGCGTTCGTATTCACCTCAGAGCCCGCAGTGTCGCGTATACTCGCCGGATACATAATATTATGCGCGTGTGCGTTTACACGTGACGCAGGCAGGACTGATCCGCGTGTGTGCTCATTAATTTCAATTTCTGCATAATGTGCACAGCTGCCGTGGGCACGTATAGATGAGGCGACCTTTTCTCCGCGGCTCATCTTCTCGTTTTTATACATGCAAAGCGCGCGCGGCGAGCTTGACGTCTTCATTTTAGTCGGCGACGTGTATTAATAAAGCGAGGGATAGTGTCCGCGCAGCGGAACAGTTTTATGGAGGAAAAAGCCGTTTTCGGGAGCCATGGGATTAAGTATTTCGACAGCAGGTGTATACTTGTAGCGCAGTGAGCAGCGCAGGCTTTATTAGCCTTTTATCCTGGTTACAGTTATAGCGCTGCGATGTTTTTTGAGGACGAAGCGAAAGTACCATAAAAATGTCATGTACGCGGGCTTTGTCGTTTCATAATTAATGCAAGTATCGTAAAAAGCGAAGGTGTTCCAACGACCGCTATAGCTCGACTCGGATAATTGCAATTGCACTTGTTACGACGTTAAACACTATTCCGCACACAGCGTTAACATCCACTGTAGTTAGAGTGTACTGACTTGTAGAGCGAGAACCGATCAGCCTATTGAGGTCGACAAGATACATATAACGAAACGTTAATTATCGCGCAGCCGTTTGCGGCGGCGGCGCCTCGATTGTTCCCATGGTTTATTGTACAGACGACGTCTCGAAGGCGCGAGATAAAGGCGTCGGCGTCGGATGCTAATTACGCTTCCCTCTCCCGCGCGTTCTCGCAGCGCGAACTTAACGAGCCGCGCGCTGTGCTCGGCCCTTGTATCTCCGGCCCATCTCTCTCCCTCTTTCCAGGCTTCCAGGCTTGTCGGCCGGTTTTCGAAGATTCGTATCGTTCGCGCAGCAGCGCCAATTACAGACACGCCGAACGGGCAAAGCGCGGGGCGGTCGGCTCGCGCGAACTGCGGAGCTCGCTGCGGAGGACTCTGCCGAATTCAGCGGTTCGGGCGAGGGTTCGGGAGAGAAAGGGGACCTAACCTTGGCGCAATAATTGTAATCGACATCCGCCCGATCGCCGCTTCTGGTTCGAAGCGTTTATGCTCAAGAGAAGAAGGACATCTCCTTCATCAAGAGAGATTTATGCGAGCGCTCATCAGGAGTAAAAAAGTAAGTATCCTCTTATTGTTAAAGGCGCTTCGCATTTTAATAGATCTTTTCGCCGGAGTGCCAACAAGCTTAACGGTTTTACTCTCGCGGCCGGGCGAATGAGAATCCGAGAATCCCTCATAATAGGCGGCTATCCTGCACCTCGGCATTACCCTAGTGCACGCACTCGAGTCTCTCCCCCTCCCGCTCCTGACTCGCTCGCAGCCTCCCTCCGCGTGACTTTATTGCATTCGGCTGCATTCGGCTCTCCGGCGCGGCGCATTCGCGACCATATTTGGCGAAATGGGCAGAGCTCGCGAGAGCGGAGAGCTGTGTACGTGCAGGTATACGAGCGGGGAGAAGGAGTCGCGCTGACCCCGCGGTATGAACTCTTGCGCGCGCGGCTGCGGCGAGGATCGTTATCGAGGAGCGGCGCTAAGCCGCAACGTTATAATCTGGAGGACTACTCATACTGCGCTACTGCGTGCACGAGGCTTTGTCATTTTTGGTTGCGGTCGTTTCTTCTGTGTGCGTGATTGCCGGTCCTTTTTGGTATTTAGCTAACCGGTTTTGCAGTTTGCGGGCAACGCGCGCGAGAGTAATGAGTGCATGCGACTTTTGTGAAATCAGAAGAAAACATTCGACGAGGAATCTTTTCTTTCTCCGTGTGAATGGAAGTAAGATATTTGAGGGTAATTTGTATGCACTCCGTTATTAGTCAATAATCGGCTGTATCCGCTTTCTTACTACGAATAATTAGGTACACACGAGTGGAAATTTTCGCCGTGGCGCGTGGGTGCAGGCGAACCGTAATCAGAGAAACAAGCAATATCGAAGATTTTTATTCGATTCTCTCGCCTCGGACGGACGGACGGACGGACGCGAGGAACGTCGACTTTCGAATGTCGAAAGTTTTTGTGAAATTAAAGCTCCGCGATCTCCGCGCAGCGGTAAAGCAAAAAGTGAAAGATGCGTACACTAAGAAGGCATACGCGTGCTGATGAGCTGCATTTATGATTTTCGAGAGAAGAAACGACGAGCTTACAAAGCCATAAAAGTTGCTAGCATGATAAAAGAAAGAAACGCGCCTCATCCTCGAGGGGATCGAAGCGTGTCCGCAGGAGATGCGCATAAAGTCATCGGAAAGGCCAATTCAGCGGATCGAGGGACGACGCGAGCTGCCGATTATGTAAAAATATTATGTGACTGGAAAAAGAAAGACGCCGAGCGCATAAAGCCCCCGAACGACTCGTGGTTTACTAATCGATCGGCGTCGGCGTCGTGCGGCTCACTAGAGTCCTCCGCGGCGCGGCGGAAAGTGGAACGCGACGCGCTTTTGTATACGGAAAGATCGTGAATAATACACAAGACCACCCGGGCCGCCGAAAATCCCGTGAACGGGTTCCCCTCTCTCTCTCTCTCTAGCTTTGCGCTGCCGTGCCCGTCGATAAATAACCTCCTGTTCCACCTACGCCGCCGTGGTCACAATGGCAGAGTCCTCTCTCTCTCTCTCTCTCCCTCTCGCATCTCCTCTCGCGCGGCTATGGGCTTTTTATGAGGGAAACCGGAGACGCTCGGCTTCTTCTGCCGCTGCTGCTGCTGCTGCTGCCGCTCGAATCGCCGCGTCGAGAGCTGGCGAATGAGAGAAGGAGCCGAGGGCCGAGCGCGCTTGACGATAATAGCTTGGGAGGCGGTAAAAAGTGTAATTTCAAGGTGTTCGAATCGCCATTTACGATCGAACTGCGAAATTTCTTCGCTCCTCCGCTTTTACGCTCCTCTTATAATACGCCCGTTATGACTTTGCCGTGCTCGGCTTCTTGCGCATCGCGGGGCGCGACATTCCCTCGACGACGCACTTGTAATAATTGATTGGAATTTTTATACGGCTGTAATAAAATTTTGTCCTGCTCCCTGGGATGGTGATGATGAATCGCGTCGCATTTCTCTCCGATAAGACCGCTCCTAAATCTGGGACGCGCACAATGCAAACTGCTTAATACTGTCATCGCCCGGAGGCGTACACGGGCTCTAATTGAATACTTTTTGTCGTCGTAGGCACATTGTAATCCTCTTATTCAGCCTCTGGCCTTTAAAGAGACCAGCACTGACGTACAACGTTGCCAGAGGACGTATTATTATATTATGCGGCGCATAACGAAGTGACGCGCGCAGGATGAAACGGGTTTAATGTCGCTCGCGAAGCCGCAACGTACCTTTAAGCTTAAGACACGATACGCTTCAGCCCCGCGGATAATGACTCGAGATTTCACCGACAACCTGCCGTCACTTCGGCCACGAGAGCAGCGGTAATTGGAAACGCCCGAGGATGAGCTAATCGATCAGCGCGCGGTTTGACTCGAGGTTTGACTGCATAATACTCGAAATATCACTGCGCGCAAGTTCGTTAATAATTTTTATACCATCGCCGATTTCGCAGGTGAGCGGATTAAAAGACTTTCTTAATTAATACGCCCAATGACCGCGTCTGGCTGTAATAAGCATGGTATTACGAAAGGAGACGGCGAGTAAATAATGGCACACCACCGCGCCGATTATATTAAATTGGCGCGCGTCTTGTTTTTTTTCCATCGCGCGTATAGGTATAATAAAAATAAAAGAGAGCGCGCTATAAATTCGATTTCGAATTTCAATTAAAGGCCGCATTTTTCAAGGCCCGGATAACATGTTAATTCCACGCTCGGGCAATTATTCACGAGATCAGAATATCATTCGAGAGAGCCGCGTCGTCCCGTTAATAATGTTATCAATATTCCCCCGAGTTTCGGCGTTGAATGCACCGCGAGAGCTCGACCTCAAAAATCGCTCTCCTCGAAATACCGAGGAGGAGAAGGAAGAGGACAGGCAGTCTGGTCTCGATGAGGCGAGATTAAAGTTAAAATCTCGAAAGAAATATGAAGCGACGGCGTATTAAAACCGAAAGTTACGGGTCTCGACGAACTCGAGCTTTATCGGAGCGCTCGATCTATAAGTAACTTCTATAAGCGCAGCGCTGCAGCATCGGGGAGCCGGCGCGGCGCGCGCCGCGGTCAGTTTCATACGCATTGAAGTAATATACGCGAGAAAGAGCTCGAGCCGACAAAAGAGGGAGCGATAACCTCGCTAGTGCCACCGCCGGCCCGCTGACCCGGCTATAGAAAACTCGCTCTCTGTAATGTCTACTCCTCGTGTACCTACATTTCCGCACTCGCGCGGCGGGGCTGTGTGCAGTGTGCAGTGTGTAGAGGCTGATACTGCGTAAGCACAGAGCTTTGAGATATTTATTTTTACTCTTCGTGCATGAGTTTATCCAATTCTATTCAAAATTTTCGAATGACTTTCGAAACTGTCTCTACGAGCGGAGCAAGTTTAAATCGAAATAATAACAATGACTCTCACAGTGCGGTAGGACACACAATAACGACGCGCGTGTTCGGTGCTCTCTCGAGCGCTGCTCCGCTGCACATGGGAGCGAGAGACGAGCTGTAACTCTTTGGACGTGTACAGCGGCAGCAACGACTACAGCAGGTATAGATGTATGTGGATCGTGGGTGTGTATCAAAGGACATGGTAATGCCGTGGATTATGCGGCTATGTCGCGCCGTGGAGGAAGCTTACGCTGCGGAGCAGCATCGACTGTGCGGAGGTGCCAGTGTCGTAGCCCTAATAAGCTTTATCTTTGCTCTTTTTGTTCCTGCTCATGCTGCGCGCCGCCTGTTATATCCCACATGCAACACGAGCCCTTTTGTCTTATTAAAAATTTAAGCCGCTGGCTTAGCGTGAGCCGCCTGCCAAAACATGCGATGTAAATACGGATAATTATGATGGATTGTTTAGAATTAATCAGTTTTTTTATTTAATATATCAGAGCGGATAATTTATTCGGAGTACGCAATTAAAAGCATGAGGAATACGGGGTTATTGTTCCTTCGGCATCGGCTTACACTCACAATTAGAACGAGGTTGAAGATTAACCAGCGTCACCATAAGGAATAATAATGAACTTTTGCACAAGTCATTCCCAGACTTCGATTGTCTATTGTTTTCTAGATTCGAGAGTGCGAGACTGTCGCACTTAGACGCTTTAACCGCGCAAAGTTTTTTTACGCGCGCAGTATTTACTCTAAAACATGATCGCCTTCATCGACGAGATTCGATTTCGTTCCAGCAGCGATACAATCGTCTCCGCGACGACTTCACCTCGCGTCGCTCGAACGTCGTTCAGTAGCACAATATGCGCGATAAGGAACGGAATTGAATTGAAGGAAAGCGAAAAAGCGAAATAGCGCATAAGAGGCCGCGTGTAGAGGAACGCAGGTGGGCCAATTCGCGATTTGCATGGCTGGCCGCAGGCCAAAAACGTCGGGGCCAGAGGAGGGAGAACGAGATTTCGTGTAGGAACTAGCTGGCAGAATTGTCCCGACAGCGCCAATTCAGACCGATAATGAGACCGAGATTATCGTGGGACGGAGCAGAAGCTCGAGCAGAAGCGCGAGCCACGGCCGCACGAACTCGCCTCTCCCTAATGCTAGTTCGAATCTTCCGCCCGGTTAATCGCGCGGCGGCTCTCGCTCGTCTCTTGACGAGCGCTTTATTTGACCGAATGTCTCGCTCGTGATTGTTCTTGCGGCGCAGCGTTGACCTCGCGGACGGCGCTCTCAATTGTTTTGATGACTTTTAAATCGTCCGCTGGATTTCGTGGTAGGAGAGTCTAGAGTTTTCTTTGCGAGATCTCGAATCCCCGCAAAGCTTGCCGATGCAAACTGCTGTGAGGGGCACGAGTGCTGGCGCGACAATGGATTTGGAGGACGAACGGCGTTATATACGGCGTAACGCGAGGCTGGATGAATCAGACCGCGCGCAAGTGTTTTCGAGTGAAAAACGCTGTTCTATAACGACATTTATATTCCCGCCGCAGAGGAAACAAAAAATGGTACCGAAGAAAAAAATAATATTGGAAGAGCGGCGATTCGATAAAAGACTCTTGATAACCCATTTCGCGATAATACAGCTCGTTTGAAATAGCAGTTCAAACAAGAGCGGAGAAAAAACGATAAAAAAGCATTAAAACCGACACAGCGAGCAAAGCGGAATATCGCAAAACGCGCCCGATGGAGAAAAAAAAACAATTAAAAGAACAGGGTCAGACACACAGACGTATACACACGCGGTAAAGCGACTCGACGCTACAGCAGTGAGGTGAAAAAATCCCAGACGGAGAAAATATCGAGCTCCTATTCTCCGGGTGAAAATCCCGGACGGAAATGAGATTAGCGCGGTCTTGTCGGTTAACCGCATCTGCTACTGCCGTCCTTACGTGCGCGCAACAGTATAAGTAAAGAGAGAAGGACAGCGTCGCCGCGACTAGACTCGGCTGCACGTAAACGGAACAGAGCCGATGACAACAACGCCTTGCGTTATTATAGCCAGCCGAGTGCGCTGGCGACGCAGCGCAATCGTAAGTTCTTACAAAAGCCTCATACCGTCTATAGTCACGACGCCAGAATGGACCTTCTCATTTGTACCCATACAAAACCCATATCGCCGGAGTGACATCAGGCAATGCGCCTCTCTTGTGTACGTATCGCGCGCGTTTATTGAAGAATCAAGCCGCGCTTGTGAGTGCATTTCTGCAAATACGGCTATTCAGAGTCCTTCAGAGTATGCAGTTCCTTCCTTTTTAATCTCCTTCGCTACGTAAGTTGTAAATAGTTTGTTTTCAAATGCATAAATGCAAAAGCTCAGGTTTCCGTGCGTACGAAGCATTTAAATTGCCGCTGAAATGCTGAAAACAAGTCTATAATGGTCTTCGTAAAATCGCCGCGAAAGCTCGTTAGAACGACGTGCGATAAACTCGATTTAATCAAAACTCAGAGTCGTGCGCTAATCACTGCAGTATAACTACTCTGTATAACCGAGTAACTATAAAAATTCATAATGAAAACAAGCCAATAAGCGGGAAACTCGCCGAGATCCCTCAGAACCATAAAAAGGCCCTGGTATACGGTCAGCCGTGAGTTCTAGGCTAAGTTTTTGATTGCGCCGGAGAGACTGAAACAAACATACGGAACGCTGAAATTTATGCCTCGCTTAAACGCAGCCGGTTCGTTAGAAGGCAACGCCGCAATTAGCGGTGCATTATTACATTAGCGTAACGCCGTAGCTTCGTTAATTACTGGGAGGTCGGGTCGTTATGTGCCTGCCCACCCCCAACTCGCGCGCCCGCGCGATATTGTCTTCTATCGCTCCGTCTTTTATCAGTACATGACGGGTACAACATGCATGAACATGGGAGCAGAAAAAAGCTCAGAAAAGCTGTAATTTTTTTCGAGTGCTACCAATAATAACAAATTGCACTGTCGGTAATTATTTTTCAAATTTCACGCGAGCCGAGGCTGCTGCGCGTAATTGAGTCACTGTTTTCAGAGGATGGATAAGCCATCGAAAACAATAATGTACAATCCTCGACCTACGCAACATTCCAAACTGTAAGCTATAGTGTAGACGCTCGGGCAGTTACATAGAAAAGTGCCTATGCGCCATCTATTATCACCCGCCAGAGACACGAAGCAGTGTTATTATGAAATAAAAAGGTTCGGTACAAGTAAGTGAGCGTCAGATTTCGATTTAAAATGTCGGGATTGCCGCGAATTTCAGCTTTTGACGTTAGGAATTCGAACATACGCAGACACGACGTGCGGTAAAACAAACAGCCAATTATGAAACGAATTTTAGAGTAGGTTTTGGTTTGCAACAAAAAGCTTCAATTTATCTCCCAGCGAAGCAAACAAAATGGTCGGAAAGTCGCCGAGAGCCATATCGGTCGCAAATGCTCGAGTGAATTTTTTGCCATTACTTCTTCTGAGTGGTCATCACTCCGCTCTTTATACTGCTTTCTATTGTCGCCTGCCGTCGTCTCTTTCTTCGCATCTCCGTCGCGTCGCGAGATGGTCCCTCGCATGCACATAATCGAGCCGATGGAATGTCATTCGATATCACGCCGGAGAGGGCGAAAGAGGCGAGCGAGCGAAAGAGAGAGCGACGAATGCAGCGCATACTCGCGGCTCCTGTCGACTTTCGATCGTGTCGGAATTTCTGCATTAGCCGCGAAGCCCCGGCAGTCGATTTTCTCTCCTCTCGCGTTCTCTCCTCTCCGCGTTTCGCCATTTCTTTGTCCCTCGTTGCACACCCGCTCATTTTTATTTTCCCCTCCCTAGCGCTGCACATTTCCTGCGGCACTATCTTTTCTCCTTCGCGCCAGCGCTGCTGCTGCTGCTCTCAATCTTGGCGAGAGGAGCGAGCGGGGGAGGCAAGAGCTCCCGTGACTGATAAAGAAAATGCGGATATGAAGGGAATAGAGATAACGCGCTCGGGAGAGATCTATACGCGGGGATGTATGGGATGCTGCTGCCGCGCTGATATGGGAAAGTTATAATTCTCGTTGAAAGGAGCGGAACATCCCCGTGAAATTCCATTACTTTGGTATGATCGCTCTCGTCGTCGACGCGTCGAAGACGCGCAAGTATAATATATACGCCACCGCGACGGTTATTTCGTTTTTCAAGCTCGCGCCACCGTGTCGACGCTGTAGAAATGATTACGACTGGGATTTGAGGCCAGCCAAGAGACGCAGGGAATAATTGATATCGCGGGATGCTGCTGTGGCCTGTGTACACTTTTTGCAATAACCCTTCCTCTGGCTTCTGCATTGTTGCAAATAGTTAATCAACCTTACGCCTAAGTTTACAAATTATGTAAAAAAACATTGCATGCAGCTAGATTATCTGAAGCATTATTACATCGTAGTAAAGCACAAAAATCGCGTGCTATTCATCCACACTCCACAGCCATCCGTTAACGTTTACGTGTAGGCTAATTTGACTGGCGAGGTGATTTAGGCGCATGAGATCGCGCGGGATCTTTGACACGAGACGAAAGAGTTGGCACGTGACGTGGATGAAAACGTCGCGATTTACGATCACCCTCGAGCTTGCGAATTAATCAGACGACTTGATGGCTTATCGCCGGAGGAGGGGGACGAGTCGTTCTGCATGCAGTTGGCTTCTGCTCTCTGTGTGTGTGTTTGTGTGTGCTATTGAATAATAACGTGCGTGTGCTTTCGATTCGCGCATGTGACAAAAGAGAGTCGCGGAGGCGAATCAACAGATTGCGATCGAGTAAAAACGAAGAGATGTCATCTAAATTGCTGAGGCGCGTACTTTCGCATCGGGACCCGCTGAGAGCAGGAGACGAAATTCTGCGGAGCGCAGTTTGTCGCAAAAAGTGAGTAGGAGCTGATTGAAAAAGTATCTCGATCAGACGGCGTCCTAAGTAAATATAACCTCAACTTTCTCAACCTCTCGAGGAGAGGAGATTGAGAGCGAGAGGCCTCGGGAGGCATAAAAGTAGCATAAAAAGATAAAAAAGATATCCCGCGTCCTTCCCAGTCGCAGACTCGCCTCGACGTGGTACCCGGACAAAGAGTACGTCGACCAGTTCATCGGACCGACGATCGCACCTTGCGCGGCGGACGCGCCGAAATGGAAGTTTTCGCCGTACGAGCAGGAGCAGCAGCCGCCGGTGAAGAGGATCA
Source organism: Pteromalus puparum (assembly GCA_012977825.3). Taxonomy (NCBI): domain Eukaryota; kingdom Metazoa; phylum Arthropoda; class Insecta; order Hymenoptera; family Pteromalidae; genus Pteromalus; species Pteromalus puparum. The sequence goes on along the minus strand of CM053170.1, from coordinate 20,293,243 downwards.
AGAACGTGCGAGTGAACTTCGGCCCCCAGCACCCGTCGGCCCACGGCTGTCTGCGGCTGGTCCTCGAGCTCGAGGGCGAGCGCGTCGTCAGCGCCGACCCGCACATCGGCCTGCTGCACCGCGGCTCCGAGAAGCTCATGGAGTACAAGACCTACGCGCAGGCGCTGCCCTACTTCGACCGCTTCGACTACGTGTCCGTGCTCTCGAACGAGCAGTGCTTCGCCCTGGCCGTCGAGAAGCTCCTCAACATTGACATTCCCCTGCGCGCCAAGTACATCCGCAGTGAGTGTCGCGTCGCGCGTCGAGTGCCGATCGCGATTAGCCTTCTTTTCCGCGAGCTTGCAGACTCAATTTATTTTCTGCATGTTTCTGCGGTGCTGCATCAGGGATATAATATAGGCTCGTTTCGTTGTCGTACGTATTTCGTTGCAATAAATCCGAGCGCATTCTGTGTGCACGTTAGTGTTTCCAACGAGCAGAGGCCAGAGCGAGTTTTTCGAGCCGGCCACCCGAGAGCCTTTTGTCAAAGGATTTAAAATTTGAGCACCCCATTACGCCGCGCGCAACACATTCGCAATTCGGCCTGCGAATTGATTTTGCGCAGTAAACAACCGGCTAACGAGGCCCTCGCACCTTCTTCCCGCAGCCATGTTCGCGGAGCTATCGCGGCTCATGAATCACATGATGTCGATAGCCTGCCACAGCCTGGACACGGGCGCGCTCAGCCCGTTCTTCTGGGTGTTCGAGGAGCGCGAGAAGATCTACGAGTTCCACGAGCGCGCGAGCGGCGCCCGCATGCACGCCTGCTACGTGCGCCCGGGCGGCGTCGCCGTGGACCTGCCCCTCGGCCTCCTGCACGACATCCACGACTTCGTCTCCCGGTTCTCGGAGCGCATGGACGAGGTCGAGGACCTGCTCACCGAGAACAGGATCTGGAGGCAGCGCACCCTCGGCATCGGCGTCCTCACCGCCGAGGAGGCGCTCAACTACGGCTGCTCCGGCATGATGCTCCGCGCCTGCGGCATCAAGTGGGACCTGCGCAAGAGCATGCCCTACGACGCCTACGACTGCGTGGACTTTGACGTGCCCGTGGCTCTGAACGGCGACACCTACGACCGGTACCTGGTGCGCATGCACGAGATGCGCCAGTCGCTGCGCATCATCGAGCAGTGCCTCAACCAGATGCCGGCCGGCGAGGTGCGGGTCGACGACTTCAAGATCTCGCCGCCGCCGCGCGCCGAGATGAAGCTCTCGATGGAGGCGCTGATCCAGCACTTCAAGCTCTTCAGCGAGGGCTACCACGTGCCGCCGGGCGCGACCTACACGGCCGTCGAGGCGCCCAAGGGCGAGTTCGGCGTCTACCTCGTGAGCGACGGGAGCAGTCGGCCCTACCGGGTGAGGGTCAAGGGGCCGGGGTTCGTGCACCTGGCGCTGCTGAAGAAGCTCGCGCCCGGGCTCCTGCTGGCGGACGTCGTCTCGGTCCTGTCCACGCTCGAGATCGTCTTCGGCGACGTCGACCGGTGATTGGCCAAATTGCCGCGGCTGCTCCCCCCGCGCGTGACTGATGGCTTCATCAAGACGCCGGAGCGCTTGCGAGGAGGGACCGAGGAATCTGTATGATGTACGTCTGCGGGGGTCCTCGCCTACCCGCCTCGATTTATTAATTAACGACGCTTTGTCAATCGTCCCGGGAACGTTTCGTCCGAGTATTAGCGTGTAGGAAATGGGACGTTGAGACACGCGCAATAAAAAGTTCATCATTATTCAGGACTCATTTTTAACGCAGGAGAAGCGCGAGTTTTGAATTCACAGAGAGGTCCAAGTACGCGAGCTCGCGAGCGACGCTTCTCGCGCTGGACCATGCATAAATGAGTCGCCGACTCGCCGGTCTATGAATATCAGACGAATCTCGCCGCAGCGGAAAACAGGCTTTTCCTGCAGACCTGAATTTTTAATATTTCCTGGCTGACTCGATCGTAAACGTAAAGAGCTTCTGGTGCGCGAACAAAAACTCGTTTTTACATCATGAACATTCAGAGAAAAATCCATAGCCGACGGTGGAAGTGCGGAACGATATGAATTTAAACTAATGAACGTCGGAAGAAGCTTATTTTTGCTCAGAGTGTTTACACGCAGCATCCATTCGTTCGGCACTCGGGGGTTCATTCAACATAGCGCGGCAGCCGGGCAATGTTCATCCTCTAAAGCGTGCATATTAATTTTTATCCGCGGAGTAATTTCGTTTCTCCAAACGGCAAAAATGTTGGAGGTAACGCGAAATAACGCAGCCGTACGCCCGCAGCGCAATAACTCTCGCAAAGACGGGCGCGCACGTATGATGGCCTCGAGTGTAGGAGGCGTGCGTATACACGATACCGCACACAAGCGGCGGCGGCGGCGGCGGCGGCGGCGGCTGCAGCAGCGCGTTCAAGTGATGCTCGAGCGATACTCGTGCAAGTACAAGACGTACGCGCGTCGTCCGCGCGACGCATAAGTAAATTCTCGCATGCGGGACAGCGTACCGTGGGCATGGAAGGCAGGAAAGAAGAAGCCAGCAGCGGCAACGACGGCACAATGCAAGAAAGAAGCTGCGCCGGCTCGATGCACGCACACACTCGCCTCTACGGGAGAGAGAGAGAGAGAGAGAGAGAGAGAGAGAGAGAGAGAGAGAGAGAGAGGTGGGCGAGACGCGCCGCTCGCTCGCGCGGCTATATATAGTAGCCTAGTCGACGACCCCTCGTCGCTCTCTCCTCTCCTCCCGCTCTCCGCACGCCCCCGACCAGCGCGACTTGTCTTCGCCCAGGCTCCGCGTACTTGTGCATGTACTTAGCTGTACGCCGGCAAGCAGTCGACTTCCGCCTGTACTGCTGCACTGCAGCCTCCGCCGAACTTTTCGAGGGGGCTAATACACGCCTGCGCTGATTTTATTTTGCTCGAGTGCCTCGATCCCGGCATACTTTATACTCCCTTGCAATATGTAGCCAGTACACACGCGCGAGGACTTTGTGTCGTCGCGTATACGCCGGCCTGGAAATTTAGACACCTCGCGAACGTATCCGGCTCTCGTAAACGGAATAATTTAGCCTTGTTCGCGCGGCTTTGAAGGCAATTATATACCGCGCGTTGTTTTGTCTGGGAGCCGGCTGTAAAATTTCGCGCTTGGATTTCGAGAGTGGAGAGTGAATTTTGAATTTTTCACTAGGATTCGGGGAAAGCTGCTTATTTGCGCGCAAGCGGAGAGTCGAGGTATTTTTACAATTATAAAGTTATTATTAATCGATGAACGCGAATATTATCGCTGCAGTAATCAAATCAGGCCGCGGAGAACGATGAATGGCTAATTATGCGCATCGCAACGATCATCATTTTCGCGTAGTTTTTAATCAGCTTATTATACTCATCAAAGGCAAAAGGAGAACTCCAAGCGTTCGAGGCGGGCTGCGCACTTGCCCGTCCGTATCCCGCTTCGTCTGCAGCCGCGTCTGATTATGCAGCGGATGAGGGTCCATCCCTCTTTAATACCCAGACACTATATTTAAACCTCTCTAGACGCTCTAATTAGAAACAAAAGCCCCTTGGCCGAAGAAAACATGCGCGCGTATAAAGAGTATTTTGAGCAATCGCAGCGATTCAAACGAAGACAGCTGCTCGAGTGTGAAAATTACGAGCTTTCGGCGGAGGCGTGTTTTTACAATCCATTTTGAAAGACGTTAATTCGAAACACACTTCACACGCACAAGATTCCTGCAAGCTCGCGGTCTCTCCATAACCGTAAAAAGGGCAAAATGAAACGTATACGTCGAGCGACGTTGCATCACGCGCGCGAATAAAATTGTTAGTTTCCGCTTGGTGGCAGTGGGTGGCTATTGCACAGGCGACAAACCGAGAAATCGATCCGCGAAGCGAGATAAGCGAGGTTCGCGCGCGCGCTGCGGTAGACGCGGGAAGCATATTGCTGCAGCGGCGGAGGAAGAATAAATTTTGCAAACGGTTTTGTTTCGCCTCCCCGACGTTAGACAGTTATAGTTATACACACTCCATTGAATGTAAGCGGCGGAGTATCGCCGAGCTGAGCGACTGGCACGTGGGCAAACGTGAAACTGACGTGAATGACGTGGGAAGCCCCGTGGTAAAACGACGTTATATTTAGCTGTGAGGCTGCATCAGTGCACCGGTGTACGTGAATGAAAACGCTGCGGGAAAATCCGACGAACGAGCGGGAGCTTTTATGCCATGACCGGAACTGCTTCTTCAAAAAAGGAAGGAAATGAAATTCAGAAAGAAGCACGACAAAACTCGAGACGTACACCCCCGAGGCGATCTATAAGCTGCGGTGGCACTGTGGCAGCGGTAATAAGTAAAAAAACACAGAGCTCGGTTGACATCCTCGGGGTCAGGGCAGTGCACGCGAGGCCGGGAGGCAGCGCACGTGCATATCGCACATTGTAAGCTCTTATTGTTGCAGCGGAGCGTCAACACGGCCCTCGAGATTACGCGCGGCACGACTCGCGCGCGAGAAACCGGAGCCGGGAGAGCTCGATATAACCAGCCCGGCATTGTTGTTGCCGTGGCGAACTTTACATTCTGGCGGGTTTGACTTGCAAAGCGCTCTACGTACAGCTCGCAAGCGCGAGCGCGCCTTTTTAAAGGGCCGCCGAGATGTAGTAGCGCACACACTCCGCATATAATATGCAGCTGCACGATTTATTAACAAGAATAACTGCAAAAGTGTGCTGCAGAAGTGGATTATGTCAATTTTTGGTAAAAATATAAATTTTGAGAAAAAAGTACAAGAATACAAAATTATGCAAATAATAATAATAAAAAACATTTTTCATTGTAACTTTTTTTCTCTAAAGTTGCTACTTTCTAAGATATCACTGAAAAACCATGTTTTTGCAGTTACTTTTGTTAATAACTACTAACGGCACCATTTGCAGAGGTGAACACCAAGATATTCTTATTGTATGATATACGAATAACAATATTGCAAGAAAAAATTGAGTCGATATTGAAAAAATACATTAAATTTTTGACGAACACACATAGCGATTGCTGCGTCAGAAGAAAATTAATTTTTTTTAATAATTGGAACAGCTGCTGTGTGCGATGGATCGTTATTTGAGAATATCCGTCAGCTCGTGAATCGCATCGTTATTTTCGCAACTTTGTAACACCGTTATTCATCGAACCGCTGATTCACTGAAATAGAAAAGATAGCTCCTTTTATCGATGCAATAACGAATTCGAGGCGAAAGTAAAATCTCTCGCCCCTGAAAATTACAGCACATCCGCGCGGTGCGGCTTTCCCGCTATTTGTACACAAAAGCTGCCCGCGCCGGATTAATGAACCCATCGCAGCCAGCGTGTGTGTGTGTGTACACTGTGTACGTGTATGCGTGGCGTAGGTCGTGCGCAAGTGTACATATGCAGATACGCGGCTCTGGCTCAGTGCGCGGCAACTCGGCGTCTCACTTTGCATTCCCGGCGCTCTCGCGAAAGACGACTGCCAGTCGCGTTAACGAACACACGATATTCGCACGTTGCCGCCGAGCGCGGCGCGACGCTCGAGTGGTAATTGAAATAGACGTCAAAAGTGTCAAAACCTCGGTCAAAACCGCTCTTTGCGGATCGGAAATTTTACTCCGGCTGGCGCCGCCGCCCTGGATGAGATTGCTCACGCGCGCGGCGTAATTAAATATGTGCGTGCCTCCGCTAGATAATTCGATCGTCGTTGCAGACTCGATTCGCATACGCAGCTTTTTAGTTCTTAATCGGATTCAAAAATCACGATAAATGTTGATTACTTTTGCATTACGGAAGTTTATCTGTTGTTTACAGCACTAGAGGTCCTTCAACAGCGAACGTCTTGCCAGACGCACAACATCGCCTTGGGCACACAGACTACGAGGCTCTCATTAACATAGAAAAATATAAGTTTTCGAGGAGCTCGGGACTCGAAGAAGAAGAAGACGAGGGGGAAGACGGCGATGAATTTCATTTCGAAAACCGGCTGTGCACAGACCGGCGCTCAAGTGCGTTATTCATGCACGCATACGCCTTACACGCAGCAGACGGGAGTGCAGTGCAGTGCGTGGCTTGTCTACCTGCAGCTCGTTGCAGGTTTCCTGCGCGCAGCTATCCGCAGTCGTTTCTCGATAAGGAGATGCAGGGTGCGCCCGCGAGCGGCGTTTCGCTTCATCCGGCGCGCGTGATAGGGCACTTTTCGAACGTTTCTATCGCGTGCCGTGTACTCGGCTGTAATTTATGCCCGCCGATCGCGAAAAAGCAGAAGGAGCGGACGCTTAAAGTGATGTACCGGCCGTGTATTATGACATATGCGCGATCGCGCGCGGATGCCGATTACGATAACCGGCCGCGGTTATTTACGGCGTATAAAGCTGCTAATTATTTCGCGCTCTTCGATTGAAAACGCTCATTGTTTTGCGTCGAACTTTCGCGCTGCTTATCGAACGGTTTAACGAGCGACGATATACTGTAAAATTTTCAAAAACTCCCGACGCGAACAAAGGGAGTTTGAAACTCGCGAAACTGGCTATACTAATTAGAGCCCGGGGTGACAAAAAAGTCACTCCGTCAATTTGGCCTCAAACGTCCGAGAGCACGCGCGGATGTGCAGAAAAGCGAGAAAAAACCAGAAGCGGTTCAGCTCTGCTACCTTGGCGCGCGCGGGGGTGGGCTGCTCGAAGATTGCACAATGCGTTAGCGCAACCGCGCATTTTCATATAAAAGCGGCAGCAGCGGCGCGGCGTCGCGCGAGGAGCCCGGATTCCTTTCAGACGGTAACTTCGCACCGCTGCGCAGCCCTTTTGCCGGCGCTGCTGCGCTGCAGCTGGCTTTTATACGCGCGGCCCATCATTTTCGCTCGGTCCTCTTTCAAGCGCCCTCTCTCTCTCTCTCCTCTTTCTCCTTCTGCTATGCCTCTCCCGTATATAACGTATTGCGGCGTTCATTATCCCGCTTACGCGCTGCAGCTTCTTTTTGCATTCGGATTTTTCCCGCAGCAGCGGCCCGCTCGCTTTGTAACTAGTTTTCCGTAACTCCTTTTCTCTTCCCCCGGCGACTTCCGAGGCTCTCGTTTCTTCCTGGCTTTTATCAGTGGGGCTCGTGTTTGCCACCACTGAAAAGTTGCGAGGGAAATCTCGGATCAATTGTATCGAGGTGGGCCGTGTTCCACTTTTTTTTAATATACCTCCGGTTCTTTACGGTTACGATGCGAGCCTTGTTAGCATTTTATTAAAAATTTTCATGAAGCTTGTGCGCAAGGGCATAATAGATTTTATCATTGAAATTATTCGTCGTATTTTCTAACTCACTGCGTAGGAAAAATCCCCAAGGGCAGAGTAGTGAGAAGACAGCCATAATACTCACCTGAAACATAAAAAATACAGTTCATTGTAATATTGCTTTTTATACTTTTCTATACGTGCAATAAAGTAAGAATAAAATATAACTTCAGTTTATTATTAATGAAGTAATAGTAAGGCTATAATTTAATAATCCAGCTGTACAAAGTAAGTACTGTGCACGGCGTAACCACATTTTTTCAAGCAGTCTAGCGAGACTGCGTCATCGTACACAGTAGCTGAATGCGGAGCAGTTGGAAAAACAATTTTAATGAAGACACAAAAGAAGAAAAGTTCCGACTCGGCGAGTAGGCTCTTGAAGGACAACAGAAGATTAAATTCATCCGCTACTTTTCAATAAAGAGCGCCGGAGCGCGCTGTCGTGATTTCTCGACTGACGCAAAGTATCGAAGGAAAAGGCTGTAATTAAATTAATTCGGTGCGTCTACGAACCGTCGACTGCTAAATTATCGTGTTATATGTAAGTATGAAAACTTTAATTTGAAGTTCCGACTCATACTATACTGTCGGTCGGTGTAAAAATAATGTACTAGTTTATATGCTAATGCACAACTCCGAGAAAAAAGCAGCCGTATCCAAAAGAGTAAATATGACCTTCGCAATCAGAATTTCCAAATCAAGGAAAGATTTATAGGTTCCCGGCTTTAATTTATTCAAGCCACTTTCCGCTCTTTAGGCGTAAACTATATCTCAATTTATACGAAGATCGAAACGTGGTAGATCGACCATTTGTGCTAATGTATGCGTACGCGAAATCATCACGTTGCTCAATAGCAATGATTTCCTCGCACACACGAGAGAAAAAAAAGCATCAGCGGTATAAATTTCCGGGCAGCGAAGCATGAAAAGCGACGAGCCGCTATGGAAAATCGGGAAAAAAGCAATCGAACGCGCCGCAATAAAAGAATCATCACGTACGCGACGTACGCGCGCTAAATGTTCCCGCCTCTTGGTTTATCCGCGCCGAGAGCGTAGAAGAGCGTAGAGCGCCGCGGGCGTGCGCGATCGTTTAATATTTCATCGCCGTTATATATCTCGCCGTAGCCTCGCGGCGGCGGCAGACTCTCGTTCCTGCGAGAGCTACCGCGTGTATCATACGCTATATATACGTGCGTGCGTGCGTGCAGCCGCGATCGATTGGCGGCGGCGGCGGCAGCTCGTGGGATGCGTTTGCTCAAGACCGCCTCAAGACGGCGATAAAACGCATCGCGGCCGCGGCAGAAAAAGGAAGGAAGCCGGCTCCGGAGTCTGTTTAGAAATATCTCAATGCTCCGCTCGCTCGCGCCTACCTACTTCCACTCTCTCCTTCTCCGGAGATTCTCTTTCTTCATCTGGCTAGCGCGAGCGCGCCGGCAAAAAGGAAAAGGCGAGAAGGAGCGGTGGACAGATGTGGGCGGGCTCGCATATGTTCCGGCCGCGCGCGATTTTCGTTTGGCTCGAAAAATGCCAGAACACGATAATATATATTCTAGATCGATTCCAAATCGGCGTGGGCTAATACTGTTATGGTGTAGCGCATTTTTCGTCCAATTAAATAAGAGCTTTGGGCGAAAACAATGCAGGGCTTTTGAAAGAATAAGCGAGAAACAATCCGAGTGAGGCTGGAAAAGCCGTAGCTCGGTCGAGTCACGTTTTCGCGCAGAGACAAACTGCTGCTGTTTGTACAATTTACAACCAGCAGTTTCGCACCGGCGCACTAAACTGCTTGAATGCAATTGTACATGCTATACCAGCCTGCGTGTACTCGAGCTCGCGCTGCTGCTACGTGTACACACTACACTGTACAGTATGCGCCTCGCCTGCCTCGAGCCTAACTACATTAGCGTCGTTATTATCTCGACATGAGCGCGAGCAGGGGAGTCGTTAAATCACAGGACGAGCCTTGAAATTACGACGGATTTTTCATCTTACATTTAGCGAAGATATACAGCATTAGCCGTCCGCAGTGATCAAAGCGAGCCAAGAGAGCGTCGCAAACAATCGTCGCGGAGAGCAGAAAAGACGGAGGCTCTCGGGGGGCGGAAAAGGGAAACTCATAACTTTCGACTTCGGCACAGCGCTGCAACGTTGACGGAACGTCTAGGAAAGTTCTTAATAACACTCGGATCCCCGCAAATTCTCCCCAACTTTCGGAGACTCGAGAAAAGTTACAAGTTCCCGGAAAGATTGCGCGAGAGTGCGGCTGTAAAAGCTCTCTACCTCCAAGTATTTAGCATCGAAAACTACCCATAAAGCCCGCGAATTAAAATACCGCGAGTCTGCCTACTTATGACAGTCGCTCCCATCGTAAACTGCATACGCGACACCGGACACTCTCGCATTGAATAATCACTTACACGTGAAAGCCGAGTAGAAGAGTCTCTTTGTACACGGCTTTTTCCTCCTATTGGCCACCTACGCCGCGATTCGTATTATAATGAATTTGTCGTGCGGCCGATACGAGATCGTCCGAGCAGCGGCTTTCTAACTGCTCGCGAGAGCAGTGCCTCATCGGCTGCAGCTCGTACACACGCGCGAGATCGAGCCTTTTTCTGCGCTCCCGCACGCCTTTCCCTTTCTCGATCTGCTGCGCGTACTCTACCGGCTGCATACAACCATCCGATTTTTTTCTCGAGCTCATCGGCTTTCATGTATTCCCCGAGGTATTCCCTGCTCCAGTCCGCCGTTTGTTTGATTTTAAACGAGGTAAGTATCTTCCGTTGAATATATTCACCGAAGTCGAATCTATGATACACCGCGTTTGGAGAGTGACATCATTTCGACGTAATGTCGAACGAGTTCGCAGTCCCAAATCGGGGCAGAAAGTCGTCGAGATAACGCTTCGAGAGATGGTACACGCCCACGCGCATCTCGAGCGCGCTCTCGCTAAAAATACTTTTTATAGAAGCTCTCTCGCGACAAGTTCTATAAGTTTCCGGAGGGATGTGCTTTTACGGACTCGCTATCGGATAAAAATACAGATCCATATATTATTTCGTCATTCCATCGCGCACGGGCGTTCTTGACACGAAATCCATCGTGCACTTTTTCGGTCAATTACACGCACAATACTAGCACATGCGAAAAATCAATATCCCGGGGGGCGGAGCATCATCCCTTACACCGTGGAGCTCGCGCGCCGGTGGCATCAGCGGTAATAAACTGTCCCCATATAATTTCCGGATATTCATTAAGGGCAGTGTCGTAAACCATCTATTTATCCCGAGTTATCCACCTGTCCGACTCTCTCCCACTGCATAAAACTGCTATGCTCGCAAGTCGTGCCCGCCTAACCGCGTCTGTCTCCATCTCGCAGCGTATCCCTTTACCTTTTGCGTCTGCTCGCTTTTATCGCTTTCTCCCGAAGCGCGCACGCGATCACGCACGCACGCTTACCGTTGGAAAAACTCGTCGTCGCGGCGCGTGGAAACACGACACTCGGCATTTGAATACTAGAACCGACCGGATGCGAGATCGTTTTGCGATTTCAGCGGATCGGATCAGTGGCCGCTGTCTGCGCGTCACCGTTCGTCCGTGACTCCTCTCCGCTAATGGATGCACATTGAATTACGAGATGCATTTGTAGTTTGATTATGCCGAGCGCTTGCCGGCTAATGAGCCTCTGTTCGAGACTTTGAAATAAATCGTGCTTTGTGCTTTTAATCGTCGCGCGCCGCTGCTTGCTAATTTTCCCCCTTCGTTGCGCGCACTCGGTGCTATTTGTTTACCGCGCTGAATTGCGGGAAAGCTCTAGCACGCGATTGTTACGTGCTGGCCGCGCATTTTTCTGCTAGCTGTATATTCTAATACGTGCGCGGCTATCGGTGAAAGTGTCGTTATTACGGCGTGCGTACGGGTATAAGTAGAAGGTCCGTGAAGACAGTTTTTATAAGCGTACTTTCCAAAAGCTATTTACCGTGTATAAATAACCGTGCCGAAGTAAAAGTGCAAGGCGCCAAAATAGTTTACGCGATCCCGAGAGCTGGAACGCGTCTAATTTGGCGAATCAACAAAGCCCCTTGAGCGCGTATCGGAGGTTTAATTAAGCGCGACGTAATCAGCGAGGCTCGCGCGCAATGAAATAAAGCGGAGTGAAAAGTAGCCCCTGATTATAAAGTACATTATGAGTGTGCGCTCCTGCGTCGTATAGGCGCGCAGCTTTCATAAATCACAACGAGCATGGGTGCAGCGTTATCGTTCGATAACCATAAATCCGGTTAACGCGTCAGCGGCGAGACCGTGAAAATACTCGGGCGCAAAAAAGTAAAACGCAGTTAACCGGAGCATTCGGAGGCATTTCACATAACAGCGTCGCGCAGCAGAGACGAGGAGAGATACCGCGCTCTAGCACACGTGCACGCTTGTCGCGCGATTATCGGGCAAAGCTCATGGAGCCTCGATATGGGACGAGAGCCGCTAGCACAGCGCGACACTTTGATGTTTCCATGTCGCTGCGCCGCTGCCGTGTACGCGCATCACGGCTCAGACAAAGGCTGATGCGATGCCGCGCAGCTAGCCATCGCCGCTCGCTCTCTCTCTCTCTCTCTCTCTCGTATTTAAGAGAGAAAAAGCGATGCCAGACAGAAACGGCTGCCGCTGCGCCGTATAGTTTTAAAGTCTAGCGGACGAATTGCGCGCGGTATACACTACATAGTACGTGCACCTCGTAAATGCGCGGCGAATGTGTGAAGCTCGTCTGGCCCGCGACGAGTGCACTATGGAGGCTACATAACGGCAACGCTAATTTACTGTGGTTTTTCTGTTAGTTTTTCGTTCCTTTAGAGAAAATGATAGTTTGATGAAAACGTTCTCCCACTTTTGCGCTGCGGTATAAGCGCCTGTAAGACAATCCAGTTCAATAGCGGCCGAGGCAACGCGCACCGGTTCGTACGGACAACAAAGTCTGATGTATAGCTCTGCACAGAGCCCCGCGTCGCGTAAACGGTATTACCTAGACCTTGTTATCGGCAAACCGGTACAGAGATAAGCTTACACGTGTATATTCCAAAAATATTAAGTGTCATGTGTACACTGCTCTGTGTGAATACACCTCGGAACACACTTGCCCGCGGTAACGGCCAGAGTTTCCGTTTTCCGTCTAGAGCCGACTGCATTAGCATAAGTAAATATTTGAGACTGCACTAACAAAGCTTTCCAGAAGTGGAGAAAAAAAAAACACGCGCCGCTCTGATGTAATCGGTGTGTTTCCGTTTATCAAGAGTTCACGGTTTATCAAGATCACGTGCCGAGGCGAGAGAAGGTTCAAGGTACGCGCGTCCGAGTTAAAATTCGTCGAGAGCGGAGTACGAAATGATTTCAACAAATTCATCGCGCTTTGATCAGCCGCGCGAGGGGCAGTCTGCAAAGTTAAATCGGAGCGCAGCGCTTAAATTATTCCGTCTCATTAGCGCGACACTTTGATACTTTAATTAAATTCATGCTAAATAGATAATACGAGAGGTAGGCGGGGAGACGCGATATTCAGCGCGCGACAGCGAGAGAGTAAAGCGGGGTAAGATCAAGCCGAGTTTTATAGCTCGACTCTCTCGGAATGCATTAAAGAAATACTCCATTTCGCGAGAGCGAGAGAGCGACGGATCAAAGCGCGCGCAAGAAGGAGAGCGAGGAAGAGAGGGAAAGCGCGAGATACGATATCCATCCCCGCAGGGCAAAGGTAAGGGATTCGGATTTTTTCGCTTTCCTCGCCGCGCCACTGCAGGAAGCAGCTTTCGCTTAACAACGCTCTGTTGCAGCCGCGCGCGCGCCGGCAACGTGGCGCTTTATCGATCGGCTCGGTTTCGTGCACGATTTTCAAAGCGGCGGCAGCACGACTCCGTCGTGACTTCTTTCCCGCTGCTCCCACTCCTCGTCGCGTCGCCTCGTCCCTTCAAAGGGCTCGACGTCTATAGGTATATACACTATACACTCGCGAGTCTCGCGACTGAGCGACTCCGTACATGCAGGCGTACACGTTATACGGCTCGCACGCGCCTCCGACTGCTGCTCGACGATTTCTCAGCTTGGCATTGTGCACAGAGGCATACGCCGCAGTCGAGTCGACCGCTTCGCGGCCAAGACGTCCCAGGAAAGTTTTCGAGCTTATTCGGAGCGGAGGAGAGAGGGGCCCGGCGAAAAGTGCAGCGCCGACTCCTCTCGAAAACTTTCTTGCTAAGAACGGCTTCGCGAGCGCCGCGAGGAATATCGAGGGGAATCCGCTTACTGCAATCTCCGCGGCAGTCATTTTTCGAGGACGCGCCGGGAAATGAAATTGTCTCATCGGCTCGTTATTTCCTGCAGGGCGTTTCCTGTTTGCGTTCGAATGTTATTATACCCGACTTTCCGCCGCGTGAATAATCGACGCTGCGATATGCTATAAAAAGTGCAACGCGATATGGCTCGCAGACTAATTTTAAAAAAGGGTCATCCGTCGATCGAATCGTTTTACGCCGAAAAATCGATGTATGCACGCCTGCGCGCTGAGTGCTAACGAGCTCCATTAATCGGCTTAACTCCTTAATTTTTAAAGGCATTTTTAAAGGCGGATCGCTGCGAATCAATTCTCTGTCTCTCGCTGCTGAAATTTCGCGGGACGTTCGAAACTTGTGCGCTGCAATCCTTCTATACATTTAGGTTACTCTTCGCCGGCAATGAATCCATAACATTCTGTATACTATAAACTAGAGATTATTATATTGTATAACACGATCTATAGCTATGCTGAGTTGAGAGTCGACGACGAAGAGAGCAAAACCAAGACGAAGCGAAACGTCCGAGTTGCGTCCGTGCGATTGAGCGTCAAACAAACTCGAGAAAGAGAGCGCAGCGCGCGTGTGAAGGCACGCGTCGATCGGCTCGCGTGCACTGCTTTTCCTTCCCCTCCGAGCGAACCCGTAAAACCACGTAGACACGAGCCTGTGCGCGCACGCGAAAAAACGGGGTGCGAACGCTTGTAACGCGACGGGGATGCGGCCTTGAGCTGCCCGGCTATTAAAATACCGGACGTATGCCTGCGTTTGAGGGACTAATAGTTTTGATCGTGCGTGCGATTCTAACTAACGCGCTATCAGATTGCGGGGGCTGGACATTTTTGCGCGCGAACGTTTACCAAAAGATTTACGAGCTTGGCGTAGTTTGCTGCGTGGATGTTTTAATTCTTGTAGTTAAAAGCTGAACGATAGGCGTTCGAAGGCCGTAGAAAGGAATGATTGTCAACGGTCTATGATTTCCATCAGCGACGCGTAATCGACGGCGTAGGCGTAATTTCGCGAAGACAATCTCTAAAAAAAATTCAATTCAGGAGAAATCGGTATAGGAGAGAAAACTTGGCTTCCTCAAAGCAATACCACATCCGACTGCTCGCTCGCACGCGGACGCTTTCGTCGCTTTCGGTGAGCTGCAGTCAAGTGACTTCGGCTCGAGGACAAACTCGGCAAACATTCGCGATAAACGCGCGTGTGTACACGGCGAGGGGGCGAACGAGAAAGGGGAGTCGAAAAAAAGTGAGCGCGAAAAGCACGTGGGAGGGGAAGGGCGCGTGAAGGGCCCGCGCAGGAGTAATGCGTGGATTTATTAAGGAACGAAGTGCCCCGCGCGGCGGAGAATAATGGACTGCACAAGTCACACATGCAGTCTCGGAGAGGGAGATCAAACAAGTGACACACAACCGTGCGCTCAAAACAGAGGAGAACAAGAGATTCGATTGCGCGCGCGGTTTCGCGTGTTTTTCTTTTCTGCCTTCGGCGCGCGAGAGCTGCGGGAAAAAAGATTAAAGGAAAAGCTGCGTTCTTTGTGATGCGCGCGGAGAGGGACCTTGCCGCCGATAATTATACGGCACCTGCAGCAGCACCTCTGACTTATGCTCTATCTATGTAAATACAACGACTTTTTTCCTTCGAAGCCGAGTAATATACGAGGCGGGCGTGAATAAATTAGAGAGAAAAGTACACGCGCGATCGCGTTTCCACTTCCCTTTTTCCGCGCTGCAGAGAGAGAGAGAGAGAGAGAGATAAAAAAGAACGGGTGTAAGGCAGCGAACGCACGTATGTATACAGGCGGAGGTCTTTATCTCGCACGATATTAGGAAATGTGGTCACTTTTGCGCGCGGGAAACTCCTCCGAGGTTTCCTTTTACTTACTTCGCGGAAAGAGATAACATTTTTTCTCGTTCGCATACGCGCTCGCGAGGCTCTTTCCTCGGGGCAGACGCAGCTCTTTAGCGTCGCTCGCATGCTCAAACGCCTCCCGCGCACTATACCGAGATGAGCAGGCAGTCTCGCGGAGCGGCGTTCCTTGACCCCTGCGCACCTTGGAGTACGTCATATCGCCCCATCTCGTCGTCGCTCCGCACATTAGGCAAATGATTTACGCGCGTAATCGTCCTTTCGTCGCAGAGTCCCTAGAACTAACTGCGCAAACACGGTCGGGGACAAAAATCAAACAGATAGCGCCGCGGAGAGGCACGCAAAGTTTGCAAGATGCTCTGCACTCGAGCGATATAGAATTAAAAGGGTAAAGCCGGCAGGAGAAGCGAGAGAGAGGAAGAGACGGCATAAGCAGATAAGGGCGGGACGAGCCTGAAAGCGGTTCAAATATCATTAGACAATTAAGAAGATTCTCCGGAGGCAGTCGACGCGTTTCGCTCATCGGCTAGGCTCGTCGAGTGCATTTGCGCAATTAGCTGCTTTTGTATACTGTGCATTCTCTTGGTGAACTGAAAAGCGACACGAGGATGACGAGTTCTGTTTTACATTTGAAAAGGGAGACGGAGTGGAAGACGTGAATCGAATCGCATTCGAACACAGACTCCTACTACTGCGCAGTGGTAAGACGCACCAACGACGTTTACCCGCGTTCTATTCTCAGCTCGCTAATCTACGGCAAACCGAACAACAATGGAGCGCTGTTGAGCCTCTATAAAAATAATATTCCGTAGAATCGGGAATGGAAACAGCTGACTCGGAAGATAAGGCGGTAAACAGTAATCGCGCGGAACAAACTCGATAAGATTGTAGAGGTGCGCGAGATTGCGCTTTCTGCCGTGTCCACGTTGCTGTTTGGCGAGTGACTGAACCGCGGCGCATTCCTCCGATTCTCGCACACACGCGCGCGCGCCTCGTTCGCCTGTCTGCTCAATTAGTGCGCGGACGACGAAATGAGATGAAGCACCGCTCGGCGCGAAACACGAGTGCTCAAACGGAGCAGCGAAGACTTTAATAACGTTCGAGAGCAAAAGAAGGGCGGCACTTTGTCTCGGTACTCTTGGTGGCCAAATAAGCTTCATTAGAAGTTCCTCGGTTGGCCTAGGTCAAGTCGGACAGTGTTTGCTCGTGGCGCGAGACGCGCGAAATTCCTCGAGCCTCGCTCCCTCGCACCCCGCGCGAAGCGGCGAAGAAAAGGCAGAGAGAGAGAGAGAGAGTCAGAGTCCGGGATTTTTATTGGATCCTCGGTTTCTTTTTTCTCCTCTTTCTGTCTGGCCGAGGCTCATAGTCGCTGCGCGGAGTGAGAAAAAGATGAGGAGAAATAAAGCGAAGAAAGAGAGAAAAAAGCGGGAGCGACGGGGCGGCGGCGGCAGCGGCGGCGGAGATACACTTTCGCACTGCACCCCCTCGCCGCGGCCGCGAGTCGCATTCACTTTGCGCCGGAGCCGAGCTCTCCTCCTGACTCTTTTACTCGAGGCCGTAGGCCCCGACGAAAAGCCCTCTTTTTTCCGCGCGTTTTTGCGCTGTGCTTCTCGGAGCGCGCGCGGCTCTTTAAACGAATCTCTCGTTTTAACTTCTGACCGCAAATAATATTAAGCCAGTTGAGAAGGCGCGCTAAATATTTTGCTTGAAATCAGTAGCAGTAGCGAAACTTTCAGCTGCGGGCGCGAAGCACTTTCGGAGTCTCTGCTTTTCTCTCCTTTAATGAGATTGTATTGCGCGCCTTGCTTCCTGATAGTATACTTGCTGGAGCGTCGCTGGTACCCTTTTTTATAGGTTTTAATCTCATCGCGTTCTTCAAGAATAAAACATTTTTTGCTTCGCGTTTCTTTCGATGAGATTTATATTAGCGACAAAATTTACGTCATCTGACAGAGTAAAGGAACTTCTCTCTTTCTCTGAAGTTTTTCAAAGTTGCTGCAGGCATATAACTACGGCTAAGTGCAATATAAGACGGCACGTCCCACCTAACTTTTTCATTCATGACTGTATAACTACTCATCGCGTTTTTACGTAGCTTCTATTTTGACGTGGGCATGATATTATTTTCAAACATTAAAAAAATCTATTTCCGTCCGCGCCGCGACAGCTTCCAAAAAGTTCAAGTTCGGCAGAAGCCGGCGTGTCTGCTTGGTCTACGCTGCGTCTCGCGCCCGACATATATATACGCATCGCACAGAATCTCCGGCTACTGCAGCAGTGCAAGAACGGCGCACGACGAGCGGAAGAGCAGCCGCGCAGCCGGGTAACTGCCATTAATAGGCGATTCGGTTATTTCGGGCGGCTCCTTACGGCTGCACGCGAGGAGTTCCGAGCACTTTTGCGGATTTCGCGAGGGAGACTGCTGGCTGCTCGACACACGCGCGATTACGCCGCTCTCGCTCGATAAGGCGCTCGCGCACGGGCACCCCATGGCAATTAACCCCGTCCCCTCTTTTTTCCCGTACTTATTTCGAGGATTTTGAGAGCTCGCGTTGTTTCTTTCTTCTTTAATAACTTTGTTTTGCACTCGCTACGGCGCTCTTTGTAATTCCGAGTAAACGGAATTCTTTAAATACACAAACCGCGCCCATCGAGCGAATTGACTTTATTAAATTTTTTAATTGACGAGCGGTACATTTCGTTTTAGGATCACTCAACTTTGAACCTTGCATATAAATGCATATATCGATATTAATCAGCCACTCGACGAGTTTCATCATTAAAAAAACAAGTAGAAAATGCAAATAGAGGAAGCAACAATGGCACAAAAAAGCAGACACTCTTTTCGGCAGAGAAGATAAGAGAGTCAATGGAAATTAAAAGCAGTTCGGTAAGGTCGAGAGGGTCAGAAGCTGCTTTCGCTCGACGGGATGCTCTTCCGGAAACGAGCTGCAAACAATACCTACGGACCTTCCCCGGGCGGGCTTTAGCCTGGGCCGCCATTGCCAATTGCAATAAGCCGCGCCGATATCAATCGAAAATCATTCGACCAATCGTCGAGTGCTTCCTGCGCGCCGGTCGATCGAGAAAATTTTAATTGGAGTAAGCGAAAAATTGCACGCTTTTTTCGCGCTTATTATATTTCTCCAATCAACGTAAAAACATATTGACAGTCGATTGGCGGCTGATCGAGTCATTTATACTGGTCGAGTTTACAAAAGGTTTCGCATTTAATAATTAAAAAGATCAAAAAAGCTTGTTAGATTTTGTCGACAGTTACGCAAAGTTTTAATTAGACGAAAATACGATGAGGTAACTTTAGCAAGAAGCTCTCGACAACCGGATGCATTTTCCGTTTTTATTACTCATGTGACATGCATGTGGAATGCGAAAATTTTCCCGAGTAAGAGGTATCGACGTATATGAGCTAGCACTACGACGCCAGTTACTTAAGATTTCAAGGCTGCTGGCGCGAAATGACATCATAAATAACTTTATCATTTTTTATAGGTATATATTTTTAACCGTGATGCTGTATTTTGACAACAAAGAACTAACAAAGTATTTTAATTTTTGGGACTCACGAGCGAACGAATACACATTCGAAAGTCTACAGAAAGGAGAGCGATGATCCTAACAGTACCTAAATAAAAATTTTAGGAAACTCGACAGACACGCACGTCCTTGAACTTCTTTAAACGCTCAGCGTAATAAAGGCGCGTCGTGCGAGAGTATAAAACATTATATTGACTAAAACACGTAAACGTCCAGGAAACGTTAATTAGCATACTTACTGATAGGAGATGAACGCAACAAAGCATCACAGCTGATGATAAATAATGAAAAATTGTGAAGCTTTATCGACGTTCTTAGTAACGAACGTGACTCACAGATAAGAGTGAAATCATCATTGAAGCGCTTGCTTGTATAAACGATGATATTTTGAATTATTCCATTACTGCTGGATAAACTAAAGGAAAATTGATTGTGTGCCTTTCCAGACGTTCCCTCGGATATTGCTCGCGTTCGATTGTCAATTCGTGATTCACAACCGCAACAAAAGCAGAAAGCCATTTTTTCTTCTGCGAAATCAGGCGGAGAGAGCCGCAAATAAATAAGCAACGACTCGTTACCTCGCAACCTTGACACGAGCGACAGCGTGTCAGTGTGTGAAATTAAAAAACGTAAAAACAGCGCAGAGAGGAGCAGTGCGGATAATAACTGTGCGGTGCGGCAACTTACGAGTATAGTAGACACACGCGCGGTGTGCGTTGCTCCACACTCCACAGGTTCTCTTTCTCTCTCGTCGCTCCGGCCGCCTCGCACACAGCCAGCAGCAGTCCTGCTCGTCTCTCCACTCGCGCACGCAGGCAGACGCGAGACGGAGCAGGCAGGGCAGGAGCGGCGAAAGGATGCTGCGCTAGCTCCGCTTGAACACTGCACGACCGAAAAGTTAGAAAACCACCGGGACGCCGGTGGTTTCCAGTGCACCTACTGCACCGCGTCCGCGTGTCGTGTCGGGTACGATGTCGGATGTCGTACGCGCACAGGACCCGACGCACCGAATGCTGCCTCGCGAAAAACGGCCGCGTAGAAAAAGAGCACGCAGCTATCGTATAGAAAAGGTGTAGAAAAGGAAGGCCCCGGGTTCTCGGCACTGACTCGCGTCTCGCGTGTCTAGAAACGCGCAACACCGCTCACGAACTGACGTGTGTTGTAGTGGCTCTGCAGCACGTCGTCGTCGGCGCCGCAGCCGCGCCGGGGAAGAGCTCTATACTACCTACTACTCTGCGCGCTGCTCTCTCTCTCTCTCTCTCTCTCTCGCTCTCGAGTCACCGCCACTCCGCGCTCTGCCTCCGCACCCACACTCGCTCGACCCGCTGTGTCCGTACACCGTGCACACGGTCCGCGGCGCTGTGTGCGTGCGCGCCGCTCCCGCGGGCCGCGACTCTGCGCGCATGTCTTCCTTCGCTCTCCCACCACCGCTCGATCCTGACTCTCGGCTCTCTCTCTCTCCTCTCTTTTCCTCCGCCGTGTAAGTATAGCTGTATGTATGCACAGCTCTGCGTTTTATCTCTCGCGCTGTGTAGCTCCGTTCTTCCTTCGTCCTCCGCGCGCCTTTCCCTCGCCTCTCGGTGTCTTTCTTTGTCGGAGTTTATCTCGCTGACGCTACCTATAGCCGGGGCGCGCGCGCGCGCGGCCTGTTGATTGCATAGTGCTGTAGCCGCATCATGGGCGGCTGATGCTCCGACCCGGTCCTCCCCCGCGCCGCCGCTAATCGAATCGAAGGATGTACGGCGGGGCGCAGGCGACTGCAGCGACATCCCGCCAATATTCTGTATTTTTACGATATTTTAAATGACGTTCCAAGTTCGAATGAGACCGCTTTTGTGTCGCTGCAAGCTTCCACGTTTAATTGCAGAGCGATTTCTGGAATGCGCTCCGTTTAATCGGAATACTCTGAATACTCCGAGACTGCGACTCTCTCATTGTGCGGAGATGGCGGTCAATCATCGCCGTATTGCGTGCTGCTGCGTTTAAATCGCGACCTTATTGATGAGCGAGCAATTAATTACCTGAAAAATCGGCTTCTCAACTCGACGCGTCCAAGTACCAATTTATGAGAGCGCGGCAAATTATATTAATCTTGTAGCCATCCAAGCCAATTATGTGCCGAGTAAAAAATATCTAATAGCTTGTCAATATGGAATATAAATTATAGTGATTAAAATGAGCCGCGTATATTGCTTATCATACAAGTAATTTTAAAACACTACATTTTTTATTTCGTATTTCGAATTTATTCATGCAGTTGTGAGTAAAAATTATTCAACGAATGCTATTGATTATACTCTTGCATTATAATTCTGTGATAATGCACAAATGTTTATTATAATTACAACGAGAACAAGCGCATGGTAACGTAGGTGGTTGCCGATAACGTGCATCCTCCTTTTACCGACGACGGGCAACGCTCTACTTAATGGCCTAAAACTCTTTTTGAAATTACTTTGCCGCATATAGCCAATAATATTGTTGAGTATAAATATAAAACTGTATAGTTGCACATACCGAGACTATGAACCATTTTATATCAGAGTTTTAAATTATTTTTTATTTTTTATTTTTTTGCTATGCAAAAATACTTAAAATACTCTTGATATAATTTATAGTCATTTTATAGACTTGCAGCTCGTTATCTCGCACTAAGTCTTATCGAATCTTTTACTTTCAATTTCTGCAAAAAGCCAAGTTAATTTGTTATGAAGTACATTAATCAGATAAATATAGAGCGTTAAATTTAGTCTTGTTTTGGAATGACTAACTAATGAATTAAGAACAGAAGCCCAACTGAATGAATCCTCCTCTCGGTGTAATAATAGTCGACCCGCACGTTTCATTCGAATCTCTATGAAACACGATTCTATTTTTGATGCTCGCGAGCATACCTTAACTTCTAGAAAGCAACAATGAGGAAAATTAATGCGCCAAAAAACGTTTTTCACGTTTTCAGCATTGCAGCATAACATGTTGTTTCGATAGCTCAACAGCTCAACGAATAGGCGAGATGCATCTCGTAGTCCGTCAGCAACGCGAACGTGGAAAAACACGAGGAAACTCGTAAAATAAACTAAAGCGGGGGGATTTCGGAGGGCGGATTTTTGTGATGTCTATTAATAGGAGAACCGCTCCTCTCCGCCTCGCGCTTTGTATCTCGCGGCTTGGCGGCGCGCCTAAATCAGTATCGTGACCGTCATTTTAAACAATCGTCAATTCGTAGGCAAAATTGTTTAAAAATTAACACGGTTTGTCTATTACGCTTTGAAGATAAATGCTGCTAAACTTTACAGTAATATATGTTTTTACGAGAACTAACTTGTGTTCATTAATTGATTTTTATACACCAAAAAATTTATGAATCTCTCAAAAAGAATGATTAATAATAAACATTATTGCAATATTATTGTTGTCTCTCAAATTTATGGAAAAAAATTAAAAAATTTAATAATCACTTTTAAAAAATAAATAAACAATTGATTACAATTTCTTTTGAATATTGGAAAAATATATTTCTAAAACAAAATTCAAGTTGATTAAATTTTTGTCTAATAAAAGTATAATGAAATAATGAAATAACACTTGGAGCGCTATCATTTTTGTTCAGAAAAAAATAAAAAGCCTTTCGAAAAATGCACCCAACCGATTTACGCACCTCTTCCTCTGATGTCTTATCAAATTGCAAGTGCAAGCGAGATTAGAATTTCCGTCTTATATTATCTATCTCTCGCGATTCGTGCATTGGTAAATTGACGGTCACCTCTAGAGTTGTTTTTCTCGTTTGTGTTTTTTAGGCGCGCCATCTTGCTGCCAGCGGCGGAACTCCCACATATCGCGCCTATCCCTCGGACAGACTGCGCGGAAATTTCCAAGATGGCCGCGACGTCGCGAGTGTTCTGATCGGTGTGTGACAGCGAGTCCGTGTCGCGCGTGCTTTTTTCGCGAGTGTCGTCAAGGCAAGCCGAGGATCCGAGACTGGCACGAGATCTCCTGGCCCCGGAGGGGCCCTCCGATAAGGTAAGCCCTTTAGAAACGACTCCAGGAGCCCGTGAAAGCCGGACGAAAATACACGCAGCGCGCCACTTCCAGGAAACGCCAGGTCTTTTTTATTTGTTTTCGTTGATTCGCGCGTCGTCGCCGCGCGTCGCCCTCCTCGCCGTGGCTCCCAGTGAAAACCCTTTGACTTCATCGCGCCCGGCAGTGCCATCGACTCGTTCGAGCAGCGAAAATTTCGAAATTTTCCCGAGCCCAGGCAGAGATTTCCGCTAACCCGGAACACGCTCCAGCAAATTATGTCATCGGTTGTTTTGGTTACGAGACAGTGTTTCGCGGTGTGACAGTGCGCCCCTTCGACGCTGATAAGCGCCAGCTAACACGCGCAAAAAGTTTTTGTTGACGAAAAGATTTATGGCTCTGGTCATCGCGGTGCTTTGGCGGTGCTGCAGCCCAAAAGGTTAGATTCCTGCAGTGCGCGCGACGGGTGTTGGTAAATCAACAGACTGCGCGCCAAGTAGTTCCGCCGAACGCCGAGAGGTGGCGACGCCGTTCACTTTTCGATCGTAGTTTTGTTTTTTACAGTGCGTTCATAAATATTGCATAAATATTGCGAAATATCTCGCACACCAACAGGAAACACACGTATTTAATGGATGATTTTTTAGATGATTTTTTATTTTGGCGGTATTAATTATCCGTGTTATGCGTGAAACTTGATTTAAATGTTTACATTTCTTTTTAAGTAATGACTGCAACTTCTTTTGATAAAGAAATCCTGTTAATATCGATATCTTGCTTACGGTTTTTTCTGATTTATTGTATTTTTTAAAGTGTGATTTCATAAAATTAACCACATATTATAACTGGGATGTAAATAAATTTTTTTTTTTGACATTCACTGCTAAAAATACTCGATAGAGATCGTCGATTAAATTATTAATCGAATTGGAAGCTATATCTTAATCCTACTTTTTGTATTAGAACTCGATTAAAATCGATAAGAGTCGATAAATTTCAATACGGAAAACAACAATTAAAATCGATGGTTGATACAAACGATTGGCCTTATCGAATTTAAAAGTAATTCTTCGTAGAGCTCTATCGATTTTAATCGAGTTCTAATGCAAAAAGTGGGCTTATTACGATACTTATAGTTTCAAATTCGATTAAAAATGTAACCGATGTCCATCAATTATTTTGAACAGTTATGAATTATAAGTGCTAAAGTACGGCGAGTCGATCCCTTATCTTCAAAGAATAACAAAGACAACATAAACATATCAGCGTGGCGAGGCCGGGGCCTTTGTTAAAATGATTCGAGCGGAGCCAATATATTGACTCATTAGTTGTCCGAAAGTCGTAAAATTTTTCGCCACGTGCGTCGGAAGAAGTCTCATTTAGCGTGAAATTCGAAAAAGTCGAGCGCAGGACGTCGCTCGACCAGCTCTCTCGTATTTCTCCGGAGGATCGACGCGTCTGGAAGCGCGAGCCGGTTCCTGGCGGCCCGTACGGCTGCTCTCTTTCGGTCTTTCTCTCTTTTTCTCCGGCCCTCGGCCAGGTAACTGGATAAGCGGCGTCGAATTCCGCGGGGCGGCTATCGTTTTGAGGGATTCGGAATGCGCCACGAAAAAGCGCGACGGTGGGACGAGGCGAGGGGGGAAGGATCCTCGGACGAAGGAGGAGGTGGAGGAGGTGGAGGAGGTGGAGAGGGTGGCCGTGCATGCGCAGTGGCTGACTCGTCGGTAAAAAAGGGCGCTGCCGGCCCGACACGTGCTACCGGCGAACCGCTCGCGCATCGAGCCCGCGGACCACACACATGGACGCGCCGCGGGCGTCGGGGACGCGAGCATGCGACAAACCAAAATAACAAAACCGAGAGGATTCCTCCTGCCCCCACCGCGGCCCCCTTGACGCTCGCGCGCGCACCGTTCGGGACACGACGATCAAGTCGCTCGGTTTCTGTTTCTTCTGGCCTCGCCCGACGAGAAATGAAGCCCCCGAGAATTCCGCTCGCAGCGTCTACGAGTGTTCGCGGCCGGCGGCGGGGAAAAAAGCCCGATGCAGAGGGAGAAGCGGATCGGCGATTGTCATTTATCGGAATCGACTGCCGGGGCTCCGCGCGCTCTTCAATTCAATTCAATTGTTGTTGTTGCTCCTGGATTTAAGCGGTTTAAGCGGTTTAAGGGCTTGTGCTACAACCGGCAGTACTTAACCTCGAATGCTCCGCCGGGGCCATAAACTTCGAGGGGGATGGGACTGCGCCGAGTTACAAGCTCGGCTTTTCTCATTGCTAATTCCACATTTGTAGCGAAAACAGTATTAACGCTTTTTGCCGCGAGTTTTAAGGCGCTCCGCGCCGACTCGCCAAGTACCTAAGGCGCTTTACGACCGCGGACAATATCCTCCTCGGAGTCCTCGGCGCCTTTTTACGCCTTTTTATCCGTCTTGTTACGATCGCTCTCTTTACGTGCGACTTCGTTATTCAGAGAGCTCCGTCGATCGCAGTCGATTTGTCATCTCGATATTTTCTTCGTATCACACTAATATTCAAATTGGCGGGTCGAGAGCATATCGAAAATTAAGATTCAAGAAAGTTTGCGGTTGCTCGACCGCGCACGAAAGGATAATAATTGAGAAAATTGAAAATCTCAACAGGCCAAATGAAGACGCCCGTATCTGCCGATTGATCAGTCATTAAGCCGCGCGTAATTCCGATGAAAAATTAATTTCGCCAAGATAACCGCGCGCGCGTTGCGCCCGATGTTGCGCCATTTATCGGAGGCAGCGCGTGCATAAGCCGAATTGGTTGAATTGATTTATTCATGACTGTCCCACGCAGGGAACGTTCGCACCTGCTTGCATACCCGTGTCAACCGATACGATCGCATTTCACGCCGTTTATTTCATTTTTCGATCTCTCGTACCTGCAGCGGGGATGCATCTTTCTCTCGAGTCTCGCTCGCTCGCTCTTTCGGCTGCATATATTATGATCGACACCGGAAGTCCAATTTCGTATCGCGCCCTCGTGATCTTTGGCCGCGATTCGCTCTCTGCTCTCTCCTTTCCAACTCGATTTTACACTGATCAATGCCAATCAGACAAACTCTTTCGGCTTTCACTTTTATTTTTGCTCTTTGAGCGCATTTCGAGTGATTCACGAGGAACTTATTAAGAGTGCGTATTTTACAATCCGCTCCAGCGACGTATCCCGCACGATCCTAAATAATTGACGTCGAATAAAATAATAATTTTATTCGAGTTGACGCATGCTCTTAAATCTTGGAAAATATTATATTTTTCTCGCATTGAAAAACGAAGTGAGAGCAGCGCGTATATAATTGAAATATTTTTAGCGAAGCGCGCACTTAGCATTTGTAAACATCGAATGTGTAATTAAGAGGTTGCGTGTGTAAAATCAAACGTTGCGGAGCGGCGCGAGTATAAAAACAAGTTGAAAAGTTGTAGGTCTCATAATAACCCGGCCATTAGCTCTCTCGTGTCATTAATTACTGACGACTGATTAATTCTTCCAATCGGCGCGCTATAGCGTCTGTATGTATGCAGTGTATAAGTTGAGTTCTACTGTGCATGCCCCTGCATGGCTCCGCCTTCTCTCGCGCGATAAAAACTCAATTTGTATGCGTTACGTCAGTGAGGTTTTGTTTGCCGGTGCAGGTATTTTGTGGGCGGTGCTTGCTGCTGAAAAATGGTATGCCTCCTGCTCACAAGTAGGGTGAAACAGTTGAGTTCTGCCGGCTTCATTAAACGGCGGGCAGCTTCGAACTTTCACAAGGTTTTAATTTCGGCTTGACTTAATGGTGCCGTGTGTCAAATGTCCATCGCGCCGCTGTACGAAGCATTCGAAATGATTATTATTCGTCGAGCAAAAAGAGCGAGTGGCATAGGGTAATCAAAAACTGCATTTACAGATAGAACATTCGTGCCAGAAATAATGGGTATAAAACCGTCATCAAGTTCGGCGTGCGGATCGACAAGCCGGCGGTAGTGGCATCAGCCAATATTCCGTCTTACGAGTTACTTAACGCCTCTGCGTTAACGAGCAGCCGCCGCTCGGTGTTGTGACCGGCCGGCGCATCGCAGAGCAGAAGGAAGATTCGACAAATCGCCACGGTTCCTCGCCGCTAGCGTTGTTGGCTTGGCAAGAGCTCGTGGCGTCGGCGTCGCGAACGATTACTTAGGCCGACGGCGGCCGCAGTAGTGTACCGGTTGCGCAATGAGGAACGCTCGACGCCTGATGAGCAAACGCGCACGTATGCAGAGAGATAGAGAGAGAGAGAGAGAGAGAGAGAGAGAGTCGACTCGCGAAATAATCGGGAGCGAGGGTGTGCGCTGATGCTCTCTCGCGAATCCGTCGACGCGACGAACTCATCGCACGGCTGCACTGCTGCTGCTTCTATCTCGCTCGCGAGCTCGAGATTTGGGTCGAAGCAGCACGACGCTTCTGGAAAGTCATCTTTCATCCCGGCCCGGCCCGAGGCACTTTTGTAAACAGACTCGTTAGAGCGCCTTTCCATGGCGATTTCACCCGCGCATCGCTGACTCTTTACTCTTTGCCTTCTCTCTGCTTTATTCTGATTATTCGCTGCTGCTGCAGTTTGCGTGCTTGGTTGCCTCTGCAGACGCGCTGCTGGCAATTTCAACACAGACCCAGAATTCCCGACAAATGGATCGGTTAAGTCCCTTTTTAGAAAGACATTCTGCTTCAGAAATAGATTTGTTTTATTGAGGAAACTCTCCAACTTCCGCGGCTTTTTTTTTTACTTTTTACCTTCATAAGTCGTAGGTTTTTTTACTTATGCTGGAGCCTGAATGGTTTTAATAGATTCATTTAGTCGATGTTTAATCACTGCTGTACACTGGTATAGTGAGTCACTAAAACTGCAGAAAGTAAATTAATTATTGTATTTTTGTTGGCTCTGTTTTGGTGGATGCTAATAACTTTCACTCAATAATGTGTGCCTTTGTATATCTTCGATGACGTTTAATACTTGTTCTGCTACGGCCAGTGGTATTATTCTTGTGCTCAAGATGAGTTATATACCTCTGAATTTTGATCTGTGTTTTGCTTTGCTTGGTTTAGTTTCTTTGTCGGAGATTCCATATTCTAGAAATTCTAAACGATTTTATGATTCAAAAAATTGTTTTAAATTTTTTCGTTATTACGACTACAAACTTACAATTTGCAATTTGAGTCTTCAATTTTTATACATATACACTAATATGATGATAACGTACAAAGAGTTCAAGAGTGAACACTAATAAAAAAATATACCAATATAAAATATTTCATTATCATTAGATGGATAAAAATTAAATTGAAGACATTATATGCATCTACATAGATATACCAACAGGACGCGTCAAGGTTCTTCCGATAGATTTTACAGTTCAGCGCTAAATCAATGCTTCAGTAGAAGCTGCCAAATAGTTGACTACAGTGCCGACCTCAGCCTACACCAGCTCTTGCCAATTCCACGTAATAATGCGCTCTCATAATCGTTGCTAGCCAAAAAGCGTCTTGCCAAAAACGAACATATTTTCATGCGAGCGCTTGACAGACTTGAGATCTTCGACCGAAACGGAATGAACTGTCGCTCTCAGGAATTTCACTTTTTCTTTTTATTCTTTGAAGCTGAAGCTGCCCAACACACGAAACCCGACAAGCAGGAGCAAATATGAGGTGGGGCGGGCCCCCCGGAAAATTGTTTAATACAAGTTTTTAAACGCAAAATTCGATCAAAAGTCATTAAATTTATTTAAAAATCACTCCTATTCAAAATTTAGTTAAGAACATTAAATAAATTATTGACAGTCGTAATTGCAAAAAAGCTGTTTCTCTATTATTAGTTGTGCTTACTTAAATTGTGAAAAAATATCATTTTTTCCTTCATGATGATTTAGCAAAATTAATGGTTTGGCTCTATTTGATACTTAATAGCTAAATTAAACGATATTATTTTTAAAACATAGTATTCCGTTGGTTTGATTTTTATATATATGAAAATTTAATGGCGGTTCTTCCTTCGTATGAAGCTGCTCGCTCGAAGCTGTAGTTACGTTAGCAAATGTTTCTATTACCTGTGCATTAAGAAAATGTGGTTTTCGGGAAAATTTGAATTATGAAAATTTTGCTAGGTTAATTGCTACTCTTATAAGATCTTATCCCGAAAATTAAATAATAATTTGGTTTAATCAATGATGTTGAAAATTATCAATAATGAAAAATTAGACTGATATACGAATTAATTTTTTCAACTCACCAGCACATTTTAAGGTTATACCTCTTCAAAACAAGCACTAAGTATTAGAAATATGTTTAGTGCAATACTCTTGTTCCTTCTGGTGTGCCTGAATAATTCATCGTCAGTTTAACAAATTTCTGAACAATGGACTGTAATGGGATATCTATGATTGTTGGAGATGGGCGACTGACTTGCCACATATTTAAATGACTTGAATCACACGGCTGGTAAAAAATGCTGTCTTTACTCAAATATCTTCTCACTGGGACACGTACACTGTCAGCAAGTTTATAAATCCTTTCAATATCAACTACACTTCTGTCTTGTAAAAGAACTGTTCTGTTCGGATTGCTATGAGATAGAATCATTTCACAGTATCTAACTTTAATAATTTTCGTCTTATCTTGCTGCTGAATCAAAACACTTGGAATATTGATTGATGTCTGAACACTGAACATTTCTTTTTCTTGAACTCTTCTACAGTATTGAGCCACTATATTGTTTGTAGAACGTAATGCACTACTGATTTTCCCCAAGTAAGATTCGAAACCAAATGCACTAAGTTCATTGAAATTGCAGCTTAAATTGTTCACATCATCACAGACATGAATTAAATTATGAACGTTAATTGGCATGAATGTTAATCCAAAGAAGCCAGGAGCCTTTTCAACGAAACTTTTAAAATACTGCTTAGCTGTGTCAACATGAAGAAGTGCATTCTCACTAGACATTAACCTGCACGCTACACTGAACGACATTAAATGATTGTACAAATCATCAGAAACTATATTTTTTAAAATAACTGGAGCCGCATAGAGGATGAAAAATGTATGCTCTACTGCCTTGTACTTGAACCATTCCTTCGTTGATCTCAACTTTCTTAGAAATTCATCTGGAATATCTGGATGAATTTGAACACTTCTGCGCTCCAATTCTATTTTCTGACTTGCACTTAATCGAACCTTGTTTTTTGAAGGAGACAGTAAAAACTCCAAAATTCTCTTTGTACATCCAAGATACAAAAGATGCATTGGATCGAGTACAAATTGTGTTACCATATTGACTGGAGGGTTCAAAAGACTCAGCAATGATACACCAGTATGACAAAATGAGAATGACTGAATCAATCAAATTGAGAAAATCTTCGTCTGTTTTTCTAGACTGGTCAACTTCCAAAAACACGGTTACTCCGTAAGACTATTACTCCGGTGCCCAGTAAGACATATACACCACTCACACAGCTGTCTTCCGACCCCTTTTCTCCTCTATCTCTCTCACTCTCTCTGGGTGGGGAGAGAGTTGTCTAGTTTTTCGCTCCGGCTTGGTTTTGCAATTGCATCGGCCCCAGTCTGCTCGCCTGAACTTTGGCTACAGATTCGGAAAGTGTTTTTCGCGGCTAATTTGTGCATTAATGGATTGTATCGACTGGAATTCTCAACGGCTGCTTTTCTTGAGTTCTTAGTGCAGATTTTTTTCTAACCTCACTTTCTGAATCCGGCTGGATTATCGTCAACCTTTCGGACTTTGGCATCCAGCGACATCTCCTGGACTAGGCTAACACTACATTTTGTGTGCCTCGCCGGCTCGGCGATGGCTGGCGCTAATAAACGTTCCCGTAACGAGGCTGGACTCGATACTAGTCTTCCCCCACCATCTG
>CM053170.1:20245127-20255196 GCA_012977825.3 Pteromalus puparum | reverse complement strand
GGATCAAGTGTCCGCCACGGGCGAAAGCTCGTCTCGTGGCGAGACAGAAGTATATCTTAAATGTCATCTACGCGGAAATTGTTAGAACTGTTGTGTGTGTATCATTTGCGAAAGTGTGTATCATACAAGTGATTTTGTGAGACTAAATAAGCCATTAGACTAAGGCAGTCCTAGGAATCTGTCCGGATCATGAGAACATAGACATAACCTCAAAAGTGAACACTAAAACGCTGAGTAATGAGCGAAACTAATAATTGCACAGGTTAATCATTTGAAAAAAAGGAGATAAGAAAGCAGGTACTAAAAGAATTCCAAGATAACCTAAGTGATGACGAAAGTGACAATGGAAAATAAAAAATGAAACTCTGGATAATAGTCTGCAGCGGGAAAATGCACTTTTGAGAGAATTAAATAAAGAACTCAAAAGATAAAAACAAACTATTAAATGTTATGCTTGAAAAACAAAAGAATGATGTATCCGCTGTTAAAAGCAAAAACTTTCGCAGATGTTATATCTAAGTAAAAAACCTATAAAAACCAAAACGTGTTCCTAAAATATATAATAAAGAAAGTCAGATGAACTAACAACTGAAAAGGTGAATCAACTAGTGTCTCATTATTTATCAAGGACAAAAGCAATTCAACACTAATAGATAGGTTAAGAAAAAAGATGAATTACTTATAAACTGTATGAATGAAGATAGTGTTAATAAAGCTTACGAATGCTAAAGTTCGAATTACCTGATGGGTGTGAAATAGATACAGAACAAAATACTTAACCCTAAATTTAAAGTCGTGGAATTGACAATTTTGAAAAAATGGATAATAATAAGTTAGAAAAGATATCAATGAGAGGAATTTCAGAAATTCAAAGAGAAAAATGGTGCTGTGTCTCCATGCGTACAAAAATGAAACTAAATTACAGACAGTGATTATTGGAAATGCCTGCTGAATATATATCAACAAATGAGAGAAAATAACAACAGACTCTATGTGTGCTATCAAAATTGTAAGGTTTACCGATTATTGCAATGTCAACCATGCTTTAATTGGGGCACGGTTTGGACCATAATGCTATGAAATGCGAACGATAAAATATGCTTATTTGCTGGAAATCATGAAACCAGCGCAGTGTGAACAAATAAATTAAAATGTCAAATTGTACATTCAGCAACAACAAATTTAAGCAAAGTTCAATACAGAACACATGGCACAGATAGCCAGGAGTGTCAAACTATGCAGGCCAAAGATAAGGAAGTATATAGATTTTACCGATTATACCATCCAGCCTACAATATCCGAGATATGTTGGTATAGTAGGAAAAATGTCTGAAACGCAAATGATAAACCAGAGCGTCGAGAATATCTTCACCATCACTGCAAAAATCTCATTCAAACTATCAGATAGATTAAGAATCAGGAAATAAACATGGATCAAGATTTTAACTTGAAGATGTAAGCAAGTTTGAACGTGAAATAGAAGATATCAAAAAAGCTCAATGAATCATAATAAAAGCAAAAAAACTTAATGTTGTGCTGCGTAAATATAAGAAGTATGAGTGCTAATTCGAAAACTTGAAACTTTTATTGGGAGTTTAGGTGAAAAAACCTATTATTATTTATTTGCCACGGAAACTGGAACTACATATCCTCAATTATTCAATTACATGGCTATGAATGCTATTATAATGAAAGTAAAATTAACAAAGCGGATGGCGTTTTTATGGATATTCTGAGTAAAATATGTCATAAACACCACAATAGAAGTGGTTGATAGAGTGAGCGTTGTAAGTTCTAATATTAAATTTATGTCCGGAGAGGTCAATAAAAATCTCTGCGATGTACAGTGCCATGACTTACCGAAAGTCTGAATTTGTAAATAGCCTACGAAATTTTTGTCAGAGCACAGAAATATTAAAAATCACTGCATTTTTGGAGACTTTAATATTGATTATTAGATAAATATGTAGAAAACAAAGAACATAGCGAAAAAAACTATTATGCAGGAATACTTAAATAATTTTTTTGAACATGGAATAATATACCGGCTTTTTAAATGGCATTACCCGTCCATCTATAAATCTAGATAAAAGGCACGGGTATTGAATAAACTGTTTTGCCAAACTAAAATATCATATAGAATCATTTAAATTTAAATACACCTTTAATGACCATTACCCGTTGTTCATAAACATGGAACAACTTAACTTAAAAAAGTCAAGTGAAAAATGATATCGCGATCCATGAATTATGGTAAATTAAAAACTTAGCGAAAAGAATTGACTGGCAATTTTTGCTAACAGTTACACAGACTCCAACAATGCTTTAAACCAATAATAAAATGATCCATAGCTGTGTCGGCAGAGCCATGTGTATGTAGTAAAAATTAAGTAAAAGAATAGCTCCATATCACCAGGAATAACTGGATAACTAGTGCAATACTGGTGTCGTGTAATACCAAAAGAAAATTTGTACAAAATAATGGAAAAAAACCCAACGAATTTAGTACTAAAAAATGAGTAGTAAAATTATGAAAAAATTTTAAATAGAGTCATAAAAGATGCGAAATCAAATTCGAAAAACAATGAGATGCAAACGAAATATAGTACCAACCCAAGACAGCTATGGAACATTATAAAATACTAAGCTAGGCCAAAAAATCAGCAAAACAAGTCAATTGACCATCTAATTGTAAATAAGACCAAAAATTGAAGATAAGAGTACAATAGGCTGAGACACCATGAATGATATTTCTGTAAGTAGGTATTGACCTAAGTAACAAAATTCCTATCTGGATAATGAACAACTATAAAACTCCCAGAAAGAATAAACAAAGTCAATTTTATCTATCAACAGATAGTCTTGAAATTCTAAACTGTATAGATACACTGAAAGAAAAAGCTGGAGTGTTGATAATATAAATGCAAAAACGATAAAAACATTAGCACAATATGATGCAAAACCTTGGAGACATATTTTTAACCTATGTGTATCAAGCAATCGCAAGCTGGCCAGGATGGCCGCTAAAGGTGCAGATATAGCTCGCATAGGTACATAAGGCTGGGGATAGGTCTGTGTAATGTCAATTAGCCAGACGCTAATTCGGCCTATCTATGCGAATATCAGCAAAAATATTTTGAGAAAAATCATGCACAATTAACTGTATAGCAGTTTCTAAGCTGATTGCGAAATAATTTCTGACAAACATTATGGATTCGTAAAAAATCAGAGGGTACAACAGATGCCTTAAACTGTTATATCAAACCATTTATTTATAATAGTCTAGAACAAAAGCATTCTATTATCACGCACTTTCCTTAGATCTTGCAAAGGCTTTTAGTAGCAGTAGACCTACAAAATTTTGGGCTAGATAAAGCTTGAAAGATACGGAATCAGAGGTAGTGCGACTGATTCTAAATAAACTACTATCTCTCAAATGACAACAATGTGTGTAAAAATCCAAAACTGCAAAAGTCGCATACAAAGTAATACGCCATTGGTGGTCCCAAAGGTACCATATTGGGCTTTATTTTTCATACTTTATGTGAATGATCTATTGAGAGATATGCAGAATGATGGCGATTATGTCTACGCCTGATGACACTGTTATCATAGCTAGTGAAATTACGTGGGTCATCTCTGGTCACGGACAAGATGAACTGAATAATCTTAGCTAAGGTTGCAAAGATGGTTGAAACATTAAATAGATTATGACTATAATGTTAGTAAAAGCAGTGTATATAAATATGGTATGTCTACTGGTGATAGTGTTCCTGACACATTGCAATCAGCATAGCCGTGAGAATACCAATAAAAAGAGTAGAAAAGCCATAAATATCTGGGTTTAATTTTTGATTTAATATGAAATGGGAGAAACATGCGTATCTATTTTTTTGTCATAAAACAAGATATTTAATCTTCATTTGCCAAAAATTAAAAACACTATGGATATGCAAAACTTTAATGATGATTTATAATGCATTTTTTCAGCTTATCAATTATGGCATAATAGCCTGGGGAGGAGGTATGAAAATGTATTAATCTAATCAAGTATCAAAAGAATTATTAAAAATTATAAACAAGAATAATTTTTTTACGCAAAGAAGCCCACTTACATGTGAGCCAACTCTTCAATTAAGAGGCTGTATTCTTTTATTATCAATAATTTAAAAGAGGACGTACTTGCAAGCAAGAGCAATACTGCAAATAAGATAATACCCCTCCCGGCAAAATTAACAATCTATAAGTAAAAAAATAGCAATTATGAGGCTATTAAGATATTTAACGATTTGACTAATGTCTCAAAACATTAACTCTGTACAAAGTCACAATTAAGGATAGACTAAAAAGTTTATAGGGGAAAATTATAGTGTCATAAATGATGAATTTCTCTTATTCTGAATGTTATGTTATGTAATATTTTTGCGTGAATTATGAAGTTTGTTTCAACTAAAATGTGTTGAATCATACATTAGTTTTAAGTTCTTTTTAGTTTTTAGTTTTTGTTTTTTCTCTTTTTAGTAACACCCCCTATGCTACAGTAACTTGTGTTTACCTCTAATAGGATTCCTTATAGGATATGTATGTGTCAAATAAATAAATAAATTAAGAATTAATAGATATTTTTGCCAGATATATTATTGGTTTGAAATTAACAGCGAATCTAACTTGAGGAATTTGGAAAACAGTCTTTTAAGACGTAACTTCGAAAGTTCGAACCAGCATCTGCTGATTGTTTTAAACCATACAATGCTTTCTGTATTTACATACGTGACCTTTAGGCGCTTGAAATTCCTTCGGCACACGCATGTAATTCTCCTCTTTTCAATAGACCATCAGAAAAGCTGTTTTCTGTCCATCTGATGAATCAATAATTATGTTGATTTGCAAAACTTCGAGCATATCGAAATGTTGTAATTCGTGCGACAGCCGTGCAAAGTTTCTTGTAATCTTGCCAATATGCTGACTAAAAACCTTTTGCAACAGTCTCGCTTGTTACTTGCAAGGAATTTCCTTTTTCGGTCCATTTTTATATTGAAAACCCTATTCTGCAATCACTTATTTTTATTGTTCGGACGTGGAACTATGATCATGTCCTTTAGTTTATGCAATAATGATTCTATTTCATTATTTATAGCTTTCTCCCACTTAATTTTTATCTGTACGATGATGTATTCTCACTGGTATAAATGGGAATGTCAGTGCGCCGTCGATAGTGCATAGATATGACAATCGAATATCTTCGTCATAGTTTATTAACGGTTTATTTTTTTATTCTTGCACTACGGCGCAACTGTATCTCTTGAAGAATCAGTTATGATTCGATCTTCTTTAGTAGAGGCGCTTTCTTTTTCGATCTCTTTATAGAGAGTCGCATTGCTTTGTTCTTCGCGATTTTCACTTTAATTCGTTGTTTCATTAGTTATTTTAATCGTTTTGTTGAAGATTATTTCGTCAATTCATTATGAATGTGTACATGATTTTGTCTCCGATTTTTTGTAATTAATTTCATCAAAGATCATCGCGTGTATTAGAAATTCATTGTTTCCACAGTTCAGAATTTTATGATTCCATTTTTGCCATAGCAACGTAAATCCCTTTATATAGACTTTTTATCAAATTTACTTGTCTATTTTTATCATGATATACACGGTGCTACCAAAAACTTTTAACGATTTAATTTTGTTTTTTATCTGTGCAAAGCTCGTAAGGAGGTTTTGTCCTCAGTTATAGCTTTAGTCGGAAGTAATATTGATTAGAATAAGCAGCTGTTAAAAACGGCTTCTCCCAAAACTCATTTTTTTGAGTTCAGCACCGTGATCATGGCGCGGCGTTTTTTCTAGAATGGTTCTATTCATGCGCTCTTGCTATGGAATTTGCTGTGGGCGTATATGAACCGTAATTAATTTACTGCAGATACCTGTTCTATGCACAAATTTGACATTCATTTTGACAAATATTCATTCCATGTATACAATTTAGATTTGCTATTTAAAGTTAAAGTGAGTTTCACGTTTTAGCAACAAAGTCATTGAAACTTTTAAAAACGTGAGACTTATATTTAAATGAGATAACGATCATTATAGTGGGTAAATTCATCAATAAAAGATAACAAGAATTTTGTCGGTCAATTGTGGGAGGCTTTGATTGGCGCATACATCTGAGTGCTATGACGAACAAGGTCTCGTTATAATGGCTCCGGTCTCTTCTTTTGGAAGGCAGCCTAGTTGTTTCCAAATATACAAGCTTCACACAAATTCTTTTGTGGGATTCCAGACTTCGATTATTTTTATCGTCAATAAATTATTGTTAATTTTGATGAATTTAGATTGAGCTATATGGCTAAACGTCGGTGCCATATTTATATGCCGCTTTAAATTAGCGTGGTTATTTGCAATTTGCCTTATATAATGCAATTTTTTAGTTATTGCAAATTACTACGCATATTTAAATTGTTTAATCGACTTACGCTAGTGTGGATGTAGTCTTACGCCCTTTGTTATCAGAAACTCCAAGATTTTACGAAAGATGACACTCATTCCGCTGCTGGTTCGCGTCGACAGACAAACACGTTGGTTGTTGCTTCTGGCCGCGTACAGCACATTTGTCCAGAAGCCTCACTCCGCGAGGTTTGTTTGAACTTCAATTTGTTCAATCCTTGTCGCATAAATAGTTTGCTCCTTTCTTCGCAAACTGATATTTTTATCGGATTTCTCCAATGTAGACAATGTCTTGAAAATATCAGTATTATTGTAAACATGATCTGTAGCGCTCGGAGTCGATCACAAAGGTAATTTTTGCTGGGATCAGTTGATTTTGTCTTACTGCCTTGTTGGCGGATTCATGAACGCAAAACGATTTCTTCTTGCGTGGACGATCGCGTGCACGTTCGTTGTTTTTCTTCTTTCGCAGAATCTTTATCCTTCAGCAAACCAACACTCCTTACTTCGTGACCCTTCCTGCGGCCAGTGATCACACTTGTTTATTTTTTTATTGTTTTCTTGTTAAACTTTTTATTTTTATTATTCTGCTTCTTTGAAGTTTCCTTGTTAAATTTTTATTTTTCTTAGTTTCTCATTGTTAGTAGATTATTTCAGTTTTGTAACCTTTTTGCGCACTTGTTTCATTTTTCTTCTTGCAATTTAACTTTCGTAAGCAACTTGTTTTGGCACGAAGCAGAGTGTTAGTCTTTGCCGGAATGAGGTCTTTGGATTGCGTATAATCGGGATCATATGAATCGGTAATGTTACTAAAAGTCTTGCGATCTGGCCCTTGCTTCACGCACATCGCCACCTGAATGCTTTTAATAAAACCAAGGATTAAATCTTGGGGAGATCATAAAGTGTTTAGCCACCGATGTCGTCTCCGTGGACTTAAGCCTAAGAGCTTGTTTCTAATGATTTTGACTTGCTATGCTTTTTCGGTCAAACATTTCCTCATCGAGCTCTAGCGAAGATGTTTCTAGCAGTATCCGTTTCAGTTGAATACGAAGCCATTGAATTCTGACAATTCGAATGATCGTGTCTTGGCGTATTCTTTCACATTTTTTCCATTTTGTCATCTGAGTCTTAGGAGGTCTTCGTCCAGGGATCTCAGAGCGTCGTATTCGGCAATAAGCGCTCACGAAACTTGTATTTCCAATCACATATTTATCACCATCAAACGTGTGTGGGTTCGCTTCTCAGGTCTTCTGGTGTCTGACCATGTGTCGGGGGAGGTAATTGGAGGTGCCTTTTTGATTGATGGTTTCCTAACCTTATTTAGTAGGGGGGCCCGGCAGTAACTCCATGGGTGATTTAAGCTATAGCACACGATGACAAAGCTTCGATACACAAAGTTCTTCACGCTGTCGTCGTGCCGGGGGACTCTTCGCCATTCTATCGAGAACAGCTATATGTAGATGATGTTCTGATTGTAACGTATGACAAAAATACAATGAAAAATTTTAAAAATTATTTAAAAAATCAGTTTTCAATGACAGATATGAATGAAATTAAATTATTCTTAGGAATAAATGTAATCCGAAAAGATAATATAATTTCATTAGATCAAAAGGTCTATTTAGAAAATGTTTTACATAAATATTACATGAACGACTGTAATAGTATAAGTACTCCATTGCCCGCTAAATTAAATTTTAATGCCTTAAATTCTGATGAGTGTTACGATGCTCCGTGTAGAAATGTTATTGGCTGTTTAATGTACGCTATGTTGTGTACACGGCCTGATCTATGTTTTGCAGTTAATTTGCTTAGCAGATATCAAAATAAAAATAACAAAGAATTGTGGCAAAACTTAAAGAAAGTTTTAAGATACTTAAAAGGATCACTTGATATTTGTTTAGTTTATAAACGAAATGAAAATTACAAAAATGTATTCGCTAAAAACATATCCTTCGTATCGCAGGAGAGGTATGGCAGTAGAAGGCGCTCAAACTTGGATCTGTGCATAGCTGACTTCGGAACGGAGTCCTTGCGGCATTCATTCTTGATAGGCTCTGCTTACCTGTGGAATGAATTGCCGCACGAAATCCGTGCGTTTTATAAGCGTCCTTGTTTTAAGAGGCTTCTGTACACATACTTGCTTAAAAAGCAGGGCTAAGCCGACATGACGAACTGCTGTTTATTAAATAATGAAAGCGTTTGAGATGGTACAGTGGCCTAAGGCCGGTGATTTGTATACATCACCCTGTATATATTTGTTTTTATTGTTGTTAACTACCTGTTTACTTATTTAAATATTTATTTTATGTTTTCTTTTAACTGTAAAAATCTTTTTTATTGTACAGGGCCTGCGAGCCCTATGAACCAGCGAAAACCATATTTCTCTCCTTAATGTAATTTGGATTTGGCTACATAGGACCTCTGAGTCCTTAGTCATCAATAAAGAAATCTACTCTACTCTACTCTACTCTCTCACGCCTATAATACTCGTAAACGTATTTCGATCACTTTCATTTACACACACAATAAGTGATATAATATATTACTATTAGTTACTATTTACAAGAGGGATAAATTATTAACAAAACTATACACCATTCAAAGTAAAAAGAGGTTAATGTTGCATTAGCTTTAAGTATTATTACGTGAATTTAAGCTTATAATTAACATATGTAAGCTTATTTTTACTACTGATATAAGCTTATCGTTATTAACCAAGCAGATTCGTAAGCTTATTTTTCTTCCAGGCTAAACAATATCTCTAAAAGCTTTATTGTCTCTCAAATATGCTATGACATCTTTCAATGATTTGATTTTGATATTGTGCATTTTTGCTGTATCTAATCTATATTAAGATCTCTTTGGTTAAGTAACTTTTCTCCGTCAATTTCATTAAGAGCGGCACCATTATTCGAAGTATTGTAAAGATATGTTATATCTTCGACATTGACATTATTCTCTCGAATTATAAAATTTGCAAAATTGTTCAAAATTTTAATTGTATCCGTATCGAACCTCTCAGATAATGCCATTAAGGTTTTATTAACAATTTCATAGAATTGTTTTCGATAGTACTGCTCTGGAGTTTCAAATAAAAGAACATTGGCTTGGTTATTGTCTAGTCGCTTAGAAATTTTTCTAGTTCAAGGTACAGTGGTGCTTGTCTTTCAAATTGAATCAAATTTCGAGTTTCTCATTTCCTTGATATTTTCCGTTACGATATGAACTTTGCGATGAGACATATTTACGCACAAATCAGATTTTTGAAGTTCCATGTTCAAAGTTTCAATTTGCGTAAAAATTCCAGTAATCGTTGTTAAGAAAATAAAATTAAAACGAATACATATTTTGCAAAATCCTTTTGAGGTTGTTGAATAATTTAATGGCAGTTTTATAATTTTCAACAGTATGTATCGTTTTTAATGAAGCTAAAGCTATCAGCCAGATCTATCAGCGTGACCGTCAAAATGCCGTATTAGTCCGGGGGCCCATAATACTTTCCGTGGCCAATTCGAGGTCCAGTCTAACACCAAAATTTTTGTGTATTTTTACCCCCTGAATTCGAATCGCGAGGGTGGATTGCTGTAAAATGCGTCTAGCAAAAGTTATAAACAATTTATTGTTGA
>CM053170.1:20112006-20240569 GCA_012977825.3 Pteromalus puparum | reverse complement strand
CAGTAACTGAACATCTTATTTTCTTAAACGGATTAATTAAAATCAAAAAACGGGATCAAAATAAAACGCAGTCTTTAGTATATATTAAAAGTCCATTAATGGAAACTGAGCATCGAAGCGCGATACAGTTTTCAGTTATTATGCTAGAGTTTTATACAGGGTAAGAAAACAAAATTTTGAAGCTTAATATCTTTAAAACTAACTGGTATCATAAACAACCCAAAGAAAGAGATAAAGGTGCTATATAATGCTAACTAAATCCAAAATTTTAAATTGATTATTGCCTTTTTACTCCAGTTATCGCATCACGTAGAAAAAACGACTCATAGTATACAGGGTGAAAAAACAAAAGTTTGAAGCTCAATATCTTTGAAACTAACTGGTTTTATAAAAATCCTAAAGAAAGGGATCATTGTGCTATATAATGCTAACTAAATCCAAAATTTGAACTTGATTATTTGCTTTTTTTACTCCAGTCATCGCGTCACGTAGAAAAACGATTTTTTTCAGTTTTTGATGTTTTTCTCAGGATCTGCCCCATGAAATGACTTAAAATTTAAGTGGTATATAGTTCTAATTACCTTCAATAATCATGTATTTTGTTAGAATGATTCGCTATTTATTTTTGAGTTATAACGATTTAAAAAAATTGCACTGTATGGTGTATAATAAAAGAACGACGAACGATAATATAAATTTTTCACGGTAAAAACATAGGCAATTTTATTCTCTTTCAGGTACATATTAAGCAATTTACTTTTATTAACTTTTCCGATAACTTTGTTGGCAAAAACTGAAATCTCAAAACTAAAAAATCACTATAAAAAAATGCGCGTATATAAATTGTAAAAACGGACTTTCGTCCCACTATCTTCTAGCAAAAACAAAGAAAATGAGACTTGGTGGGTTAAAAATCCACCAAGTAGAAGCTGAGAACAGGCGTATACATACGCGCACGCACACACCCACAACGCTACAGCACACACACACACACACACACACACACACACACACACACACACACACATCCGTACGGACATTTTCTAAAAACACCATTTTTCGACTAAAAATTCATCAAAACACACTTCCCACATGTTTTTACACAAACTCAAAAAATTACTATTACAAGGCTTCCTTAGGAAGGAAGCAAAACAAAGGATAACCTCCAAGCAAAATCTCAAGTTTCTTGTTGGAGCTACATTTCTTCCTATACTACAGCACTCCTTCATGAACTGACACTCACACTGCTCACACATCGCATCGTCGGTGCCATTTCGGGTGCATCACTTTTGAATACCTTTTGCACTGTCTTACAAAGCAACAACCGCGAGCAGCTGATCCGCGAGTGGGATCGCGGTGAGCATATGTTGCTTGTAAACACGTATATAGGCACCAGAGCAGCACTTCTGTTCTGATTTTAAAACTACTAGACTTTTGGCGCAGTGCGCTGCGCGCACTGTAGTAGAATATTAATTCATTAACTTATTAAATGAAATATAAATGCTTGATTGATATTTTTAATATTTGTTTTCTATTACGGAAATATATCAAACTTTACAATATATGATTGATTCATTTCGCGCTCATGTAAATTTCAAAATTGCCGCGGTTTCGTCACCAACTACCTTTTAAAATTTTAAGGTTATGTCTCAACTCAGTTCGTGTCAACGTTCACATCATGTCACTTTTTGTAACAATGATAATATTTACAATAGAATATTATAAATACACAACTAATAATTATTGATATGTATTATAGTAATATATTACATTCTTTGTATTAGGATCAATTTTAGAAATCAAAAACAAATCAAAAAATTCTAACGATACTTTTGACGCATGCGCACTACACGAGCCAATCATATTGACGCATTCTTGGCTTCACTTCATCCGGTCATGACTTTTTTATATAGGGACATACATATAACATTGCTGCTTGTTTCCGTTTTTTCACTACGGACTCACTTATATCGCCGAAACGTTAAACAGAGCAAAACATTGCGGTTAGCGGAGGCCGGGAGGCAGCTTCAAGACGTCAAAACACTCGTTGATCGAAGTGATATAAAATATATTGGAAAATTTAAAAACAAAAGTTGTAATCAAAGATACACCGAAAGCAAATGATATGACCAGTAAAAACAACCACACTATAATCTCAGCAGGAGTAGCAGTAAAAGTAGAAGCCCAAGTAGAAGCATTAGCAGGAGTAGAAGTAGAAGTCACAGCAGTGTAAGATTTGAAGGTTCAACGGAGAAAATGTATAATAATGAAGAAAAAAAAGTTACTGAAAATCCAGAGTCTAATGATGAACAGAAAATCGACGAAAAGGAAAATGAATGCTTCGGAATCATCAGAGAAAGGAAAATTAGTGACAGAAGAAACAGTAGAGAGAAAAGCAGAGGCGAGAGTAAAGAGAGAAGCAAGAAAAGCGTTAGTGTAAATGGAGAGAGAAGTAAAAGCAGAGAGAGAAAGGCAGAAAAAAGCAAGGAAAAGAAGACAAGACAAAGAAGTCACAAGAAATCGAAGAGGAGAAATAAGGACAAAGATTATGAGTCACACAGTAAGAGAAAAAGGAAGCATGAGCATACAAACAAAAATAAGCTCGATAGAGATGAAAGTAAAGACAGGAAGAATAGTAAAAAAAGAAATAGAAGTCAAGACATGACGGATGCAGATTTCAATTCAAGTCACAAAAAACGCAAAATTCAATTATTTATATCATGTTTGTACGATTAGGTTCAATAACTTCTAATTTACACGATTTAATCAATGATTATTAAATAAAATATAACACATTCAATAGTTATGAATTCGTTTTTATTCAGTACACTTTATTAT
The DNA here is from genome assembly GCA_012977825.3 of Pteromalus puparum. Taxonomy (NCBI): domain Eukaryota; kingdom Metazoa; phylum Arthropoda; class Insecta; order Hymenoptera; family Pteromalidae; genus Pteromalus; species Pteromalus puparum. The sequence goes on along the minus strand of CM053170.1, from coordinate 20,237,731 downwards.
ATCAAACACATGTATTTAATCAAAATATTTTAATCGTAAAATCGTCTTAAATTTGCTTAAATTTTGAACATATTCACTATCATAAAATCGTCTTTAGAACGTCTTAAAATCTAGAAAAAATTCATGTCTCAAATTAAAGGGCCGAAGAAACAGTGTCACAAAGCAGTTTTCTCATGTTCCACTGACTTTTTGTACATTTTATGATATGATGAACAAGATAAACCTAGTTAGAAAGGTGTGCTCGCTTTTTGAAAATTTGCCATTTCGCAACCTCAAAAAGTGACCGATTTGCGAAGATTTCCTCATATATCTCTTGAGCGATATTAATTACCAAAACAAAACAGTTTGGCCTGCTGCTCCTGCCGCTCGTGCTTTAATTGCGTGCGAAGCGCGTTTAGTCGCTCGTACATACAACATCTAATTGCTTTCCAATGAAAATCTTATATTTATAATCATATATTTTTACGTCCGGTTTCTTGTGTACCTCTTTTTGCTGTGGAAGCTTTTATACTGCAGTGATATATTATAATATCCTCATTTTTACGACTTCTTTGGATTAAAAAAAGTGATGCATAATTCACATTAAATAATACATCTAGTATAAAATTTTGATGTTCAATATTTGGATATGATTACAGCATTGTATAATAAAACGTTTTCGTAAGCGTGTTATTCGTTCAATTTAATTCTATTTCGTAACATCATCAGGAGATGAAACTTGGAAATTTATTTTGGCTTTTTAAGTACTCAATTTGTCGTTTTTGTCTCGTGAGTCGCATTGAAGACGAAGTTAAGTAGGCCATGCCAACTTCTTTCGTAATTAAGTGAACTACATCAGTCTGATGCTCACGATTTTGCGCTGCTGTTCTATTTCATTTAAAGAGCTTCGCTGATTATATTAAAATAGTAAGACAGTTCACAACACACCTTTTGAAATGAAGAGGTTGATATGCTGCTAGCTTAACTACAGCAACGTAATTAAACTATTTGATACTGCATGCGTCAGTTAATAATATCCTTCGAGATGTTTTGTGTGAATTTAAGTCTTAATTTTTTTTTTAAGCGCGTGATTTGTACGATTTAGAGGATTTGAGAGATACGTAAACCCATTAGAAATTTGAATTCCGATTTTGCGATATGGATCACCAATGACACCAATGGATAGACTCTATTCTTATGCGTTCCATTTCCATCGAGATGCCATGTAGGTAGTCATATTCAAACGCATTCCAATCCCAGAAAGTCGCAGCTCTGAAAAATTTTAATCCCCCCTGGAGCACAGCCAGTTTGATCAGCTCTCGGGTGCAATCGCGGGCAAACGATCTTCATCTCCGGCAGTTCATTCATAGTCGAGAGAGAAAGAGAGAGAGAGAGAGAGAGAGAGAGAGAGAGAGAGAGCCGAGCCTGCGCGTCTCTTCAAATTGAAATCCCAACTTGTCTTTCAGTGGGTCTCGAAAATAGCCCTTAAGCGCGCGAGAAAAGAAGTCAATGGTGTCCCACGGAGGAGTGATCTTCTATAATTCGTCTTTCCGGAAGGATATTTTTTCTCTCGCACGCTCGCTTGCTCGCTCTCACTCCCTCGCACTCTCCTCGTCTCTCTACCTTATTTTTCTATTTTCCCCAACTTCTTTCCTCGCTATCTCGTAGTTCGGCTTTATTGCGGCACAACAGCGGCGCTCCTGCCTCATCCTCTCGGTTATGCCTCTCGCTGCCCGCCGTCTAATTTTACGCTTGACAACGGCGGCTTTCGACTTCCTGAGTTCATCTCTCCATCGTATGTACTCTCTTACTCGGGCGTTTGCCATCTCTTTTTCCTTCTTTCTCTCTCTCTCTCTCTCTCTCTCTCTCTCTCTCTCTCTCTCGCGCGCGCGTGCGAGCTTTCTAATTCCTCGCCGCTGCGCTATCTCAATCTTCTACTCCCTCCCACTCTCTTTTCTTTTCGTCGTTCGCATCCCATTTTTCTTGTTTGCGCTTAAAGCCCACTTCCCCTGTTCGGCTTGTCATTTGGCCGACCTATTTCGCCCGTTACTTATAGTCCTCTTAATAAAAGTCGCTCCGGGACTCGAAGACTGGGGAGGGGGGGGGGAGGGGGCTAAAAGCGGTCGCTATAAAAATCGCTGCCTCTCGCTGCCGCTGCTGCAGGTTCGCCGTCCGGATTACACGGGAATAACTGTCAGAATAGCGCCGTTGGAATCTTCCACGCGGATATTGCCCCTTCCTCTAAATTCATCAGCGAGCACATGATTGCAAGACACGGGCAACAAAATTTCGCTGCAGCCAACGACTTTCACCATAAAACTGACTGATGCTAAAAAAACTCCGCGATAATCGTCCTTTCGTGCGTCGCTCTTTCGGTGTTTATCGTGCATTTTGGCCGTGAAGGAATGTGCGCGAGTGTGACGTTTGGCTCGAGATGTCCTTTTGCAATACCAAGAAATTTAAGAAAAGTTTTACATAAACGCGCACGTTCGAAATCGTACAATTGTATTATTTTGAAACTTGAATGTGACAAAAGCCCGATGGAATTGAGGTTAGCAAACATTTGTCTTCTAAGACGATGCAGCTCATAGCGTGTGCAAGAGTGCAAACAAAAAGGAAAACAATGTCCGCACTAGCGCGCGCAGGGATCTGTGCCAAAACTCGATTTCGCAATCCGGGGGATATCTTTCATTGTACGTGTAAAGGAAGAATAACTTTCGAGCTTTTATTCGCAAATATTCTAACAACTTTGACATGTGCAAAAATATTATCTCTGAAATAAAAGCCAGTATAATGAAGTCTCGAGAGTGCAGTCGAGCAGCTCGGAAGAGAGAAAAATTATCCGTGTGCCAGTAGTTATTCTTTTTGGTAACGGGTTCCCAGTAACGATAGGGATGTATGTCTGTCGTCGTCATTTTGGTCGCGCCGTGCGTGCCGAGAGCGCGCTGCGGCATCGTGATTTCTTTTGATGATCGTTGGATCTCTCATGCGGATCTCATCATCTTGTACTCGACGTTATATAGTCTTTTCACTGCGTTTTTATTATTCTTATCTCGCATCTTCCACTTTTTAATTGCCGACGCGCTCTCTGAATCTCGCATCTCGTCCAGCAGGCGCAGGATATCCGCTGCATAATTAGACGTCCCAAAAATATTTTGAACGACTTCGAGCCACCTACGAACGCGATTGTTGCGAACGAAAAAAAAAAACGACCGAGAATTCTTTATTTGTCCTCCTCCACAGCAGCAACAGCGTCGAGATGCAAAGCAGTTGCAAACCAATAAACGACAGAAGTAATTACACGTAAAGAAGTTTTATCCTCGGCGCGGTACCTCGGGCTCGCGCGATGCACTCGGCTTGTATTTTTATTATTTATTAAAGTCTTTAATCTGTCATTCCCTACCGCCCCGCTCTGCATACGCGCTCTTGCAGCTTTCTCTTTCCGCGCGCTGCACACCCTCGCTCCGGTCGACTCCGGCTTTCTCTTTTTCGCGCTTGCGACTTGTCGCTCGGCTCTCTTTTCCTCCTCTCGATGTCGCGTAAAAAAAGAAACGGCGCGATATAATAAAAAGCCAGAAAATAAAAGAAGGAACGTCGCTCGCGGTATATAACGAAACGGCCAGCGGGGAGACAAGTGACGCCCGCTCTCGGTGGAGTGAGAGAGAGCGACTTTGTATTTCTGGCCCGCAGTGACTCACCTCGACGTATCGCTCTTCTCCTCTCCACCCACACGATCGCGCGTGCGCGAGTACAGTCGCTCGGGCGGCTTACCTTCGCGCTTATACCATCTCGCGTCCTCCTTGCCCGCGCGTATGCGCTGCACGCGTGTTTTCGCCTGTAACGCGTTATGCAATATCGTGGCGCGCGACGCGCTCTGTCGCTCTCGCATCTATAGACAACAGAGCGAGCAGAAACGGACGAGCCAACTTGAACAGAGAGGCGCTTTTGGACCGGCTTTATCCGCGCGAGAGCTTCGTGGAAAATCTTTGGTCGTGTCTCTTAATGTGTGTGTGTGTGTGTGTGTGTGTGTGTGATACACACCCTCTTCGCACGTCACACAGTGGGCAGAAAAAAAACATCACAGAATAGGCAGACCAGGGCCGACATAAAATGTACTAAATTTGCATAAAAACCACTTATTAGCCATTATTTCATGTTTGCTTTCTACATAACTTCTAGTAGAAGTTCAGACCCACTCTGAAACTTTATAGCTACTTTTTTACTATACAAAGTCATCTTTTCACCGTAGAAAAGTATTCGGAGTCCGGATCGAACCCTCAGATTTTCACATTCTAAGGTTTAGAATGCAAATAAGATAACCTAAACATATATATAGGACTTTAAAAACATTTTTATTGTAAAATTTAGAAAATTTCACAACAAAAAGTATCCGGTCAGTTTTTGTTAAAAATGTATCTCTTATGAGCTACAAACCATTCAAAATAGGCAAAAAATGCAAAAATTGCTTAAAACCTCAACTTTGACCAGCTATAACTCGAAGCCAAGTGAAGGAATCGCGCTGAAATTTTTTTTGGGGAGTCAGGTACAACTTATAGAACATACAGTTTGGGCCAAATCGAAAATTTTCATCTTCGATTTCACAGAGAACCACCCATATATATATATATATATATATATATATATATGGGGTACATCGAGGGATTTTGTGGTTGGGGAGTTCGACGGTCTTGAGGTTCAAGGGTTTTATTGTTCAAAGGTTTTCGGGTTTAACAGTTTTGGGGTAAACGATTTTTACGATTTACGGTTTACGATTACAATGGAATTACTTGTTGCGCTTAAGGTGAAACAAATTTTGAACAGGGTACACGCCCTTTGGATTTGGCTTAGGTAACCGTATTTTCCGCATTTACATCATATACTACATAGTATCCTTAACATTAAAAAGAAATTATAGCAATCGAGTAAAAATTGCGTTGTCAGGCGATTTTTGTCCAAAAATGTTTTTTTTCTGCCCACTGTGCGTCGTCGCGGCGACGCGTCATCTTTATCGCCGACGTCGCGACGCTATTATAATATATGACGCCTCGCTGGATCCCCAACGATCGACCTGGTTTATATTTAATCGCCTCTCTTTGAGGTCTTAGACTTCTGCGCTCCCCTCTGACGTAGACCTCTGTTTTTGTTTTCTCCGCAGCTCGCGATCTGTTTTTCGTTTGTCATAGTTATTTATCGAACTTTGTTACCACTTACCAGTAATCGCTATTATTGCTCTGTATATACCCTTTTGCAGGCTGATCAATATAGTTTGGGTACCTCTGTCACGACTCTTAAGTGCGGAAAAATTCGCGCACGTAACCGGCAATGTGCATTACGCAAGATCGATAAATATCCTCACGGCGCTAATTAAATTAACTTTATCAGTAACAAATCAACGTCGCAGTAAAAGCGCCAAGAAAGGCAAATCCTAAAAAGTGAAAATAAAGTGCCCGGCAAGTGAACGTTGTTGGCAAGCGATTGTTGACTCTCGCCCGAATCGGCCCTGAAAGGCGCCAAAATTTAGAGTCCAAGACGGCGCCTGCGTCGGCACGAAATGAGCCTTAAATTAAAGACGAAGATACGAATGAAATATTGCGAATATCAACTTGGGTCTCGGGACCCGCTCGCCCTGACCGACATTAACATAAGGCGCGACATATGCAGCCTAAATAAGTTTTGAGCCGGTCGGCAGGACGATGACGTCGAACAACGGCGCAGCGACGATAATGACGAGGATGACGACGGCGGTGACAGTCGCGCATTCGCGATCGAGAGCTAATCGAGCGCACCTTGTACGTCGCGCGGACAATGAGAGAAATGATACAGATTACGGCCCTTTATGCACTCGAGAGCGAGATTGATGTCGCGTTGTCGAGACCGCCCTGACCCCGTAAACGATCGGACGTACAATAAGAGTGCGCGCATCGCGACGCCGCCGCGCGATGACGTCAGCTGTAAACACATCGCGCGCACTTATTGCGTTTATCGTGAGTCATCGTCGCTCGAGCTGCAGCCGTGTGCGTGTGTGCGCGAATTATCGGCTGCGCGATCAGCCCGCGACGATAATTCAGGCGCACGACGCGATCGCGAGAAGGAGAAAAAGAAGAAAGACACGACGATACATCGCTGTAAGGGGCAGCCGAGAGCCGAGAGAGCGAATTGCGCGCTTACGAAATTCAACCACCGTATTAGAAGTCGCGTGTGCCATTTGCACCTTGATTTGTATACTCTCCCCCTCGACGACGACGACGACGCTATGATGTACGAGCGCGGCGATGCCCAAAAATAGAATGTACGTAAACAAACCCTGTCGCAATTTGCTTCGCCAGCGGGAAAATTCACGGCACTCTCGTGTACTATACGAATGCGTCATTGAGATATTACGATTTTTTCGATACGTATACAGCACGAGCGCCATTAGTTTAAAGCCGTACGGTTTTTGATGTAACGCCTCGTAATGCGAGTTATTGCGATGTCGAGAATTCAATTAATTATGGACACATACCGATATCGCCGTGTGTGTACTTATTTCGGTAATTATATCGAGGCACTCCGCGGGAAACCTCGATTCGAAACGGCCGCGTACGGTAAATGCTTTCAAGAGTTCTTGTTTCAATTAGAGCCGTTCGACAGCCGAACATAATTCTCATCCGGATAGAATCATTTCGATCTCGAGGCCCGCGTACGAAATTGTTAACAAGAATATTAAAATGCTTAATGCTCGCGAAATGCATGTAAGCCGCGGCGCAGCATCTCGCGATCCATCATCGATTACAACCGGTTTTTCGCGCGGCGCGGTTGCGCAACGAGCGAGTCAACAATAAAAATCGAAGGGGCCCGCTATACAATATAATCGATTAATCAGCGGAAAAAATTCTCGTTTAATATCGTTTATGTATGCAAGACAAACACATATCGAGCTTACATCATAATATGTACAGCGCTTGCACGGGACTTTATTATAGCTCGGCGTAATCACTTTATCGCATTGAATCTCTTAATACCCTGTGACTTGCAGACTCGAGATGCAAATTCAATTAATAAAAACGCCGGCGCGGTGCGCGTACGCACATCAGAGACGGCGCCCATAAACGTCTCTCACCTTGCGCATACTTTCTCTCTCTCTCTCTCTCTCTCTCTCTCTTTCTCCTCTCGTCTTACAACCACCCATTTGCATGGAGACGTTCGCTCGATGCAGCCGGATATTTTCATTCTTTTTTGGGTTGACGAACCCCTCTCGCCGCCGCCGCCACCGCCTCGTGCATTTTTAGATCATTTATTCGTATAAGCGCGCAGTGTCGCGGAATTCCAGTAGCAGCGCCGAAGAGCCGTTGAATTTTTCTACGCGTCTCGTATTCGAAACAGCTGCTACTCCGCGTCTGACCGGTCGTTCGCCCGTCGCTGGTAATTAATGAATTTATCTCGCGCGAGACACGCGGAGGAGCTTTGACGGGCGCGACGCGAGTGCACTCGTGTTGAAAACTTTTTGCATCCGTACGCTCCAAGCGCGAGCTTGACTGAGCGCAGCATCGCACGGAAACGGAAGTTTCCTTGGTCGTCGTTTTTCCCCCTCGAGATGCACTTGTTCATCAGTCACTTTTACGTAACTTGTTCTACCATTTCTTACAAATGGTTTATTTTCTGAAGAAAAATATCTTATACACAAATTGCAGTAGCTGATTCATGCAGCCAACGATGTAATTCGCACGCTTAAGTAGAGTGCTGCGGTATCTGGTCAGACACAGCCCACCTAGCCGCGTATTAGAACTTGATATTGCAACAATTCTATTGACTCTTCGATTTGATATTCATTTGTTGTATTCTCACCTCAAAAACTGAACTTTCTGAATCATTATTAAATACTGTAAACCACCAAAAGTTATAATAAAACTGAAAAAAAAAGATAAATCGAACTATCAGTATACAAGCACCAAGCAATAATTGCTCCCAGAGTTTCCTCAATCAACGGGCTTATGCGACCTCGTCGAGCGGCCGCTGCACTTGTCGGTTTTTCTATTACTCATCGCAGTGCGAGACACGGTGGGCTAGTCAGCTACTATACAGCGCAAAGAGGCCTCGCTGATCTCGATCGCACAGTCGTCTCCAGGGGCTGTTATTTAAAAATCCACGAAGACCTGCACGACGGAGCAAGGGATTTAGGTTGCCGCTAGCTACTCGAGTCGTCGACTGACACGTCATTAAGCAATTGTTTTCGGAATAATATCGCCGCTGCGCTCGCCCGAAGTCAGCGACAGCGGCAGCGTACAGGCGCTCTGGCAAGCGCGCAATCCGCTAATTACCCGAAACAGTCTAAAGCGCCCGACGCGCGTACGTGTGTGCGGTGACGGTGGCGGCGGCGGCGGCGGCGGCGAGAGGGAGAGCGCCGACGGAACTCGCGTCCACGAGGGATCTGGGTCGATCTAGAAATAACCTCGAATGCATTCAACCTCCTCCGCTCGCGCGCGCTAGAGCGCCGACGACGACGCGACGCGCGGCTAGCCCGAGCTATAAAGCCGCGGCGCGCGCGACACCACCCGCGACTCGCCTCTCCTCTCTCTTTCTCATTCAATAAAACGGCCGAGGCCCCCCCGACCGGCTGACGCTCGACCGATCGCTGCACTCGAGTAACCCGCTTTCCCATTGGCCGATCATCGGCGCAAGTCGCCGCCAAGAAGCGCGGCCATCAGCCACCGAGTGCAGGCCTCGCCTAGATAAACATCTGGCGAGTGCGATTCGCGAAAATCCGGACCGATACCGGTCTCGCGACTGCCTACGGCCCGATTACGAAAGCGCCTTCGATCTCTGCCTGGCGCACGTGCGGACACGCGCGTCGATTTCACGGATCGTTTCTCTCAGCCCTGTGCCGAAGCCTTCCCCTCACTTTTCTCGCGGTTTGTTTTCCATCAGCTGTTTACCGCCGCTATTTTTATTCGAGTTTATAGCTTTGAGCAGCAAATCGCGACAAGCGACGAATGCGTTTTTATTTGGCGATGGAACAACCTCTGTATTCACTTTACTCGGCTGGTGCTGCGCTGTTTTTATTGAATCGAAAAAATAAAACGGTTGTCCTGAAAAGATGCATCATCCATTCGATGAATCATTGGGAGTGAAAGTACATAACCGAACGTCGCGCTCGAGGGGTGAGATCAAATCGCTGCTCACGAATCCTGTGGCAGTTCGCGCGGCAGCTGTCGCTTTGATTCACTGCTTCCTGCGCGCCCATCGTCGTATTTTTGTCGACGAGCTTCCACGCTTTCTTTCTGCGTTTTTTCTCTCCTCTCTCTCTCTCTCTCTCTCTCTCTCTCTCTCTCTCTCTCTCTCTCTCTCTCTCTCTCTCTCTCGCGCGCGCGGACGACCTCTTCTTTTTCGCCTCTTCATTTGAGCTCACTTTATTATTTCGTTTACGATGGCGGATGTAAGTGCCGAGCGCCCGAATCGGAAAATATATTTATTGCTCTGTACATTTTTTTTTATCATAATTAAATTATGTTCATCTTTTTCTCTGTTACAGGTATGTTTGCAGCACTTGTTAATTCTGAAGATCAGAAAATGATTGCTCTATCCCTAACGGCCTGCAAAATGTATGAAATCGTTACCAATTCCGTATACTGCTTTGAGTTTTGCCTAACACAGACGCTAACAAAACCTATATCCATAATGTAAAAATAACGTGCGTTTATTGAAAAAGAATAAATATAGCTTGAGAACCTGTTGACAAGATCTTTTTATTTCATATTTTATATCAAAATAACACTATAATACTAACAATGATTTCAGAGACTGAAAACTTTGGAAAAATTTAGTTCAATGCAGTTATTCTTACATAGTAGAGCGATGACAGTTCTGTTTACAGATTTAATTCTCGATCAAATTTTGAAAAAAAGGTAAATTCGGTTAGAAATGGTCAATTAAAAAAAGTCACTTGCACTGTGCAGTGCGTATACTTACCCAAAACTTAACGAGCAGCATTATGACCTAGTTGCACTCGACATCGGTTTCATAAATCCTGCGTAACATTAATCTTGCGCTTGCGTGGTCAGAGAGCTTTGCGTCGTGGAATCCGCACTACCGTATAGTATACGATTACATAGCGAGAGCAAATCTGCGGTGACATCCCGTGTTGTCCGTATGTCGCGTCTCGTTTATTGTTGACGTTTGATCGCAATGCATTACAGTGATAATTTTAACCATTAAGATTAAGATGCTTTTTTTACCACAAATTAAAAAACCGCTGCCAATTCATTGGCACGTAGCTTCCTCCAATGAAATTTATTGTTCCAATAAATAAAATATTGTTTTAAAATACAGTATGTTAATGCTATTTTAAATATTTCCAAATTGAATTATTTTGCTGTAGAAGCACTAGACACCCCTATAAGAAGCCAAATTTTTGAGAAAAATCGATTTTACATTTCAGCTCTTTACTTGAGAACTGATTAACAAAATCGTTTATAATTTTAACAGCAGATAGCTTTTTTATGGTGAATCACCAAATAAAATTTTGAAGCATTTGACTACATTGTTTTAGAGATATGAGGAATCAAAAAAATTAAAAAAAAAAATTTTAACGATGATATCTTAAGAATCATAGGGGAAGCTGCACAACGAACTTAGCCAAAACACATAAAATATCTACCTTTTCCTAAAATATCAAGTGCAATAAGGCCTTTTTACGCCCGTAATCGTGGCACAAAAAAAAATAATTTTTTTCAGTTTTCGATTTATTACTGGAAAAATAAGTGGTCAAATCACTTGAAATTTTAATGGAATATAGTTCGACACGTAACCCATTAACATGATTTTTTTCGTGAAGTTATTGTCTTTCTTAGATTATCTTTCAAATGCATTTTAGCTGAATTGTTTGTAACAATGGAATGATTTAAAAAACAAAAACGAAAATATTTTTTTCAAAATTCAAAAAATGGCCATAAAAAGAAAAATAGTTGAGAAAGTTAAAAAAAAATGTTTTTCCCGAATTCAGAATCCAAAAATAGATATGCATGTCAAATTTCATTGATATTGACGGAGTAGTTCCAGAAATATTGCGGCACACACACACACACGCACACACACACACACCCATACGGACATTTTCTAAAAACACGTAATTCGAACTTCAAAAATCTAAAAACATGTTTCTATAAAGTTTTAGCGAAACTGAAAATGTTACTATTACAAAGCTTCCTCTAGGAGGAAGCAAAATAAATACACGGATTTAATACAAGTCTTTTTGAATTTATTTCCCGTACTTATAAGTTTAATCGAATTGAATTTAGCAACATTTATTCTTTGGCATGGCGAAAGCTTGGCCAATGCGATTGTAAACATTAATTTTTCTGAGTTATTCATTACTACTTACAAGTTTAGTAGAACGTAGTCATAAACGAAGCTGCGGAATTACATTGAGCTGTTTCTATGTCATGACGAAACCGCGTGAGATCCACATGGTTTGTCTGCAACTTATATATGGAACCAGGAAAATTCTTGATGAAAACTAACTATATTCTCTTGTATTGCAAAATTTAACATTATTTTCTTTCATACAAATCACGTACGTTTGTAACACAATAATTTCAATGCAAAGTTGGAAAATGGCTTGCCTTATTTTCATTTTATTCCAAAAGTCAGTGAACCCTTTCGATTCACTCAAAAGCGGTCAACGTAAGTCTTACAAGAGTGTAGAGAGAGCTTGAAAATCAAAATAATTCATTCCTAAAGGATCTTGTCTTCTTGTAAATCACAAGCGCGGAGTGGGCCGGAGAAGCAGGTCATTTTTTACGAGCCGCGTACGTAAGGCAACGCACGATATTATCGGATTTTCGCCACTTCCCGAAAGGGCGGAAAAATTTACTTTGCAAATTTCTCAAGCAAAAAGACGACGCTTCCGTCGAGGCTCTACGATGCACTCAGTTTTTTCCTTTTTCCGTTTCCTTTCGCGCTCTGCGAACGGTCTTGCGCAATTTGTCGCGGACAGAAAGCCTTGCGCCATCGGCGCACACAGACCGAGGGCTCTCTCGAGCAGAAGTGCTGGGAGAGGTGAGGAATGTCGTAGGCGACGACGCTCGACGAAGATTAATTCGGAGATAATTCGCTTTCGGGGGGCTTATCCGACGGGCTTATCTGCGAACTCGTGTTCAATTTCAGGCCGGGCTGCGGATAAAAAGGAGCTGCAGCTGCGCGCTGAGCCGAGGCGAGGGAGTGCGAGTCCTCTTGAATTATATCTCGGGCGCTTGTTAAATTGAGACGGGGATTATTTCGGCTACGCGGATGACACCGTTGATGCCTCGAGATGCAGCGCGTTAATTATTCCTTCTGATGGATTCACTCCGTTGATCGATCGTCGCAGCTATCGCTTGCGATGGATCGATGAAAACAGCATACGACTAGAGGAAAAGCCAACACGAGGACAAAGAAAATCCTATACTCCCGCGCGTGATCGTCGAGTCGAGAAAACTTGGAAATCGAGCCCGAGGACGATAGTTTTTTTCTCCGCGCTGCGTAAAAGTTCGAAAAGTAAGTCGCGCGAAAAGACCATAAGATATACGCGCTGTACACGCAGCGATTGTGCGGAGGAGAAGATGATGAAAACGAAAATAATCAACTGCTACTCCGCAGATGGCATGAGGCTCCGCGAGCGCGGAATGAACTCGTGAGAAACCCGGTCTCCTCAATTGCGTTATCAGTTGCAATTGTCCGCTTAACAAGGACCGATATAGCCGTCATCGGGCTCGACTAAAACGGCATGCACTCGCAGAGAGAGAGAGAGAGAGAGAGAGAGAGAGAGAGAGAGAGAGAGTCCGGTGCAGCGCCGCGAGCTCGACGTATTATAGAAAGTAATGGCGACGCCAGTGGACAAGTAGTATCGCTCCCTTAGAGCGCGAATGGTCAGCCACAGGTTGCGCCACGCTGCAGCGGCGAAGGCCGTTCTAGGTCGCGTTTGCTGCGCGCGCGCGAGACTCTTGGCCAATCGGTTACGTCATTAAATTGATCCGTTTTTTTTTTCGTTCTTGAAAATCGTTCGAACGCGCCGCTTGCTTGCCGCGGCGAGCGAGGAAAAAAACGGGCAGTCTATTCCTGGAAAATTATACGAGGGGGGAATATTATGAAGAGAATTAGCTGCCTTTTCTGGACAACTTTATGCGTGCGCGAACTCACGCGTCGTACGGCGGAGAAATAACCAGCGAAATTATTTCTAAATCGCTGAATCCGCTCGCTCGTGTAAATGAAGACAGTCGCCGAGAAAAAGGACGTTCGAAATAGCGTAGACCTGCAAAATTTTTAATGCTGTACCGGATTCCAGACGTGTTTAGACAACGCCCAAACAATTTACTGCAAAACTAAAGAAGAAAGTCCCCGGCGCAAAACGGCGCGAAAGTCAGTGTGTCTATTCTAAAAAAGAGATCAAATAAACCATAAATCCCGAGAAAGTGGTGCTTCGCGTCGTCAGCTCACCGATTTAAAGCGCCGATGAAAAAGTAACAGAAGCGCGCCGCGTCTGCATTTACACTGCGAATTCGCGCAAGCTCGCCGCTGCGCGTCTATTTCAATGGCAATAACGCCCGGCCTTTTTTGCGGTTCGCTAGGTCATGTATAGCAGCAGCAGTGCGGCGGCGGCGGCGGCGGCAGTCCAAGTTTCGTCCAAACCAAACTTATAGAGGCCATCTGTTCGCTTTTAACGTCGCCCAGCCGCTAGAGCGAGAACAGCCCGAGTGACGTCACGAGGAGCGCGCGCGCGCGCGCGCGGATGAATAAACCGAGACAGAGCGGCGATCATAGCCGATAGCGCCGCGCAGCCGCTGACTTTTACGAGGCTGCGCCGGCCGAGCTTTCGCCGGAAACTGCAGACATATACGAAAACGGCTCTCGTTCTATCGATGCGCTCATTGTCTAACGACGGTTACGCCGCTTTTGGGAAACCGCGACGTAAAATGCAAGCAATGCTTGCAAGCTTCTGTTAATTTTCGATTTCGCTCCAATCAGCGGCGGCGAACTCTCGCGCGTCCTTTCCTGGAACACGCGTAAAGCTCGTAACTAATGCGATCGCTCGCGAGAACTATAAGCAAAAACTGCGCGCATCGCCAAAAAAGTATGCAACGTCTTCCGAGAATCGCTATTCGAGTTATTTGGACATCCCCGAGACAAGTCGTTCGCGATCGAAGTACCCGATATATATTTAGCAGCGCGCGAAAGAAAATGTGAGCGAAGAGGTGTGAATAAATTTTCTGCGCCGCTAAACGCGCGCAGAAATCCGGCACTAACATCTCCGCAACCGCAATAAAAGTCGGCCGCGCAGCGACGGTCTTGAAGATCTATAGGTAAATTAGGGCCGGAAGCGGTGCCGCGCCCAGTATACGCGATATTCGAATATCGCAGTTTTCTCACAAAACAAAAGTCACAGCGCGAGCGGGTTCCTTCGTCACTCGGCCTCTTACCGCACCAATTTCACCGCGCATTAACTCGGCTGCGGCGAGAGAGCTCCACGTGCGATATCGCGTTTTTCTCATTTTCGCCTACTTACTCCCCCGTCGCGCGCAATAAGAAGCGCATCAGAGACAGAGAAGCGAGAGGAAGATGCTCGGGAGAGAGCGAGAGCGACAACGGCGAAACAGTTGTTTTCATCGTCGGCGCAGCCGTCTGCGCTTGCGCCTCGCTCCGCTCGTCGTCTGCGGCTGGCGCTGCGCCAGGTGGCCGCTGCCGAGCGCTGCCGAGAGGGTGGCCCGAGTTCCCCCGAAGCTCTCGGCTCGCCGGCGTCCCGGTGTTGGAGGCGTCCGTCAGTGCGTTTCTGACATGGCTGCAAGGCGCTTCCGCGACGTCTTCGCCTCCCCTACTCTCGTACCAGCGCGACGTGCCGACGATCAGCAGCAGAGGCAGCAGCAGAGGCAGCAGCAGCGCCAGCAGCAGCGCCGGCGCGCTTATTATCACTAACTCGGTTCTTGGCCGCGCAGCAGCTCATCGTTCTTCCTCTCCTCCTCCTCCTCCTCCTCCTCCTCCTCCTCCTTCTTCGCTGCCGTCGCCGTCGTCTGCTGCTTCTCCTCCTCCTCCTCTTCTTCTTCTTCTTCTTCTTCTCATCGCATCTCACACACGATCTACAATCGCTACTTATCACTTCTAATCCTCGTCGCGCGCGCGTACACGACTCTCTCAACTCGACTAACTCCATCATCGACGTTTCAAGGCCGAACGAATCCAGGCCCGGTTCGACTAGACTAACCTACAAAACGACTTTGTGATTGTTCTTCGAAAAGTGAAAAAGTTTTAGTGAACTCTGAGGACAGGCGATCGCCAGTGATATGGAAAGATTAACCACGTTATGAACGACTGCTGGTTTTTCGCTCGACGCTCTCCACGAGTACTCGCACACACGGAGTTACAAAAATGTGACGGAACATAACATATTATACAGACACAAACGGTGCAGTGGCATGAAATGCAATCGAACGAACGAGATTAGCGGAGAGTGACAGCGCCCGAATAATCCGTATACATATACCGAAGAAAGACATCATTCCCAGCGTCAATGAAAAGTGCATTCCTCGAGCGAAGTTGTTAGCCGACGACAATCAACCTACCAGTGATCGCCTGCCAGTGATGACAGACCAGAAAGAGTAGGCAACTATGGGAAGCAATGAATCAAGAACCAGTTAGATCCTCTATATTCGAGCCGGTGTACGCGCGTTTAGCATAAGTATAGCGGTGTGTGAAGTTTCGGGAGGATTGTGAAAATGAAGCGTTGGTAGCATCAGGGACGGAACTGTTGTGTTACAAGGACTCTGCAAGTGATCGATTCCAGTGTCCAGCCGGGGCTTTGAATCAGCGCCGAAGACGAGCCGGAGACTGTTAGCGGCGCGTTTAATTTGAAAATTCCTTTTGAACCTTGAAACAACAAGTGCAAAGTGAGGGTGCGGGGCGATGGAACATCGGTGAAGTATCGAGGTCACCGCAGAATGCCTGAGCCGAGGGCAAAACGCTGTAAACACTGTGACGGTACGCAGATTTGTGTGCAGAGTTTCACGCCGATCCGCTCTGTTTCCTAACATTCGAGCAGCGATCAATTTAATTGCCTGCTTTGATGCTCAAGATTAACCTTCGTGCCGGCTGTGTTGGTTTTATTTTGTGGATAAATATTCTGTTGTGTTATTTGATGTTGTTTAACTAACAAATATTAACAAATAAAGGCTCGAACCCTTTACTCTTTCCTGCGTTGTTCTTCTAATTTTTCCAATGCGTACGTCTGTTTTATGGTTGGGAGGAAAATTCACTTTTATCAAAAGTATTACGTAATCGTTTCTCAACTATGAGCTTTAGCGCCAACAAGACGATAGAAATGAATTTATTGTAAGATTTGCCGGACGGGTCATCATTTTTATGAATTTTCCTCTCCATCGTATTACTGCGATGAATCGAGTGGTTATCGACAGTGCAATGTTATTGGACAGTTTTTGTATTATTAAGCAATGAGCGCAAATAGCCACGGTGCATCGTCCTGATTTATACCGTTTGAGAAAGTGAATTACGTTTGCAGTGAGCGATGTTCTCTTTCTGCGTCGAACCCCCGTCGCACGTCGTTATGCAAAGACAATTGACTCGAGCAAACGGGTGATGTAACAGCGGCAGCTGCAGCTGCTCCAACGCGGAGAAAAAGGCTTTATTTTTGTAACGAAGTATTTTGCCGGTGCGAGCGCATAAGAAAACAGTTTTTCTCGCCGCTGGCGGCCAAATTCCGCTGGCAGTGACGGCTCTCGGTCGTCGATCGCCGCCGAAAGAATCGAGCCTAGATTCTTGTCAGCCAGATCGGTCGACGCGCTCGAGACGAGAAAGACGCCGAAGAAGAAGAAGAAGAAGAAGAAGAAGAAGAAGATGAGGCAGCGCATAGAAGAGTCTGTCGCTGAGAGTGAAAGTAGGACGGTACTTTCAGCGAAAAGTCAGTCTTAATTAGGAACGGCGGCCGTTTTATCTCTGGGTCATTCATTCCGCGACACTCGGACGGGCCGCAGGACGGACCGCCGCTCCGGCCGCGCTGCATTCCGATCGGATGGCTCTCGTTCCTCGCAACTAGTCGTCGATCTCTCCTCGGGTCTCTCCTCGCTCCGCGCGCGCGCTGCACGCCCAAGAGCCGAGCCAGAGCGGAGATCCCGCTGCTCCGCCATATATTTTTATCCCGGGTTATTCACCCCCCTTATCTCTCGCTCGGCGCAGCGAGCGGCGGTCTCGCTCTCTGGCAGCCGCTGCAGAAAACCCTCTTGCCTCATCGCGCCCGGCGACGCGCGCACGTGCTTCCTGGACCTACTGCGCTCGCTGCCCCCCGCTGTTTTTCCACGTGTGCCCGCCGCGCGATGGATGGCGAATTAAGTGGGTCGCGAAATTGGGATGAACCCGAGCGTTCAGAGAGACGCGTACGGGACTATCCCCGCAGAGCAGCGATGCTCCTTACCGCACTAGTATATACCGGGGATGCGCTCGCAGCGAACTCGAGTTTTTGGCTATTTCTGATTTTGTAGAGTCGCTGTAGTTTGGTTATATAGTCTTTCAAAAACCAGGGCCGGCAAATTGATTCTAAAAGCGAAATGCGCACTCCGCGAGGTTTATTTAGAGTCCTGATTAACGAGCGCGATCGTGGAATATTTTCCGAGCGCATAGACAATTTCTTCTTTCTCTCTCGCTGTATATTTTTCTCCGCGCGAGAATAAGAGATTACGTGAATCGAAGAATATTCGCGTGAATCACGCCCGATTATTCCGATCGCGAATTCGGATGTTTGTGTAAAAGAAAGATTTACAGATTAAGCCTGTGCCCGCGCCGACGTTTGATGCATATTTTATGCTGTAAGAACTTTACGAACATTATAATATTTCACAGTTAAAAATGTCTTCTAGCCTCCGCCAGTAGGCGACGTTTCGTTATTCAAGCGATGTTTACACGGTGCAAATTGATTAAACCGTTTATCACAACTTAAAAGTGCCACGCGAAGCGGAGCATTTTTTCATATTCTATAAACAAAGTATTTTTATGCCTTGATTTTCGAGTCGCGCATTACAACATGGTTCACAAACTTACGTAAGAAAGTTCTTTTTTTTATTTCTCTCTTTCATCTCTCCGTCGTTCGATGCGATCGCGATTTGTGTAAGAGTCCGCGTTCGCGGGGGCGTCGTCGACAGTTGTACAGCGACGAACGAAAAATTTTCGTTTACGGTACGATACATAAATCGTCGGTCGAAAATTGTCTTTCTTGCCTCGCGTTCGTCTATCGCGCACGACCCTTCGCGGCATTTTTACCGCGCTATAAGCTCCAATTTAAATTGCCGCGATTTATTGTCAACTTTTTTTTCCTCGAGAGCTTCATGCGGTATTCTCGAAATACCTTAAAGACGCTGCGATTTTTCATGGACTAATCGTCTATTTTTAGATATTTTTATAAAGCGCGACCATTCTGACAGGATCATTATGAAACACCATCGCGCGCTTAGTCGAAAACAACGTTAGAGAGATTGTACTCGTACGTTCGTAAATCATCCGAGAGATTAGGCAGCCTATGATTTCTAAACAATTCTAAGAAAGTCTAAGATTATAAAACTCGTCTGATTCATTGTCTCGAAAATTACGGCTATAAATAAATTTATTTTTGCATACGTCTGGAAAAATTATAGTAACGTTATTTTCCGTTCTCCAAAAACTACACGTGAAATAACTGAATACTTTGCCAAATTAACAAATGTTTCTTTGTAAATACATGTCTTGCTAAAATGTGTATACGTTTCTTGACGCGCGACCTAATCGAGATAAAATAAGGATAAAAAATAGCTGGCTCGAGGTTGGGATATTAAACTTTACAATAACACAGACCGCGACACTTCTATTTTCATTCCAATATTTTTATCAATATATAATCAAAGATTTATTTTGGTACGAGACAACATTATATAAAGAGCTGGCATGAACTATTTCTAGAACAAATTAATAAAAGAGATTTTAACGTAGATACGACGTTTCGTAAAAATAAACTCCACTCATACAACAGTTGAGTAGCAGATCTATTCGCACTACGGTACAAAAAGCAGTAAAACTCAACTTAAAAACGCGTGACGTAGCAGCTATAGGTATATGTGAATTCGGTATAGCGGGTCAGGCGGTTTGAATAACAAGAAGACATCAGAGCTATGAAGCAAGATGAATTCAGCGGGCGCGACGTGCGACGTACGGCTCTATTATTTTGAAAATATATGTCCGTTAAATGTGGCGCGTCGCGCAGAGCTAGGAGGAAGAGGAGGCACGAAGGTGTAGGCGTGATCCTCGTCTCCTCCGTTTCCTCCGTCTCCTCCGTCTCCTCCGCCTCTTATAATATACGCTCCCTAGCGCTCGGGACGCGCGTGCGAGATGTCGACGGGATATAAAAGTGATTCGTAGGTCCGCAAACGACTCGTAAACATAGAGCCCAACAGCTGTCGATGGAAAACAAGTCTAAACTTAGACACTCGTCGCCTCTCTCTTTCTCTCCGTGTAGTCGTACGGTCGTGCAGCTATTGCAGCACTGAAACTGCACTGCATCTCCGCTCGGGTTTTCTGCCGCGCCGCGTAATCGAAAACTCAGGGGACGCAGGGGGGGCTTCCATCAGTCCCGCCGGCCGCCAAAAGTTTCCTTCTCTCGGCAGACTCGTCGCGATGGAATCATCGAGCTTGACCTTGAATCCTCTCTGTCTAATTAGTCTTGTTTTCGGAGTGCCTGGAAACTTTCCGCTACATTTCACGTCCCGATTGCAGACTCGACACTCGACACGACTTTACCTCGGCATCGAAAATCGGTTTTCTGGCCCTCACACGTTCGATATAATAATTTTCGACACAGAGTGCACCGCGCAAAGCTCGATCGGCTCGCCCGGCGACATTCCGACTAATCAAGGCTCTTTTCCGCACTGGTTGCCGCAAAGAGAGGAAGCAGAGTTCTCTCCGGTAATTTTGGCAGCTATTTTGCGGTTGAACCGTTGAAGCGGGCACAGACGAAGCCTCTCTCTGTCGGCTTAACGATCGGTCGAAACGAGCCCGGCAATAACCGAGCCGCGACAGCAGTACATAGTAGCACATTCGGCGGGGGTGTAATCTGATTTACGAGGGTAGTCAGGTGCATCTCTCTCGACTCGTCTCTCTCTCTCTCTCTCTCTCTCTCTCTCTCTCTCTCTCTCTCTCTCTCTCTCTCTGATAGTTCAGCTGCCTCTCGCGCGAGACAGTGGGAAAAACCGGGAGCCTTATTGGCACGGCCTGGCGACCTGTCTCGCTCTTTCTTTCCTGCTCCACCGGTCCGTCGGGGCACCGCGCGCCGCTTCGATTATTTATTGGGATGGTATGCGCGATGCGTGGGCAGCTTCAGCCATCGCGGAAACTTGGCCCGGCGCCAAATTGTCGCCCGACGACTCGCTCTCCCACACCTATGCGGAGCTCGAACGGTGTATAAGTGGTATATAGGTATATCTGTATAGCTGTCATTAGGTGGTGCAGGCTCCATTTGCATCATGAAAAGCATCTATTGCGGCCGATCTCAGTCGAAAATCGAAAACTGCCCATTTTGGATACTGCACGCCAGCTGCTCCTGAAATAAATCCGCCCGTATGAGAAAAAGTCAACGGCCGTCGAGCTTCCTCTTCCTCTTCGCGGCAGAGCAAACGCAAATACTCGTGCGAGGCATTGAAAGGGTCGGGCGCGCAAAGTGAATGAAAACTGCGCGCGCTTAAGAAAACAGAAAAAAGCGTCGACGGCGGAAAAGCGAAAACAGTGGTGTAGGTATATTAAGTGCCGTCGCGATCTCTGCTCCGCTCGCGCGCGCTGCAAGACGACTGGATCAGCGACCTGTTTATTTTCGCAGCAATGCCAGGGTGAACGTTCGGCAGAATGTTTGCCTTCGAGCATCGGCCAATCCGCTTCTTTCCGCTTTTTACTATTGCTCTGCGCCAGCTGCGCCTTGCAGAAAGCTTATTTCGTTGAAAAAATTAGCCAGGAGAACACTAACAAAGTATCTCGATTGTTTCAACAAGAATTATCGAAGCTGGCTTGCGCAATCCAGAAAGATTCCGAAAAGCTCAACTTATCTTTTTCGATACACTGAATGCGTGACATAAAAACATCTTCGGGGAAACATATTTTTTTAATGTTCGGCGCGGTATACCGCCGCCGCCATCGCCTTGGCCATTCAAGTTTGGAATCCGGCCAACTGTTATACTACTTGGTTAAACAATTTATTCTCCCCATCGGCACTAAACTCCTCGGCTTCTCTTTTCGTGATCGAGGAAAAATATCGTCGTCTCCTTATATTATCTCGAAAATAGACTGTATCCAGTTGAAACAATCGCGGAGGCCTTGAATATAGAGAACGCAATGTGTACGAGAAACGAAAATAGACTCGTCTTTGAAGCCGCGACGGAAAACTGCCGAAACGGGCGGTGGTTTTCAAGTTTCCTATCCGAGGGGGGAAAAGTGTCTGGGGCAGCGTCGCGGCGATTGCCTTGGCATTTAAAGGGCCGGGCTTGCGGCGCGTCGTAGTAGCCATGATGTCTTCTAAAATTAAGACCCGTATTTTGCCTCGCGTGCGCGTCTCGACGAATCGCTCTAGATTCCATTGTTAAGATAATACGCGCGCGAGTCTTTTGGCCGGTGGAAGAGCTAGATTTATTCGATGAGCCGCTGCTGCATCAGTCAAATAACAGGCGCGGCGTCCCCGAGGCATCAGCTAAAGTTAGTCCGCTCGCGCCTGCGGTGATTTTCGCAGCCGCGCGCGACTCGGCCCACCGCCCGTTTACATCGGGATTTATTGCCCCTTTTTTACGAGTACTTGTTACCTGCAACGGGCTCTCTCTCTCTCTCTCTCTCTCTCTCTCTCTCTCTCTCTCTCTGCAGGCTCAGCTGGCCGGCGAACATAAAAACGGTCACCTTGACGCATCTTCCTCAGAGTCACGGTCCGCGAACTCTAAAAGCTCGTGGGCTCTCCCGAAACGTACACCGAACGCCGCCGGCTGTATAGTTCCCGCTGCTGCTCGGAGGCTTATATATCGGCCTTTTATTTGCCTTCCGAGAAGCCGATGCATTTCGGGCATTCGCGTAAAGCTGCTTTAATTAGGTGAATTCGCGCGCTCTCGCGTAGTTAGCTCCGGTTGGTCTGCCGTGATTGCGTGCGCGCACACGCTCCCGATGTCCAAAAGATAAACCATCGTTCGGCTTATAAATAGCCCTATATAAATTCACTCAACGGCATGGCCGGATTATATACGATTATTTATATTTCACACACGCACGCCACCTTGTCTCATAACGCTCGTCGTGAATCATCACTATCTCTATAATATGTTATATTATTGGCCAATTTCCGAATCTCACGCAATTAACAAAGCACTTCAAAATAATGAATGTTCACAACAAAAACGAGCAACTGATCGCGGAGCATGTCAATGAATTCTCGTCCGGACTCTTGAGTGCTCCACTTTGTCTATACGAATCTTTGAACAAGTGCTCTGAGCGTGACAATTATTTATGAAAAAGTGAAAGCTGGTTCCGGATCGTATTGTCGACGCATCGCGGGCGTTCCCGCAAGAGAGTGCGCACATCGATCAAGTACGGTATTTTTAGTGCAGTCAATCTCTCGAGCGAGCTCAAAGCCTCGCTCCCGCGGCAACGAGGATTTCAATAGAAAGAGAGCAAAAAACTTCTTTAAAACCCCTTAAGACGAATTGAAGCGGACGGCAGGCGCGTCCGTTTGGACTTATGATGGCTTTAAAGGAGCTGTTAAAAAAGTGACGATAGCAATCGTTTGCCGCGCGCTGACTTCTTCCCCCGCGCACGTCTCTATTTTCGGCAGGCGTTCCTCGAGGCGGCAAAGGCGGCCCGCGTGTCCTAACGACTTTTTCGTGTATAAGATCCGAACGAAGTCTCTCTCTCTCTCTCTCTCTCTCTCTCTCTCTCTCTCTCTCTCTCTCTCTCTCTCTCTCTCTCTCTCTCTCTCTCTCNNCTCTCTGTCACGCTCGCGTCGTCTTTTCCGCGGCTGACGTAAAACGATTAAAGGATAGCGGCTCGCGCCGACACGCCCGCGGTTTATATGCGTAAACGCGCCATCGCGATTTTTTAAGAGTTTTTAAGTCGCCGACGATCATTTGTAACGAGTGTACTTCGCGCTCGCGCGCAAGAGAGAGAGAGAGAGAGAGAGAGAGAGAGAGAGAGAGAGCCGTATTTAACGGTAATACATCAAAACGAAGGTTGCCATTTTTCACGCGGCTCTGTAAATCAATCACTGAACTGTGTGCGCGCGCAAATATTTAAAAAAAAACACGAAAAATCGAGGTTTTAAAAATTTGCTTTCTTTGCCGAGAGCCTCTCGAGCCTTTCACTCACCCTGAATCACTCGGTTATACGATGTTTTGATTTTTAACCGACTACCGTGACTCAATTTTATCGCGCCATACGCGTGCAGGCTTATTAAAAATTATGTTCCCGCTCGAAATCGAGAGTTCAGGATATTGAAAAGTTAATTAATTCAAAAGTTCGCCGTCGTAATTTATTGTTTTAATCTACTCTCAGATGACTCTGATTGTGAGTAGTCTCGAGTAAGAAGATTGGGACTATAAAATGGGTATTATCCCCTAATCGCGATTTATGGATTCCAGTAGATTCTCTCAGAAAAGTTGGACTGACAGAACATTTAATATATTTCTTCATTGTTTCGAAGATTAATTCCACTCTTGCTCTTATTTGCGTCACACCACATTTCCAAAGCTGTCTAAATATTTGGTTATAGTCAAATTTAACATGCTGGAAGAGAGCTAAAATCATGTAGCAACGATAATTCATCGTCCCGAGAAACGTATGGCGAGCTCGCGGTCAGGTCAGCTCGAGGTGAAATTCGCATTCGGCCAAAGCAGTGCTTGCATTAGTGCGCTGAAACCACAGAAACCACGGAAAGGGACGTCAAATTAAAGCACTCATCCCGCCGGCGATGAAATTCGGACACCACTTGCATGCTCTACTCACTCTGTGTTATCTTACGTCGTGTTTTATCCCCCATCAGGAAAAAAGACATCACTCCCATAATTAGCAGAACATCAATTCTTCTTCTCATTTCCGACGTTTTTGGCAAGCGTATTATAACGAGCGGAGCTCTCGGGTTTTTCCAATAGCCTCTTTATTGTCTCGCATAACAGCTGTTCGTTTGCGGGGGCGCGCTCGTCTCCTACTTTTGCGCGTCCGAAGAGCTCAGAGCGAGAGTTTTTGTTTTTGCTAGATATATATAGGTAGAAACGAGCGAGCCACCTCCGCCGCCGCTGCTACTACTGCTGCTGCTCGACATCCGGAAAAGGATGACCTGGATAGGACCCAAGCTCATGCTCGCTCGTCACTGCGCCTCTTTTTCATCCGCGCACACGCGAGAGCCACCTCTTTGGAAGTAATTTCCGTCCGGCTTGAAATGCGTCACCTGGATATCTCTGTGCGCTCGCGTGGTTTCAGTTCGCCGCGAGCGCGAAAAAGGTTTTCCTGCAGGAAAACGCAAGTTTTTATCTTACTAGGAAAATCGACCGCGCTTCGCGCGGGTAATATCGTTACGCACTTCTTTCTTTATATTCTAAATAGAATCCAAACGTTAACATTTTTCTTACTCTATAATAATTATAATACGTTTGTATATATGTATCTTGTCTCACCAATCATATATCACCCAATATAATGTAGGTTATGTGCTTTTCAATTTTTGAGGTTAGATATTCGTTATTTATTTTATAGCTAAATAATTAATTGTTACAAACCTAATCGCAGAATTTAAATTAATAAAATACGATCGTTTTTTATTAAACTCGTTACCATTCAAATTCAAATATTGAATTTTAAATGTTGGCGCCATCTAAACCGGATACACATTGTAGACCAATCACGTTCAGCGCTAACTTCATTTATAGGCTTCACAACATCCGATCATGACTTTTTTAAGAGAGGATTTTACAATGAAAGTCTTGCGGTGAAACCGCGCGGCCTTCGGCAGACGTTGACCGTTGCGTAAATTTCTGCGGGAAGATAGTGCTCCCTTGTTTTTGCATGTTTACTGCTGGAGAGGGATCTGTTTGTTTTCGGGCCGAAGTGCGCGAGCGAGCTGTATTTTTCCGACCCATATATACCAGATGTGTAACAGCGCGTAGATCGACCAAAGTATCCCCCGATTATACCCGAGACCAGAGAATACTTTTCGAATTCACTTTCCTGGAGATGCTGCCGGTTAAATCATCTCCGCAGCTCTCGGTGGCGGCTTAATAATTTCATTCCGTGCAGTACTCGATTGCGTGATACATGATTGCTTTGACGCCAATTTATCTCGGGCGTAGCAAGTGATGCTGCAATACCTGATGCGGTATAACTCGTTATTTATGGCTTTTTATTTGCTCGAGAAAACTCGAGTCGAGCTGCGCAGAGTCATACGCGTCGTATGTGCAGTATAGAACCGGGGCAGCGATTACCAAAGTGTTGTATATTGCATGAAAGGTGTAGGACGGTAATGTAACTATACTATTGATATATTGGAATATACATAAGCTTTATTAGAGTGTTACAATAAGAAGAGATGTTCTCGCTTAGAACGCCTGTGAGCGACTGAGCCTTATGTTTTCATGCTACGTACGACGCGCTTATAGTCTGCCTAAATAGTACGGCAGTTGTACTAGCTATAGTGCATACATCACACAAAGGTTATATATATTTATGCCCAAGACAAACAATGTCGAGCGATGCGCGGCGGCGGGCCACTTAAAATACTTGGATTTATTTTTATGCGCGTCGTGCTTGTACATTCTAAGGGCGAAGCATTAATTATTCCGCGAAACGGTATAATCGAGCGAGCGCGAGAGCCCTTGGTTTGAATGATTTCCCTTCGGATTGATTAGTGCGCGCTGAGAGCAAATGCCATTGAATTAATGAGCCATTCGTTACGGGCCGGGTAAAAAAGCCGCAATTAAAATGGAACATCACAGCTGTTAAGTGCGCGTCGAATGTCGATCGCGGCCGAGAGCCCGCCGGAAAAAAGCAGAAAACAGCTGACGGAGGAGGATGAGGATGAGGAGGAGCGAGTCGCTCGGAGAGACGTAAGAAAATGGCAACAACGAAGCGGCGGACGATAACTATAAATTAAATTACACACCTTTGAAGAGACAGCGAGAGCCGAGCTGGTTGTTGCGCTCGGCGGTCTACGAGCTTTTTCGCTCGGCGCGCAGTGCTGCCTGCGCGCTGCACTCATGCAGGCGCGCGCTCGATCGTTTTTCCAATAATTCATCACGAGCCCCAGTAAATCATTGTATGATTCGCGGCGGCGGCGGCGGCGGCGGCGGCGCGCGGCAAAAAAGGATCCGCAAAGCAGCGTCCACACACTCGCGATTCATGTAAGCATTCAGCGGTCATTAATCTCAATCGCCAAAGAAAAGGCTGCGAGAGAAGATCCGGCCTGCAGCTAGTGTGCTGCACTGCGTGTACAGGGTACACTGTACAGTGAACGCCACCTATGCGCTCGCTCGCGTTATTTCACCTTTGTCTCGGCGATTCTAAATCGTTTAATGAATGAATCGCCTACAAGTCGCTCTGTGACCGAACGGACCTTTTCGCGCGCCAAGAGCCAAGAGCCTTTCGAGATTTATCGAGCGGCTTCCTGCTCCTCGACTTGTCCATCGATCGGAATGCGCCCGAACGCATCACAATACGGGCGGCAGGGCGGAGAGCAGCTTTTGGCAGCTCCGGCGCATCTGACCGAGAAGTTCCGCGGACGCGAAAGTCGCGAGTATCTCGGTTTAATTTCGGATTCGCTATAGCTGCACCGCTGCCGCTTCAACATTGACATTGGAGCGTTATTCGTGTCGGCGGCGGCGTTCGATCGGCGCTGCAGCTGACACTCGGAAATAAGCTTCGCGCACATCAGGATTATCTCACCTCTGTATCTCTCGATTGTCGCTGTTGCGTCATCACAAGCACGTTGTTGCGAGAGGGGGAGCGGAAGGGATGTATATTTACGAGCAAAGCTCGGCGCTGCTATGCGCCTCTTCAAAGGCTCGCTATCTCGAGTAGAGTCTGTTGGTGCCGCTGCTGCCGAGGCTAAGCGCGCATGAATGAAATATTTACTCGCGCGGCGAATCCCTGAATGCGCCCCCAGAGCTTCGACTGCATTGATAGCCGCGGCCGGGATTCGATTGAAGTGAGTTTGATTCAAATTACTGCTCCGGTTAACCGTCTGTAATTTATTTTTGCTTGAAATGAATGACGATTCTGCCTCAACTCGACTATAATTATGACATTCCGATTCATCTAATCAATGGTTCCACAAAATTTCCTTTTCGTTTGAGTATTATTTTATTATGTTGTTAAAATATTATTTGAATGGGCTTTTTGCAAATAGCTTCTCCCAGACCTCCCATCTGCCAAACCAATTAACAATACCCCCTCGTCGATTAATGTTATTTTCGACAACGATCTTGTTTTCTAAAATAGGCATGTTTATTCAAAAATACACTTTCGAGGAAGCGCGGCGGTACGAGTTTGAAGCCCCGCAAGGCCGAGAGGTCCGCGAAAAATCAGCTCCGGAAAAGGCTATATACGCAGCAGCAGAGGCAGCGCCGGCCAAGTAGCGCAGCGCCTGCGTCTAATTAGACGTGTTTATCGGCGCATTTCATCGGCGCTATTCACAGCAGAGCAGTATACGCTAGCACGGGAGAGCCGTTCGTTCATTCAGCTTCTCTCGGCGCGCGTGCGGCAAAATTGGCATTCTGAATCACCTGCAGGAAATCTCGTAGCCGCTGCCGCGCATAAACTCATTCCGCGACGAGTCAAATATTGCGCGCTCGTCACGAGAGCTGGGGGAGTCCTCTCACCAGCACCGCGACAATGATATTTTGTATTCTCGGCAACGACCACGACGACGACGGCGACTCATAAGCATGTGCGACTACTTTTCTTCGCACGCGCGTCCGTGCAATCGGCTTTGACAGACTTCCCATCAGGTTTATTTCGACGGCGTGGGCGAGCTTTTACATCGCTGCTGCTCTCGATTGCGCCCGCGAGAAAGCGCGTAATTTGTATGTTTTCTGGAATATGAATGCCGAATTGTCTCGGGTGCGCCTGCGAGCGAGCTTTTACAATTTTTGGCAACTTGTTAAAAGCGATGACTTATGAGGGAGTTTAGCCGCGGCACCAAAATTAGCCGGTCGTTGCGCAATCCGGTGGAAAATTCAAACGCGCGTTGAAACGGCCCGGGCTAAAAGGGGACGATATTTTCTAAACTTTACGTTTGTTCAAATACAGTTATAATAAATCGGCCGAATTATTGTGAAACGTGGCCCCTCAACTATGCGCTCGTTAAATTTAAATACATTGCACACTTGCAGCTGAGACGTATTAATAATCTCGAAAATGTTGATATACGTTTTTTTCGAATCCTGCCTTTGAAAAAAACGCACACAAATCAAGCGCTCGCACTCGCAATTAGACGACGAGCCAGATTTATCAAGCTTATGCAGCTACTCCGCGAGATTTATGTAACAAGTTTCAAAAATTTTTGTCACTCGCTCGACTTGTTCCTCTTGCGAACAAGTCGAAAGTTGGCGCGCGGGCTTACGCGAACTTTTACTACAAACCCGTTACCGGCTGTAATTTATTGTTTCGCAGTGTTAACTTCAATCTCTCTTATACGATATCAACCTGCTCATTACGCTCATACGCGTACGCAGGATCGTTGAGTCGAATCAAAAAATCGTTTCATCATATAAGTACCTATAACACACGAGCTCGTAGGGAAAAAACGCTAACATCAATTTGTGTTTACTAATTAATGAAAGCCGGATTTAAGGTTCCCTTAATTGGACAGTTAAATTCATTGAACCCTCGTTAAAAATCGATGACAATCATTAAAATCAACATCGAGCGTGCGCGCGAGCAGGCACGCGGCCGTCAATCAGAAATTCAACCGGTTTCGCATTTTCGAGAACAATATTACATTGTGCAACGGCGCGGAGAATTGCCGCGAAAAAAGGAAAAGCTGCCGACTGCGTTCCAGCGCGTAATAACCGCGAACAGCATCAGAACTATCAGAAGAGAGAGAGCGATGGCTGTTCCACTCGAGCTTCCTATGCGTCTCGAAATAGCGCGCGCGACAATTAGCGTCGAAGCTTTCCTCGATCATCCCGAGCGTTAGGGGCAAAAAAAGTCTAGTTGTCTTTCGCCGTCACGCGCGCGCGTCTGGCCACGTCGGGAATTACGGCGCTGCGCGGAAGGTCTTAAGCGGCTAAAAGTCGGGACGGAAATACCCGCGTAATGCACACAAGGACGCGCGCGCGCTCACGCTATACATTTGCGCGCTCGTAATTCTCGAGCTCGGCCTTTTCGGTTGCGCGAGCGCCGCAGCCTCGCGATCGCTGCAGCGAGAATTTTATGAAACACCATTATTTCGCCTAGCGCGCGGGCAGGCTTATGCTATTTCTATCGGAAGCCGCTTCCGGGTACCGCCGAGCTTTTGAGCTTGCGAGCGCGAGCTTTGAGCGAGAGCTTGTTGGAATTTCTCGCAACTTTACAGCTACGAAATAGGCGCAGGTTACGTGATCGGAATCGGCATTTGAAAAACAGGACAAGGAGGAATCCAGTAGCCGATTCACCACGTGCGCCTGCGACAAAATGCGCACTGTCCTACCGCACGTAAGCTCAATTAAGGGGGAGGCGGGAACGATCTCGTACGCCGATAAAAAGCGCGCGAGGCGGAGTCGCGTAATTTTTCCTCGCGCGCACGCGCTCACCAGGCTCGACTCTTATAAGGCGCAGAGACAGCACTCGAAAAAGCGCCTGCGCGAGCTTCGTTCCGGCAAAAACAGCCCCCGCATCGTCGCGCATCCCCCCGCGCGATTTCTTCCCTGGCGAGCGCAGCAGCAGCGATTTATCCCTGTACAAGAGCGATCGCGCTCGCGCGATGGAGACGTGTCGAAGCGCGCGCGCGGATTTTTCAAGAAAGTCCAATCGCAAGCATCGCTCGTCTCTTGCGTTCTTGCCGCAACGATATGCGCAAAAAATGCGTCGCGCGCGCTCCCTCGTTAACCGCGATTTTAACGATTCGCCGAACGACTGCAGCGCAAGGCCCGCTGCGCCGCCGGCTCGTCACTTCTTGCACCGGTTCGCTTGGCTCGCTCAGCTGTGTGTCTTTCTCGCTGCGATTGCTCCTCGAGATTGCAGCGGGATATATGGAAGGAACTTTGAGACCGTTCGACGGTGTCGCTACGCGCAAATCTTTCCGTGGATTTTACGCTAATACGTACATCATTTCTCATTTCTAATCTAGGGGTGAAGCTGGTTTCACCTTCCGTGAAATCACTTTTTCGGATGTCGTCCTCGCCGTTGCGCACTTCTCTTCACAGGCTAAAGGGCAATATGGTATCCCTCAAGATGTCATTGCTAAATCCCTTCCAGTCCTGGGTCATCACCTCGCTTCTATTTTTAACTCCTCTCTGTCTTGTGGCGTTTTCCCTGGAGCCTGGAAAAAGGCCTGCTTAGTGCCTCTTAAGAAAACGGCTATTCCATCAGCCGCCTCAGACTTTCGCCCGATCGCTCTGTTGTGTTTTCTTGCCAAGGTTCTGGAGAAGATTGTTCACGATCAGATATCCGAGTACGTAGAGTCAAGGAAACTTCTTGATCCACGCCAAACGGGTTTCAAGCGGTTTCATAGCACGCAAACAGCACTACTGAGTCTGTCAGAAGAAATTAGGGCAGGTATTGATAGCAAAAAACAACTGCTCACTATCCTCCTAATGTTTGATTTCAGTAAAGCGTTCGACAAGATCTCGCCCTCCAAACTTCTCCGTAAGCTAATAGGAATGGGATTCTCTAGGTCTGTTGTCCTGTGGATTAAGTCGTATATTACAGGTCGTAACCATCGAGTGGTTACGAAAACAATTGGCAATTCTGATTGGCTCACTACCAATCTCGGCGTTCCACAGGGCTCGGTTCTGGAGCCTCTTCTGTTTAGTCTTTATATTAACGATCTCCGAGACATTTTGTCTACCTTTAAAGGCCCTAGAGGCCCTGAGGGCGAATTATTGGATGGTGTCGAACATTTGCTATATGCTGATGACCTTCAAACCTATACTCAGGTGACAAGGGACGACTTGAGCGGGGGTATCGGTCGTCTGTCCGCTGTTGCACGTTCGGTATCGGCTTGGGCGTCCGAGAACGCGCTTCATCTCAATGTTGGGAAAACTAAAGCTATCATTTTCGGATCTGAATGTAACATTAACAAGGTGCAAAGTCTCCAGCTGCCTGGCATTGAGATTGAGGATAACGTTTTCGTGCCCTTTGTTGATGCTGTAACAAACCTCGGTGTTCTTATGGATTCGAAATTGACATGGATACCGCAGGTGGATGCGATTAGCCGAAAGGTTAACAGAGTTCTTCATGGACTCCGATCGTTTAGATCCTGCACCACCGAGGCGCTGCGTCGGCAGTTGGCTGGCGCTCTCGTTACCCCGCACTTGGATTACTGTTCTCTTGTCTACCTTGATGTATCAGGTCAGCAGAATGCACGACTTCAGAGATTGCAAAACTCATGTGTGAGGTACGTTTGTGGTGTAGGAAAGTACGAGCACATCTCCCCCCATAGGAGGAAAATAGGCTGGGTTCCAGTGCAGGCAAGAAGGGAGTTTTTTGCGGCGGTGATGCTCTACAAAGCAATTGTTATGAGACAACCACCGTACCTTGCTGCCCTTTTTAATAAGAACCAGTCTAGGACCTCAGCTAGGGATCCGCGGGAACTTGTAGTTCCTGGCTCGCGTACCGATGCTGGGCTGCACTCATTCAGGGCCAAAGGTGCACGCCTCTGGAATTCTCTACCGAGCAAAGTGAGAGGTATTCCGTCGCTTAGTAATTTTAAAGCTGCAATCCGTCGGCGTATTCATCAGCGTGAGATTGAATACGCTGATGACTAGAATAAGATATCTGTGATACTTCTGTGATAAATTGTAAGCTATTGTACCGTCCAAATATAAATGTGTAATGTTATTGCGTAAATTTTGTAAATAATGACGTGATAGAATAGTGAGTAAGACATAAAATGTGCATTATTATACCTAATCTGTGATATGACAAACATAATGAAGCATAATGTGATACCTCTGTATTTTTGACTTGTGCAAAATAAATGCTATTCTATTCAATTCTATTCTATAATCGCATAACTATCACGCGATAAAAGGAACCCAACCGGACGTACTTTGTCGCACTTGCCGGGGCGATTCTCTCCTCCGCAGTATAACTCTCGCGCTGCACTTTCTCCGCTTCTCCGGGCCGCCTCCCGCCTCGTCTTCGCGCCGCTGATATCCGCGATGCGCAGGGAAGAGCTTATAACGGCGCCGATAAATTTGCGACTTTACGGCCCTCGCAACGCCATAAGTGCCCGTCGAGAGGAGCTGCGCGTAACGGAGAAAAGTATAGAGGGACGTTGCGGCTCAAAAAGAAACATGGTTTTGGCGGATGCGATCGGATTTTTATTTCCAATGCCATACCGATGCGACACGCGGAGAGCTACGGCTCACGTATACAGCGATCGGAGGAGGAAAAAAGCGATTCCCGATAACTGGAAAGCTCCCACTACTGGCGGTGCAGCTCCCCGCGCAGTTAATTCCGACGAAGCGCGCGAGCGAGACAGAGAGAGAGAGAGAGAGGCGTATACTGTACACGCGTGTATAAGACTCGCGAAAAAACTCGGCATTCCCACGATCGGTAATCGAAGTATTATTCGCGAGCAGCCGAAATGCCCATGTCGCCGCGCTTCTGTCAATTCTAATTCCAATACGCCGCCGCCGCCGAGAGTAATCGGCCGATTTTTTTGCGCCTCCGCGTGAGCGACTCTTTTTTGCCCCCCGTGCGTAGTGCGTGCACTACCTCGCCTCGTCTCTTCTTCCTCTTCTTCTTCTTCTTCGTTTCTTGCACTGCACCTTCTCGCGCCTGCTGTATACGTGATCTCCTCGATCGCCGCGGCTCTCTCACGTGAAAGTCCCTAAAGTATCGGACGTTATTGGAATTGCGAGCTCGCTTTTAAATATAAGACTTACAAATTGCCGGTTTTATTAAAGATAACGATTTAAGGGGCAGAGCTCTTTAAACCGGAGATTGAACGCCGCCGCGGAGAGCCGTCCGCGCGTGCACACACACTCACACACTTTATCCCAGAAGATATTGTTTTGAGAGACGCCCTTTACTGCTGTTCGTATATTTTTTTAAGGACAGTATTTTCTGCGGCTTAATTGGCTGCGAGCTGTAATTGAGCGCGACGCGCGGCCCGCTGCAACTCCCGGCTAATGTGCGATCGTTAATTTGCGAAAAGGGAGTGCACGCCTTCATTGTACAAGTTTATCGATTCCCCGTTGCCCGTAAACGAGTCGCGGAATTGAAAAACTAATTTCCATAATCTTAACGGCACTTGTAACGATGCGCGCGCGTTGTCTGGCTCATCTGTACTGCTGCGCCGTTCGGTGCAGCCTTAAGCTGACTGATATGATTAAAACGTTGCGCGCTTACGAAATTATTAGCTCGGCTCCATTAATCGCGAGACGAGCGAGAGGTGAATGCTTGCGTTTCATTTTTCAATTCGTTCTGATAAATGCGCGAATAAATATTAATACGCGAGCTTAATGCACCTTCGACTATGTCTCATTAAACATCGCGCGCTGGCGTCCCGCAAGAGGGTAATGGCCCTGCTTATTTATATTGATTATTCCCTTTATCAAGATATGCGCTTTCTCTTTTTATGCGCACGCCGCCGTAAAAATTGAATCGTGGATAGCTTCAGTGTGGTTGTACAAAAACTGATAAGCGGAGGAATGAAAAGTAATTGCAACGCGTTCTGTGTAATAACGATTAAAATAGCACGCACGCAGCTTTACATAATTGCTTCTGCCTTATTAAAAAGCCCGGGAGGTGTGTTAAAAATCAATAAAAAATAATCGGGGCAAATTAACGAAAATTATCTTGCGAAGAGCAGAATTTATCAACTCTAAAATATCCCTTTTTAAGAAACGTACCGGCGGAGTTTGCAAAATTCTCGCGTCGCGCGCGATTAAAAATGCGTATTCCCGCGCGTGCCATAAATAATTAACGCCTCGCCTTAAAGAGCTGAAAATAAATGAAAAAAAGCACGAGCCTCGTTCGGTGCATGCGCACGGGGCTAATTTTATTTGAATAATAACGCGGCGGCCGCGAAAGTGCAAAATGGCTTTCCGGGCGATAAATTGAAAATAACCGCGAGTGCGCGGAAGCGGAGACTCGCGAGCGAGCTTCTAGAGCAGGCGGCCGTAATTAATCCCGTTTTGGTTAAGCCCCAGCCTCGCGATATGTAAACGCGGCGGACGCTCTCTCGTGCGCGGCCCGATAAAAATAATAATCGCGCGGATCCGGCGAGGGCCGACGACAGAAGTAAAATCGAGGTTTTCCCCGGTCGACTGTGCTATGCTCTGCGGCTTTCGCTACTGCCGCTGTAGGCCGAAGTGAGACGTATACGAAGTCAAGACGCAAATAGCACGCCCAAGTTAGCCTAAGCAGCCTGGCATGAGCGCACTGCGCAATGCTTAGCTCATGCTTAGCCCAGCTTATTACTCACTTTGTTGCCTTTCCGCGAAACTCCCCCCGCGCAGCCCCGAGCGCTGTCGCTGCGTGCCACGACGCGCCCTCGACGATTCGACCGATGCTCGTCAATGGATTATACCTAGGCGAGCGGGACTCACCCCTAAAATAACCGACTAGTGACCACGGTTGTTCTAGTCGCTAAAAACTGTTTTACCTTATGTTTTCGAGGTCGCTGAACACGAATCCGATGTTATTTTTTCGATTAAAATGGGGGAACATTGGAAAAAACCGCTGCCAAGTCATTGGCACTTAGCTTCCTCCTATTCCGCTAGTAGAAGATGATTACATAGTTTCTAAAAAATTTGTACGAATGCATGATATTCCTTTGACGATTTGAGAGTTTAGATGCATGAAAACGACACTTGTAGGGAAGGGTATCAGGAAGGTGGGGGTTAAGGTGGATGCCAAAAGCGGGGGAAGGAAGGTAATTTTATTCTCTTTTAAATGCGCTATAGCTGTGTTTGGTTAACATTAAGATTATAGGAAAAATGACAAAAATAATTTTGCGAAATTCAATAAACGGCCATAAAATGAAATTTAGTTAGCACAATTGGAAATAACTTCTTTTCCAGAATTCAGACTCCAAAAAAGGATATATATGCCAAATTTTTTAGAGATTCATAACCTGGATTCGATAATATTGCGGTATACTTCGAAATCTAATATGAACTACTACGAACTTCAGAAATCTAAAAACATGTTTCTATGAAGTTTTAGCGAAACTGAAAATTTTACTATTACAAAGCTTCCTCTAGGAAGAAGCAAAATGGCAATTAGATGCCAAATAAGGAAGATAAGATTTTCATACTTTTTAATATTCAACTCGCTATATCTCAGACAATTTTTCATGTATCTTTTTAAAATTTTAACTACTTATTCTTGAAGGTATTACTTATGAAACAAGCCCTATCCGAAGTTCTCAAAGCAATTATTGGCTAAGTGGCGAATTTTCGATCAAAGTTGTGCTATCCGGTTTTATGAGTCCTTACATACTATTGCAAAAGTTGAGTGATGAAGTTTAGAATTTCGAGTAAATACCTATATAGCATCAAAATATAGTATATAAGGAAGTTATTTGTAAAATTTCTGCGCTTTATATTCAATAGAAAAAAAGATATACGATTTCAAAGCTGCGAGTTCAGTACGGGCCAAACGCGCCCAACGCCAAACGCGCGCTGATTATTGCGGCAGGCGTATACATGCGGCGTTTGAATGATGTTAAGAAGTACAAGTTTTACATGTACAAGTTTTAATTAAATAAAAATCACTCAAACAAATTTGAAATTATTCGTTTATTTTATCTACATTGACGCATGAATCACGACAGTTACAAACATCACAGCATTTTAAGTTAGATACTATACAAGGGCAAATCGCAGTTGCACAAGCATTTTTACCATTACAGGAACAAAAATATTTTTGAAGTGTTTCTATCGAAGTGGGTCCATCATAATAATCGAATTGCATTTTCTTGTCTTCCACCAACCATCCAAACTTTGTCACATCTTTAGAAGCAATTATAGATTTTGTTGCTTGTCTCCATGCGTTGATTGGCAAAGGCTCTTAAAATATGCTTTAGCATAGCTGGTTTTGACGCAGGAAGTTTTGCGATGTTTAGATTTTTTTGTTTTGACTGCACGCTTTGACGCATGTTGAAAATAAACGATCGCATATTGAAAACAACGCGCGAACTCTATACCATTTTAGAAGTTCAAATATTTTAATATAAGATACGTAAACGCAACAATTAAGATAAAACCATATAGTTATAATATATGTACATTGAATTAGCACTGCACAATGATACGTGCACATACAGTAAACATAAATCATGTATCTAACCGTACTTACCTTGTTGACTAAAATATTTCGAATATTTCTAAACAACGTGTTTTCACTAACATAAATAAAAAGATTTTAAAAAAGCGATATAGTAAAAAATCAAGTAAAAAATAGGTAGCATCATTTAAATGTCGCATGTATACGCCTGCTGCGATAATCAGCGCGCACCAAACGCGCGCGCCCGTACTGAGCTCGCAGCTTTGAAGTCGTATATCTTTTTTTTTTATTGAATATAAAGCGCTGAAATTTTACAAATAACTTCCTTATATACTGTATTTTAATGCTATATTGGTATTTACTCGAAATTCTAAACTTCATCACTCAACTTTTGCAATAGTATGTAAGGATTCATAAAACCGGATAGCACAACTTCGAAAATTCGCCACTTAGCCAATAATTGCTTTGAGAACTTCGGATGGGGCTTGTTTTATAAGTAATACCTTCAAGAATAAGTAGTTAAAATTTTAAAAAGATGTATGAAAAATTCTCTGAGATATAGCGAGTTTAATATAAAAAAATATGAAAATCATATTTTCCTCATTTGACACTAAATTGCCGTTTTATCAATGTTCCTCTATTTTAATCGAAAAAATAACTTCGGATTCGTGTTTAGTGATCTCGAGAACATAAAGTAAAACAGTTTTTAGCGACTAGAACGCCATGGTCACATACTGCTATTTCTAAGCGACTTTTTGGGGGTGTCCCGCTCGCCTATGGGCGTTTGGTGCCGTATCAAGCGAGGGGCCCCGTGGGTGCACGTATTTTACGAATGCTCATTGCTGCTAATTTTTTTTTTAATCTGTATGTATTTAAGTCATATCCAAGTAGAGAAGTAACAAAACGCGAAAAAATTACAAAAAAATTGCCAGAAAATCGCAAAAGGTATGTATGCGTATTAGCGGTAGCTGTGACAACATAACCTCACATTTTATACATTTTTACACTTTTCTTTTGATTAAAGTCGTCAACCCTATATTTTTATGAAACGAATAGATTTCTCGCAATCAAAAGTATTAGTATATATTGACTCATTGGAACCCCTCGCTTACTTGTGGAGTATTATTCAATTTTGACGAGGAGTCCCATAAGACTGCTTGTTAAAGTGGCAATTTTTCGGTAGCGATTATTTCGAAAATGAAGTCGTCAACCATGGTTTTTTTTTCAAACAACTTTGGCATACTTTATTGAGATAATCCTCAAGTTTCAGAGCCGCCGTTTCAGTTCCTGAAACGGCAGCCGAAATAGAATAACAGCAATATCTGTGACAGCTAATTTTCATATTGTTATAAAAAAAATAAATAAATAAATAAAAAAATAAAAATTAAAAAAAATTAAAATCAGTAAATCTCAGAAAAAGTATAAAATGCATGAACAAATTTGATATTTGAACATTATAATATCAGTTATTGAAACGAGAAATCACGTATGATAATGCGGAGAAACAGACAGCTTATACTTGCGGATTATATTAGGACGAAAACCAAATAGTGATCGGATGGAGACCCTATCATAAACGTTTGTGCGCAGGTAAGACAAACTTTGAGACAATTCGAAGGAAAATTTCGTAGAGACAGGATAATTGTTTTAGTATCGCATGTTTACTAAGAAATATCTGCAGCTGCGCGACAGCCTAGAGCCTATGATTTCTATAGTGCTTTTGTTTGACGTACAAATAAATTCAAAAACATAAACAAAGACAATAAAGTTATACATACGTAGGCACTTTTTGTGCGAGATTCGCGAATTTTTAAATAAAACTCACAATTTATACAGATAATCGTATTTTGGTCCAGTTTGTAGAATAATGGGAATAAGAAAATGTCCCAGTAACCCAATTATAGAATCGGCATTTCAATGAAACTGAAAATTCTACTCTCACAAAGCTTGTTCGGAGTGATTAGCTAATTTTAGCCTCGAAGCATCAGTATTCATCACTATTCAGCTAAGTTGTGAACAATCAATTAGCTCGCTTGCTTAAACAGCTCAAACTACTTTTAACTAAAAAGCCGTTTAAATTTTTACCAGGGAACGACTGGGCAAAAAATTTCGTGGAGAGAAAGAGAGGGAGAGAGAGAGAGAGAGAGAGAGAGAGAGAGAGAGAGAGAAGCCGAAAAAGTAATGCGGTTGGAGTGCATCGGTATATAAGGCGCCCGGTTATTATTCTAACCGGGACGTGCCATTGCGCGGCAGCCGAGATCCTCCCTCGAGATAAATAACAATACTTATGTAACCGGGCGTGTAACCAGTGGCACGAGGCCCGTTAACGCTGGCTCTGGAATCTATCAGCGGAAGCGGCAGCCTTAAAAAATGTCCCTGCTCTCTTTTTTCTTCTTCAACGACTCCCTGCTTTTTCACTCGCTCCCTTATTGCACGCTTTTTTATCGTTCCAGCTCTTGCGCGCATCTCGTGACTTTTTTATTTCGGCTCTTTTTTGCTTTGCTCGTTCCTTCGCTGCTTTGTATCTCGACGCGCGATAAGTGCAACGCTTCTTTTGATTCATTATTCCGCTAAATGTTCTTGTTGGCCTTATCGGCGCGGCATAATTTGTAATCTTTCCTGCTAAATATTCCGTCCAACAGACTTGCCGAGGGATATTTTTTCTTCTTAATCGCATTGTTGTATGGATTGGGCTGACTTTTATCATCAAGATATTCGTTTTATGCTTATCTCGTGGTGTAGTGCGACATAGCGTTATCTTACCGAGATTTCGCGATACACCGGAACAGCGCTGTGCTTGAAATTAACAAACCGCAAATAAGTTGATGTGTGTGCGGTGTTTGAAGTATTATGAAAGTAGACGATCGGACATTGGCAAACTTTTTACTGCAGCATACTTTCAATAACGCCATAATTATCCGCGCAAACGTTTCAAAAAGAAACTACACCTCGACTGCACACTCGTTAAAATAACTTTGTACCTTATTCTAAGGCTCATGGCCCCAGAGACATAATTTTGGCAACAGCGCGACTCAAATTTATTGTATTACGAATTGGTAAATCTTGTTAAGTATCCAGGTTGTGACGCATATTGTACTTTTTACTGCGTAATCTTCGACTCGAGAGTCGCCTTGATTGCCGAATATTGCCAAGCAATTAAATAAATAACGCCCAAGTTTTACGATTAATAAACACCATTTTATTGTCCCTCGAGTCTCTCGGGGAGAATCCATTGCAAGAGGCGCTTTGCAAAAATCATAAAATCCGGATTCCTGAATCCCATGCGCGGCTCCAATACAAGCCGCGCGGAAAATTCTCTCGGAGCGACGCGATAATCGAATGAAGTAGCTCTCGATAAGTCAGGTCGGAATAATGTTGTTTGCTAAGTGTCTCTGCAATCGCGTCATAAATCTGTGGGCCCTTTCTTCTCTCTCGCTCTGCTCGCGCTCATACTCTCCCGCCGAGTCTCCCCTCGGCCCGCGGTGTGATATACGTCGATGGCGCAGGAAAATTAATTTCTTCTCTCCTCTTGTGTGTTGCAGGTAAGCGAGCGAGGGTTTGTACGCGAGGAGCGCACCGAGGGAAGTGAGTTATGAGCGAGGAAAAAATAATGCCCGCGCGGCCTTGTCACCGCCGCGTGTTGCGAATCCTTCATTGTCGCTTTCGCGCGCGGGACTACTCCGACCGCGACTTTTGTTTCCAGCGCGATGCGCCTTATCTCCCTGTTTACGCCTGTACGCGCAAACACTCTTAGGGCCGAGCGTTTTTTATCGTCGCGCCTATAAATCGCTATCATGCGCGAACAGCATCAGATATCCTCCAAGCACCAGTGTTCTGCAGGCTGAGGCTTCGATCGATCTCACGGGGATGCCTCAACTGCGCGGAGAGTAGGCTTTCGAGGCTGCCGTTTTGTTGACGCAGGCGGACCTCGTGTGTCGTGTCGCTTATTATGTGACGTATAAATTCTCGCGGGCGAAACGCTTATGTAGCACGTACATGATTCCTTCTTATGTAATTGTTCCACATTTAGCGGACTTTCAAGGATAGTGCGACAATTAAAGGTTACGCCAATGCTGGATATATTTTGGTATACGCACGTAACGCTGTTCGCGCTCACCTTGATTTCCCATATCGATTTTTATGCGCCGCGCCGACAATCCCGAGCGAAGATTTTGGATAAATATTTACCGAGGCACCTTCGCCGATGATCGCATTGTTGTTCTCCAGCTGAACTGATGATTAAAAGTCAAAATTA
The DNA here is from genome assembly GCA_012977825.3 of Pteromalus puparum. Taxonomy (NCBI): domain Eukaryota; kingdom Metazoa; phylum Arthropoda; class Insecta; order Hymenoptera; family Pteromalidae; genus Pteromalus; species Pteromalus puparum. Next base: position 20,197,074 of record CM053170.1, on the reverse strand, counting down.
GCAGTCAATTGTGAGGTTAGATGTGCAGTAGCGATACTAGCGATTGTAAAGCATCGCTGAAAAAGGAGAAAGGCATAAAAATAATATGTATAATACGCATCAGCTGCATCAGCTAGCGTACGAGTGTGGTGAGCAACGTCTAAGAATAACGTAATTCCGCGATGATGATGTTGATTACTTCTTGTGTACGGCTCGTCAGGGTTAATGAAAAAATAACAGGCGTGAAAGATATTCGAGATTGTTCATTCACACCCATCCGCGTATTAAAATGCGCACACGTGTGAAATGGTCAACCGCAAATGCGCGAATTCCCTTCCCGCGAGGCGATCTCAGCTAACGATTGCCAGATCGATTCGAGATTTGTTTCACGCGTGCAGCCACCGACCGACCGCAACACGAATTACCATTTGTATATAACAGAATTCCTTTTCGGAGCGCAGCCTATTTTTTCGCCGGCTTTCTAAGCTCGTCGATTCGGCTTGACACAGTAGGCCGCGGATGAGAGAAAAACGCCAAGGTAGCAGCGGCTGCGTATCATTGTGAACTCGTCATGCGGCTGTCAGGATGCGGTCCGGGTCGTCATACCTTGACGAATTAAGTCTTGAGAGCGACAGTGTGAAAGATGATGGCCTCAACAGTTCATCAGCTTACAGTGATTCAGATTTATCAGAAATAGCATAGCATCGTCGAATCATCGCTATCCCGAAAAATAGGATTATGATGATTATCTGAGTCACTGCAGGATCATTATTTCAAACGATCAAGTCCGACGATCCAGCGCAGTTGTCAGTTGAAAAAATAGCGTGGAACATCAAGTCCTTCCACGATCGCGTATTGCGCAGTAGGGCACAAAGGCAGTCCGCGTGGTTGTCGCTTATGCCTTGCGAAACGGCGAGTGACGCTCGGCTCGTCTAGTCGAAATGCGCTAGCTCGCTCGCAACGTAAAGTGGGTAAGTCGTTTCTATTTTGGCCGGGTGCGAGTGCCGCAGGCGGCGAAACGGAACGATACGGAACGAAATGCCGGTGCAACCGTCCTTCTATCTGCCTCGCTCTCCCTCTCTTGCTTCGCACTCGCAGAAAAGCTACAACTACGGCTGCTACTTCTGCTATGCTTTTGTTGACACGGCCGCGTGCCTTTTTTACTGCGACCCGTGCTCGTTAAAGCTTCGGGAGCTAATTTGAATCGGTCATTTGTGAACGAAGACAGCCTCGTTTTACAGGCTTACGTTTTGATAACTAATCATCTCTGTAACAAATCATAGCCATTAATTGAAGGGGATGGTAAACAACAATACGCTGCACCGATGTCAATTTAAGCGCTGATAGGGAGAATCGGCAGAAGAGAGGACGTTAAGAAGGAGCAGTTAATTGGCATCTTATCGCTTTCATACTGCTCTATTTCTTCGTTTCTCTTCTTCCTTGACTTCTCTCTTCTTATGCATCAAGTAATTTGCAATGACATCTCGATTTTGAAGGGTAACAACGTCGCCGCGTATACTTAAAAATGAATCAAGCTAAGTATAGAAATGTAATACCGTAATGAGCTTTCGAACGAGGTGTTTTGATTAAAAGTTTCATTTTTATACTCTCGTTAAAGATCCGCGTGCCGACAAACGCAAAGCCTGATGGCAACAGCTGCGAGTCTTTCGTGGCTTCTAATATAAAGGAATTTTTACGGGAGTTGTCTTCGTATTTTTCTCTCGCCCCGGAATATCTATTACGAATTTCTCGCGTCGGGTTCAATTAAGGCGCCCGATTTGCAATCGCCTTTCGAATTATAACAGTCCACTTTGTATGCACCGGCAGCCGTCATTTCATTGAAAAAGGCAAAGCGTTAATTGGTTTTAACACTGGTTTAATGAACAATTCTAAGAAATTTCAATCGACTTTGACTTTTGAAAAGTTGAGTCATTTTTCCCATTCTATTCTTCTGTGCGATATGAGAATAATTAAGATTTCTACTCTGACGCAACGTAACGGTAGATATGGTTGCTAATGCTTTCTGAACTTGGACTATTTTCATTGCAGAGAAGAACCCCTCGTGCGGTTTATTTGCACGAACGCAACACGCGCATAAACGTATAATGAGCGGCTCTTGAGGATAATGACTCGGCAGGTGTGAAGTGACAAGGATGGAGGAAAAAAGTTTTTCGAGAGAGAGAGAGAGAGAGAGAGAGAGAGAGAGAGAGAGAAAAGCCGCCTATTATATTATAACGCGCTGGATCGCGGTTTTCTTTCATTTCCAGCCTGGTCCCAAGGACCTTCGGCTCCAAGATCGCCACAATTTTCAAGAAATTCTTCTGCGCTCCCGAGCGTTTTGCGGTTTTTGAAGACGTCCACGACACAACCGCATTCAAGGACTTGCCTTTCTAACTGAACGCCCACGTGGCCGTCAGGTTTTTTTCCTCTCTTTCGTCCACTTTTCTTTCTAGTCTGCTCCCTGTCTCCGCTGGATTGCTAATTATTAAACGAGGTTGCTCGGTTTTGATTAGCTCGTCAATCCTGAAACTTCATGTGTGTCTCGATTAAATTTTCGCTCGCCTATGGAAAGTCAGCAACGTTTCTTCCTCTAAGTTTATTTACGCCGTATCGTTTCACGAACGGAAAAAAGGAAAAAGAAATCAGCTCGGACCATTAAAATTGTTGTTACATAAAAACGCATTTATATTTGCTTACATAAACACTCTTGTTACGGCGGTCATGGTTTATTAATTATCCTCGCAAAGGTTGTTAAAGTGTAATAAAATTAAGACAATATAAATGAATATTTCCTTTATCGCCCGTCTTGTGTCTTTGACGCATGTTCGAGCCACAAAGTTTACGCGATTGACGACACATGACTTATGCTCCCCCTGTAGTTTCGTCATTTCGGGCAACCTGTCCGCGATCCTTCGATCTTGGCGCCCGGTCGCGCGCTTTTAATACAAAGTACGCGCTATCAGTCAGACTCGAATCTCTCGGTATAGAGAGAGAGAGAGGGAGAGAGCGATTTTGACCGGTTGGCACAAACCTTTAGCCCGCGATCGCTTTCTGTCGCCTTGTCGCTCCGCTCTTTGATTGCGCAAGGTGCAAAGCTAGCAAACATTCGTGGCACGTTGGGCTTTCGGACAGGCAGAAAGTGCCCGCTCGTTTTCCTTCGGTGCCGCGCGCTTGCTCCCCCTCTCGGCGGCAGCCGGCTCCCCTTCTCTTTCTCCTCCGATGCAGGGCTTGCTTTATTTTTCGCGCCACTACTGTGTGCGCGCGTCTGTATGTATATCGGGACTTTCGTTTTATTTAAACTGACAATCGCGGAGTTGACATTCCTACGCTTCGGCCGAGTCAATTACGCGGACGAAAATTAATTGCAATTATACAGTCGACGCTCTCGCGGCGGAGCGTAGGGAAATCAACGGCGATCAACGGCGATCAACGGCGGCACGAATGCGCGCGTTGCATAACCGCCGGCGCATTGTTTTTCGAAAGCTTTTCGAAAGCTCGTACTTCAAAACGTAATTGAAAAGAAAGAGACGCAGGTCGACGTTTATTAATCAAGGGTGATTTACAAGCAGCGCGATACATCTTCATTTCGGCTCCTATTCTCCGCGAGCGTTGTTTTCTCTCCTTACCGTCGGACCTGCGGCTCTCTCGGAGCAATTGCCGCCTCGGTTTAACAATTATTGTATCAATGCGCCCAGAGAGCAGATAAGGCGGATTAATATCCCGGTCGGGCTAATGACGCAGCGGCCCGATTTCGCTGATTGAACGGTGAGCGATTCGCCGAATCGGTAACCTCGCATTTTCGTAGAAAGTTGCAACGCGAAAAAAAGCGCTGCGCGTAGAGCGGAGAACTAGCGCGAAATCGCGACCAATCTGAGAGCCCGCCTTATCCGAGGAGGATCTCTGTAAACAGATGCACATGCACTTCTGTAAACTAGCTACCTCGGCGCGTGTACTCCTGTTACTCGTCGGCGTTATCTCGTCGGCGAGTCTTTATCCGTTAACATCGCCGCTCCACGCCGCCTGTGTGACTGTGTGCGTGCGTGTACGAGCGTGTACGTGCGCACGCTGCAGTCGAGCAGGATCAGCGCAACGTTTTGCCTTCTTTATTATTCGGCGCGCCGCGCTTCTTTCATCTTATCTCCCGTCGCCGTCCTTTATCGCTTCGAAGCAGCAGCAGCTTCCCTTGATCCGCTACTGCCGAATTTGCATGCGTGCCTTTTTTCATCGCCGCGCGCTGCGGCAGCGGCTTCTCCGGCGCTGGACACGCGCAAAAAATCCGCACGCATAACTGTGCCGGCGAGAGCCGCTCAAAAATCAACACGCGAGCCGCGGGCCCGCATTCCTCCTGGCTCTCTCCCGACCGCGCTCCAAACATCCCGGGAATCTGCTTTATTACAACGCGGGCAATCGGTTTGTTGCACCGGCCGAGTCGCTACCGTGTTGCCGTCCGTTGGCTCTTTCTCAAAATTACGTTCAGCGAATTTCTCCGCTATTTCGAGGAGCGGCCACTAGGCGAGGGTGGTTGATTTCTGCGCGGGCATTAAACATTGTCAGCCCGGTAAATTCCCATTACGCGGACCTCCAAAAACGAGAGGTACTCGGCTCGATAGCCGATCTCTTGCACGACTCAGCGGAACAAATTTTCGCTAATTTCCAGTCCCCGGCCGTGCGTGCTTTCTCCCTCCGGCTCGTAATGCGACGTGGCGAGCTTTGTCGTGCTCTTATTCGCGGAATTTCGCGGAGCGCGAAAGTCGATTTATCGATCGAGATTAAGCGGGGAGTCGAATCTGCGAGCTGTCGCGCGGCGTTTATAATACCCGCGCGCGCAAGTGGCCGCGGCCCCCATTGTGCAATCGCGCGACGATTTGAGCGGCCGATAAAAACCCATTGGGGCGTTACTCCTCGGCGAACTAAATTCCGCGGTGCGAAAAACTACTCGAACGGCCGGGTACTCGCGCATGAAAAAGCAGCCGGTAGTTTCGAGATGATGAAGTGCGCGGCGGCCTTCCGGGGGGCGCGCAAGGCCCGGGTCTGCGGGACGTATTTGACGATAAAGGATGGCGGTCCGCGTCTCATTAACTCGTTACAAGCGCATCAATTACGGCGCATAGCTCCGCCGCCTCGCGGCCGTGTCCCGCTGTCGTTTTGTTGGGAGGATCGATCGAGCGAGGCTGCAGCACGCGGGAAGTGAAGGGAAATGTTAAAATGTGTTAATTAATCGGCGCCGTGGCTTATCGTCGGGCGCAGGTAGAGGCTTAATCCGTCCCCGGTAATAAGTCGCGCGCGCGATATTCATGAGCGACGGAGACGAAGGCAGGAGGAGAGAGAGAGAGAGAGAGAGAGAGAGCTGAAATACACGCAGGCGTGCACGTGCTCGCATTCAGGTAATATTTCCGAGTGTACAGCGTGATTTAATTGCGCGACCCAGTTCGCGAATTATACGGACGCCGGGCGCGTTGAATATCTCTTATATACGGTCCGGGAATATCCCCAGGCCGAATTAGACCGGCGCTGCAGACGCTCCTATGCATTATCTCGACGATGCGTGCACACTGCAGACGTGTGTGCGAGCGTATGTGCGGAGTGCACAGTGACGCCCGAAAACTACATCGAGCTATACCGCTTTAATAAACTTTGAGCCGCCGCGCGCGCGGAGATGAGACTTGAAATAATTGCTCTCGTCCTCGTTCGCTCGGTGCGCGAGTCTTGGCCGAGGATCCCGCGTTATTTATGCTGTTTGTTTAGCTGAAATATTACGCGGCGTGTAATCGCGAATTCGCGATTCGACGGAAATAGGTAAGGCGCTGGATTTTTGATAGGCTATTTTCGGACAAAACTCTCCGGACGCCCGCTCGCTCGATCCTTTTTTTAGAAGCGTGATTTTTCAACTAATCCGAGGAAGAGAGAAAGAGAGAAAGCGCGAGAAAAAGTGGAGGCGGCTAGCCGCGCGCGTTCTAAATATATTCCGAAAATAAATAGAAGCGCCGTAACCCTGGTGGAAATACACTTTTCTACTCTCCTCGGTAGTCGGTGTGATGACCTTTTCCCCGCACTCCGAAAGTGATTCGTTTGCTCGTAGGACGCGTAATTACTCGGTGAGAACGAAGAAAATCGCTCGCCGAGTCTAAAACAATGCAGGCGGAGGCTTCCCTCGGCGCCGGGATTAATGAAACATCGAAAAGTTTGTTGTCTGATGCCGAGGGGGACTTATTTTCTCCGCGAGTTTATTTTGAAGGCTGTTAATTTAGCATAGAGAAGCGAGCGCGCTGCTCGCGGTGAAAAGATCGGGGCCTTTGAACTAAAAGGCTGCAGGACTGCTGGCCGGCGTTTTTTTCCGCGCGACAACAATGCACGTAATGAAGCCCACCCGGCTTATTACGGCGATGTATCTCCGGGGACCGCGAATACTCGCCGCCGCATCGCCGCCGCTATTCTGCGCTCATTGTTCGATCGTCCGACGAGCGAGCGAGCGAGCGAGCGAGCGAGACCGATCGTAAAAGCCCATCGTGACCCGGCGAACTACCGATCCCGAATCTCATGCATCTCGAGGGCCCCGATATTTTTCCCCGCGAGAGCTTATTTGTTCATAATAATCCCTAACAAGCCGCGCGCTCGCTTTCCAGCTTCCTCTTGATTTCGTCGACTCCGCGGAATATCACGCTCCGATTCTCGCTCCCGATTGTCTTCCTAGACGACCGTGAACTCGCCGTGCGCTTCTGCGCAAAATATTGCGCGTCGAAAATTCGCCGTTGCACGCTCATCACGAAACGCTGGCGCAAACGAGCCGAAAGCGCAGTCATCCAGTCGGCTGCTTAAGGAGCACTTAATAGTAAAATGAGGCAGTTTAATCAGCATAAACGCTGCGAGCTTTTTTCGCTTGGCGTCTCGCGCAAAAAATGCAAAATTTACACGTAGCCGCCCGAGCGAGCTGATGCAGGGGCAATTTGAGGTTCATTACACGCACGAAAAGTAAGTAGCCTGCGCGAAGGATTGTAATGAACCGTAATGGCCGATAAACGAAAGCGCAGCGGACTGCAGGAGGCGCGCTCTGACGGAGGACAGGGGACAGCCTCTCGCGCGTTCCCACAGCCCCGGAGCTGTTTTGCAAGAGATAGACATAAGAGAGCTGCCACACCCGCGCGGTGGCGCATCGTTTGTTTCGAAGCCGCCGCTCATAACTATTATAAATACGTCCGAGCCAAGGCAAACTCGCCGCGGCGCTAATTACTTACGATCCATTTTCACCTGCTGCAGCGAGTCGATCTAAGAATACGACGACGCGGCTCAGTGAGACCCGAGCTGCTATCGCGAGCCGAAATAATCTCGGAAATAATGCTGATGCATCGCCCGAGAGCTTTTCGTCGCTCGCTCCCGTTACGAGCCGATGGATTGATTTATTCTGCTTTTTGATTGAGCCTCGTTATCGCGGCCCGCCGATGCGTATTAGTCGGCGGCGTAGCCCATTAAACCGATTCTCGCTCGTTGTGCAATTTTTTATTTCAACCACTTTTCATCTGCATTCAGCCCGTCTTCACAGTTGACAAACGGATGATTCACCGAACAGCCGGCACGGATTATTGTCGCGCGGCGGGTTTACTCTATTCTAGAGTCGGCCGAGACGCGAAAAGTAACGACCTCGAGCGCGCAATAAAGGCGTTTATAATCCGAGGGCGGAGTATATCGTAATCCGAAAACTGCAGCGAGGCGATAGCGATCGCAATAAAAAGGCTCTCTCGCGCGCGATAAAACGGCGAGCTTTCGCTGCCAGGGTCGAATTTATGCTCCCGCGAATCATTCGATTTTTTATTGGCCCTGATAAATTACACGCGAAGCTCGAAAGGGGAAAATCAATCTTGAGCGAGGCTGCTGCTGCAGCAGCACGGGAGCAAAAGTAGCGGCGCCGAGTGCCAAGGTATCTCACGAATGCGAGCGCGCGCGCGGCTTCAGGATTCGGCGCTCGTCGACGGACGCGTAGCACTCGCGCTGCGGCCGATTTTCTTTTCCCCGAGAGAGAGAGAGAGAGATCGGCCCCTCCAATCGTAAAGGCCAATCAAGCGGCGCTGCCCCGAGAGACGTCTTAATTAAAACTTCTAAAATTTATTAGGATAAGCCGCGCTGCTTCCCCCCGTCCCTCTGCACCGGCTCTCTTTATTATTTCGCATCTTAAATCCTGGAAATGAGAGCTTCAATTCACTTTATTGATAATTAAACGCGCGCGCGCATGACTCTTTATTTACGATGTTGCGGTACACGAGGGCTCTCTCTTCTCTCGCTTGATGCCGTGCAATATTTCTCGAGAAACTATACGCGCTTTTTTCTCTCGCGCAGGCTAAAACTGTGTTAATTCGATACAAATTGAAATTTCGTCGGCAATCAAAATGGAAATTGTTTATTGAATCTCCCGGGAGTTCTCTTGCTTAATCCAATATGCGCTCGCCGGACGTTTATTGATTTGCGGCGGCGCATGAATTAAAAGCGCGAATTCAGCGAATCGCTTGATCGGTAAAAAATATTGTAATCTCTCGTTTGAGAGTCCCATAAACTACGTGCCGGGGAGAGAGTTTCTCTTTGCGCAAGAGAGAGAATCGAAAAAATCCGCGATTCGTCCTACAACTGCGGGCGAACGGATCGAGTTATGACACGCTGCTTTGCTCGAGTGAACGAGTCGTTGGGTATTTAGTTCAAAAACTAATTTCAGAATTCGCTCGGAGCGAGCCACTCGGCTTAGGGAGTAGAATCGCGAGTGTAGGCGCCGGAGAGAGAGAGAGAGAGAGAGAGAGAGAGAGAGAGAGAGAGAGAGAAAGAGACGACTGACGAGTCACGGATGCGCAGCGCTGTTGTATCTCGTCGGGGTGACGCGCTGGTTTCGCGATACAGCGGCAAGGTCGCCGATTTTACGCGAAACAGCGCGACTCGAGGATTCCGCCGTTCCGTGTCCCAATTCCGCCCGACGGCTTTCGTTTGTTTTTTCTAGCGAGCGCCCGATGCTTACAGATGTATATACGCGCGGACTCTGCTTGTCTTTTGAAACATTATTTGGAGCGCAGACCGATACCTGCTGCTATTTAGAAATAGACATATTGAAAGTTACCGTTTAGTAATAATCGGACAAAAAACAAGCGAGTGATCTCTCTCTCTCTCTATTTTAATGCACTTATAGCAGCCGATAAACAAGTCGCGCCGACACTTTTAGTTTCATTATATATGCGCGGCGGCAGATCAAAGTACTCTCTTGCGGACTAGAATAGTACGACGTAATGATTGTCGCCGGCAGCGTCACCTCTTTATAGGTCACGTAATTCGTAAATAAAGCCGTTGGAGCAGTGTTTCGCCGCCGCATCATCATCATCATCATCGTCGTCGGGATTCCGCTCGGGATTCCGTCCCCCGAGTGTTTTTTTGCCAAGCGCAGAGAAAGAGAGAGAGAGAGAGAGAGAGAGAGAGAGAGAGAGAGAGAGAGTGCAGGCCCCTCAAATCTCAATTATGACAAGCCGGAGGATATCTCGGGCAAACGAGGCGTGCTAATGAATTTAGCGTGCTACCAATAAAAGCCGGCCGCGCGCGAGAGCGCAGGAAAGAGCCGTAAAGGCGCCTCTCTTCACGAGTGAACGCCTGCCCTGCTGGCACCCCTGCGGACACTCTCGTCGTCGTCGTCGTCTTCGTCCGCGTATTGCGTAACCTCCTTCTTATTCCGCCGCCGCAGTTATAACTTTCCCGCTGTGCTCGCGAGCGGCTGAATGATATACGCCGAAAGTGTTGCGCGTTCGATTGTTATTGCTCGTTTACGAATTCGGAGCTGTTTCGCGTTGTCTCTGACTTTTATCGGCGTGGCTCGCTTCGAGACTTGATATTTACTCGCGTAAACAGTGTTTCTTGCGTTTTGTTGGTAAACTATAATTACGCACCTGAGTCATATTTTCGTCACGAGGAAAAAGCGGAAATAGAAGTTTGCTCGGGGAGCGTTAAATTTGGCAAAATATACGAGGTGTTTATTTTTAATGCACATCGACTTGTTATTTAGGGAGCCGAGTTATCGGAAGTATGCGCGCGTGATTCATAAGCGAGTTAAAAGATCATTACCGGATAAACTTACTTAACGATCCAATTCAGCGGCTAATCGAACGCGCGGTCCTATAAAAATTGTATTAAAGTAAAGTAAAACCTTCGCTTTAATCAAAGTTTATAAATTAACCGAGTCATCGGGGGGAAGCTTTCGCGCGAGTAAATAAAACATTCGCGCGCGGCGGTGCCACTTATCAGCCGAGGTCCAAACGCGTACGACTTTGATAAACGTCCGGGCCGTTCATCGGGTGAGAAAGTGTTTAAAGGAATTTACGATAATTAAGAAAATTAAGATTTCGAGAATCTTAATGAGCATCTTGATGCCTGCTTAAGCGCGTCAGGACTCCACCTGGCAGTAAAGCTTTCGTACTTTTTTAGGGCTCGAGCCGTGCGCACAACCGAAGACGTATAATACTAAGAGACTTGCGTACTGCGATAAGGACTTAACGGCAGGAGAAAAGTTCGAATTTTAGTGCAGTCGAATAAATGTCGCCCCGGCCGTATCAGCCTCTCTCCTGCAGCGGTTAACATTTCTTTTAAAGCCGTTATACGGCGCTGAATCGTGCGTTAGGCTATCTACAATTTTTAATCAGAGTGTGATGCCAATGTCGCGCGTTATGAAGACGTAACTTACATTTACGCGCGTTCGCGCGTAAAAGTCGCGGCTCGCGATTGGAGGAAGAACCTGAAAAAGTGATACCTCCGTACCGGCTCGCCGCGCGTCATCGCAGCGAAACAGCGCGCAATTTAATACCCAACGATCCGGTTGACGAGAAAGTATAATGCAGCTCTGCAAAAATGCAATCGTCGGCTACTGGCATCGGCCATTCGCTCCCTAATCGACGAGATACGTTCTCGTCCGCACAGTCGCGCTGCGCGCATTGCTTTATTAGCCGGATCGGAGAGTGTAGAGTGCCAGTCTCCAGACTATCCAGCTCTCCGAACGCACCGGTCGTGTCGTTAATTAACGCGCATTGTGCTGCTTTTGGTGCGCGTGTGCGCGCGTTTTATTCCCGGAAGAACAGGAGCGTGGCTCGATTATGAATTATCGCGGGCGCGGCTGGCGTTTTACGATGGAATTGCCTGGGAATTCGATAAGCGAACCTTGACATAATAACAGCGCACCGGTAATAAAGTTTTCCCCGTTTATCGGGCCGAAATCGCTCCGGTTTCGAGGCCTTACATCATGCCGCCGCAGCGCTATTTAATATTTCTGCGTGATGACTTCATTTTCGATGCTCGTAATTACTATAATTTGCATCGGCGTAGCCAGCTGTCGTGAGAAAGAGATGCGTTGTTAGATTTTGCACACAGGGTGCTTTTGCGTACAGCAGGCTTTTTCTGTGTAAGCTGGACCTAATCTCTGCAAAAACATTGATCGATGCTTCTGTATATAGTAGGACTGTATACAGGACGCATATGAATAGCGCTCATAATCACGGCGATAATGCAGGTAATCAAGTCCGATACCTCGGCATAAATCAATTTTATCAATCAGGAGATATTCTCGCTCTCGAGACAAAAAAGGGAATTCAATCGCCTGCAACGTAATCGCATTAGCGGCGAGCGTCATGCTACACGCGCGTTAGTTATAATCGCGCGGCATACAAACAGCCAACAACAGCATCCGCGAGAGCGATGCTCGGCTCTCGCGCAAATAAATTCATAAATCAAGTGGCAATTTGACGTGGCGTGTATTACTTTGACGAGTGGATACTTACCGGAGCACGACGGAGGCGTCTCTCTCTCTCTCTCTCTATTATGCGCGCGAGCGCAAAAAAGACCGAGAGAGAGAGAGAGAGAGAGCGAGCGAGCCAAGGAGCAACACAAAGCGCTCACTCCGGCGCGCGCCAGCTGCAGACACCTCTACTCCGAGTCGCGAGCCTCGATCGCTAGAATATTCCATTCATAAACGCTTATCGATTCGCTCTCGCGACATTATGCAACGCGAGGGCAATATAGAGAAGCGGGAACCGGGCACGTAACCACGACTCTCGGGCCTCATTCATGCGGCCATTACACGCCGCGACGTAATCAGCCTGCGCAGCCTCGTGCGCAGCGTTTCCCCGGAGACGTGGGCGAACTAGTAGCGCGACTCCGATCGCCGAGAGTGAAAGAGCAGTGCGAAATAACGCGCCCGATCCTTCGAGAGAGAGAGAGAGAGAGAGAGAGAGGTCCGCCTCTCTGGCCGAATGCCGTGTCTGCATTGAAATTCCCCGCCGAGACAATGGGAGACAGCGGATTTGCTCCGGTTTTATTGCTCGCTCGTGCAAAATCAAATAGATCGTAATTGCACGCCATGTCCTCAACGAGGTCGTCGAGAAATTTGTTTACGACTTTGTTTCGTTGCATAATACAGCGTCGAAAAGTCGATGGATGTAATATTATCAGCAAAACTAATGCGCGTGTCGACTAGATCTATTCCTACGAAATGACGCTATATCGCCAAGTCGGGTATTCCTATAATACCAGTCACGCGTCACACAACACTCACTATACGATATATGCTGCACGAGCTAACGAGTGCGTCCCTCTCTCTCTCCGTCTCCGTCTTTCCTGTGCACGTAGGCGCCAACGTTATTATACGCCGCCGCTCACGAGGAATAATATCGGAATATTAATGACGTCAGCCAGGCGCTTGTAATGCTAAAAGCAGAGCTAAAGCTGCTTTCGGAAGTATATCGCGCTGATCTGCAGCACGAGTTGCGCTCGAGAAAGAGAGAGAGAGAGAGAGAGAGAGAGAGAGAGAGCGAGCCGCTCGATTGCTCCGCTACTTGTTTTCCGCTCGTATACTGCTCCTCGAACCCGCGGGGGATTGCAGTTTTATACTTTATTAATTATGTAGATTATGTTTTATACGCGCCTGCTTTATTCATGCGCATACGACACGACGAAGCGATCGCAATTAAATATTCAATAAAGCGCGTGCGCCAGAGCTCATACAACTCGTTAGGATATTGACGTTGTGCAGTATTTATAGAACTGCCTTTGCGTCTTTATTGGAATGATGCAAAAATCAATCCAATGTTAATGTAAACTTTCTTTTGTTCTCTACTGAGAATGAGGGAAGTATCAAACTTCCCATACAAATTAGGTCATACTTTTCCAGAAGGATTGTAACTGAATAGCAGGTCGTTCTATACACACTCACATTCTGTAAACAATTTCGTCATTTTTCTATAGTACAGGCCCTCTCGAGTACGAGGAACTGCGACGTTTCAGTTAGTCGAACTCTGACCGCACAGGAGAGAACACTCAATAAAAGAATCTTTGGACTTATAATTTTCATGCTTGTGTTCTCTTTTATTTACACCTGACTTCCATATCCAACAGTCTTGTAAAGGAAGACTCGTCGTGATTTATACTTTGGAAAAGACTTTATTGATCCGACTAAAGTACATCCGCTCCGTTTGCAAGTTCTCGCGCTACTGCCTACGTCTAGCAACGCATTTCACTCCCCGGCAACCCACGCGTCAAATCGTCAATACAGAGCTCGAATCGAACATTCTTTGGAATCTCGATCGGATCAAAGTTGTTCTTCTCGCTCGAGACGGCCGACCACGAAATAACCTGTTTATTTCGCGCCGTTGCAGCGCGGCCCAACAGGAGGTTATGCGCTGCGAATCTATTATAATTATCGCGACAATTCACGAGCCGATCCGCCAGAGTGAGCACATCGACAAGAATCCTGTATTCTTTCGATCTCGTATCGGCCCCAGAGACACTATTTCTCTCTGGACACGAGGCGACTAGCCACGAATGAGACACATCTTTCCTTCGTGCTAGGGCATAGCAAATCCTCGCACGAACTTAATATTAGAATTAAAATAGACCTTGCATACGAAGCCGCTACAACACATGTTGTACTTCTTAGCTTCTACACGTCTGTTATTATGTAAATCTCGTTAGAAGCAAATTACTGCGGGATTCGACCGATGCGTCCGACGAATTGTACTGAAAACTCAAATATCACTATACTGTGCGTCCATGACCGAGCTCAGCCGAGGCTTCAGACGCATATAGCTACAGGGCCGGGTAAATGGAAATCGCGGACGATGTAAGCCTAGAATTTTTCAGTGTACTACACGTACGTTATTGTCTGAAATAAAATACGAGATGCAAATGCGCCGTGGTGTGCGCGCCGGTACTCGATCTGAGCCGATCTGAGCCCACTCGAGTCATTATAGGAGAGGCGAGCATTACGCGCACTCGCATTATGCAACTTTTATTGTTCTTTGGGAAAGCAGAATTTTAATCAAGCTGTTAACACCTCTCTCGAACACGACTCTCCGCGTCCTTTCGAAATTACTATGCATTTCATTCATTGAATACAATATCTTCGCTCGTTAAGGGGCAGGAAACTTTGCATCTCAATGGACGTGCTTTCGCATTTCCAACATCCAGATTTATGAAGACGTGCGCAATGATTGATAAAATCTAAATGCCTGAATATCATTGAACGACTGCAACTTGTATCAACGTGATATAGCTGAGGTGCAATGGCTACCGGCGACGCAGCTAGTGCACGACGCCACGGACAGTATTCGGCCAATAACGCACCGGGCGCGGTCCATCGTAAATGAGCATTCAGAGAGCCAATAAAATTTCAGTATCGCAACACTTTATTCCGCGCAATAAATAAAGCCTTTACGGCGCGTTTTATGGATGGTGTGTGTCATTTTCGAGTGCGCGCCGTCCTCTCCGACGTGTGAAACTCGCTGGCGCGCCGCATTATAAATTATCGTCAAATTAAATAGCTCAATTCTACCTGCCGTCGTGGAAATAATATGTCTCCCGATCGAGAAATCTGAATAGACCGTCCGCGAGATGATTGATACGGGAGATTCGATACAAAATACTAATTGGAATATTTTCGCTCGATTTGATCGATAATTCGCCGTGTATTTACTTCAGGGGACTGCACTCGTAACAGCAAAGAAAACAGAAACGAGAAGTTCGTAAATAAGCTAAAACTCGCAGCCCTACCCGTTCTCCTCCTTCCTCTTTTTACTCGTTCTCTAATTGGCTCGCGCATGCAAATCACAAAGTATCGAGTGTTTAAATCGCGAGCAGCTTACGTCCTTGCCGATCGCCGTTCACGGGACACATTATGTAACGGCTCTCTTGCTCGCGAGTATATATCTGGACCAGCCGTGCTCTCGACTGTCCAGTTTCGTTTTGTTTCGAAGCTCTCGTCCTCGTGTTTTTCTTTTCGCGCGCTTGCACACGCGTATTAAAATTGCGACTAAAATAATTATATACACATTATGTAATGAAACCGCGCTACGAAATGATTATGCCGCAAAAACTTTATTCGGCTTGATTTATCGCTCGAAGACAACTGTTATTAAATGTGCATTACGCTTTACTTTCTAAACTTTTATACCTGCTCTCGTGTATTCGCAGGAATAAAAGTGCACTGAATGCGAGAAGACGTATACGCCTAGCTCTGGGAGTGACTTACGGGATATAATGCGAGCGATCTATGCGGGTGTAATACAATATTGAATTTAACGTTGACACGGTTGCACTCGCTCCCGCAGACAGCTTTATCGAGCGGACGAAGAATTTCGAACCCGACACGTTTGGTAACCGTGCGTAAAATAGTCGGGCTGCGACACAATAAATCCCGAAACGTTGTTGATTTTCGTACAATGTCTCCACGTCAACCGACATCAATTTGATAAGCTGCAATAAATTATTACCATCAGCGCCGAGCACAATCCAACTCATAGCGGATCGCGGTCTACGTGCTCGGAATTTTCAACGCTCGATCGCTGCATCGTCGCCTCGAAAATTCAGTCAGCTCTCCGCTTTGAATAAGCGACAACAGAGTCATCCGCATCAATAATCCGCTCGTTATGCTGCGCGCAGACATTCCGCCGTGCGATTGTCATATACCCTCCGGTCGACGACGCAGTTGGAACGCTAGTGTAGGGAAGTGTATTATAGACAAGCGAGTCCTCGGAGAACGCACGCGCGTCCCCTTCTTTTCGAGAAGAAATATCGCCGCACGTTTTTTTTTCCTCATTTTTAGCAGCGACTGCCCCGGCTGCAGCTACAGATTTTTTTCCGAGCGAACGAGATGGTCGCTCGGGAGAGAGAGAGAGAGAGAGAGAGAGAGAGAGAGAGAGTTCCGGCGGCGATAGAATGGGAATCGGCGTATTATCGTGGAAAAGGGAGTTTTAACTCGAATTGCCGCTTGTAAGATTCTTCTTCTTCGGCTTGTTCTACCGCTTGTCAGCTTTTTTCGCGGCCTCTATCCGCGCGCGCGCATCCCCTTCGTTTCGACGTCCGCGCGAGCTTTTTTCCTCGCTTTTGCAGTCCTCCGAGAGGCTTTATTTCTCCGCGGCTGTTTCGACGTCGCCGAGGAAGAATGAACTGGCAATGGACTATTATATTGTTTCTATGGGAATCTCCTGCGCGCTTTATTTTAATTGTGTACTCGGCTCTGCAGCATCAGGTTATTTTTGCGCGGCGCGTATTTACGGCCGACGCGGCCATTCGTTTCTCGTCCGCTCGAAAAACTTGCAGGCGAGATGCGCGTACGTTTTCCGATTTTATAGTGGAAATTAAAGTAACTTCTTTCCGAGCGAGCCAGGATCGACGAGCGCGTTTCTCGGGGCGAGCGATAAAAATTTGTCCGCGCGCAGCCGCGAGAGGAATAAATTAAATTTCGAATTTCGAACGTAAAACAGCGGGTGCGCGGCCGTGCTCCACCCGTTATCCGCGCATTCAAGGAAGATGATTAACGGCGAACTTTTATTGCCGCAGGGCGATTAATAAGCGCGGAGCCACGTCATAATTCACTTTTCGTGGCCCGTAAAAGCGGCCGGCTTTTCTATAGAGACGCGCGTGCAGCATCCCCCCGCGCGCGCACATACTGCAGTCGAGCGTGCGAGGTATATTTTAAAGCTGGAGAGCCGCATGAAAGTAAACATTACGCAAGCGCGCGACACCCTATTACGGCAGCTCGGCCATAGCTTCCCATGCTCGCGCGCGGACACTGTATGTATAAAGGCGGGCGAATTCTTATGGCGGCAGCCCGCCGGATAATTGCAAATCGTGTAATTGCAAATGAAAGACATCCAGATCGTTAAAGCCTCGCTGCTGCTGCTGCTGCTGCTGTTGCCGCCGCGCGGAGTAGTGGTAGCAGTCTTTGCTCTCTTTTACCTCTCGCGCGGACGACTCCTCTGTACCCGCGCCGACCTCGCCGTGTTGACATTTTTAACGCGACGAGAGTAAGCTAAGCTATTGTGCGCCGGCGAATATTTTCGCTCCAGGCACGCGAGCCCTTGCGCTTTACGAGCCCGCTCTTAAGTGTTTCGGACGATTTTTGTAAATCAATCGCTCGCACGCACACACACACGGGCTTCATCATTAATTATTTATTCGAGCCGGCAGTGCGCTCTCCCCTTTTACACCGGAGCTTTTATCGTGCGAACTCGCGTGCGGCGGCCGAGTAAGTAAAAGTTTTAAGCGTCTCCCGAGCGCAGCTGTGTGCGTCCTCGTCCTCCCGAATTTATGCGAAACCGAGTAGCGCGCGCTCGCGTTTAAAGCTTTATTAAATTATAATTGTAACGTATAGTATAGGACGGGCGAGTGCCATGCTCTCGGGCTAATGGCGACGACGCGCAAATACAATCAAATACAATCATGCTGTTTGCGTTGTAATCTCTCGCGGAGTTTATTTTATCGAGAGCGATTTTTCAGCATTAACAGCTGCGTCTTGTATTCGAGAGAAACTCTGCATATTCTTACGCAAGCGAATATAATATATAAACGCGAGTGCGGTTGTTCGCACGTTTTCGCGAGATACCTGCGAGGGAGCCGGGCGGGCCAGGACATTTTTCGAGATAAGCCGAGAATGCACACACGCGTGTTTAATTAACGCGCGACTCTCCCGTGAAATATCATAGCCTCGCGTACTAATTGAAAGTTGTATTTCTCCCCGGCGCGTTTAATGCCGCGGCGATAATCGTATAACGATTTTACATGCGCCAAACTCGCCGTAAAACAATTAAAAAGTAAGAGAGGCTATAGTGTACATGGAGATCGACTGGTACAAGCTTTATACGAGCTCCCGCGAGCGCAGCGCGCGCCTTTTTATACGACCTTTTCGTCGCTGAAATTTCCCCGTTATAGTCGCGCCCGTATATTTTACAAGGATCGGGAGAATATTCGCCCGGCGATTAACGAAGTGGACAGAGAGCTTAAACGTCGGCCGTAAAAGCGTATAAGGGACACGCGTCGACTTCCATTCGCTGCGAAAACAAGACTGGCTGCGCCGAGAGAGAGAGAGAGAGAGAGAGAGAGAGCCACGAAAATAAAGCCGCTAGACGACACGGCTTTGATTTTCTCGCGCTCGCCCGGCTCCGCTTCGAAAAAATAAGCCCGAAAGATTGGCCCGATATGCCGCCCGCTGCTCCGGCTGTTTGTTTTCACATTTCCTTTTCCAGCCCGTCTATGTGTTTTTACCATTCCGCGCTTACTCAGCACTCGGCCGCTTTTTTAAACCGGCGCTCTCGAGACGTCGGGGCGAAAAATGGCTGAAATTTTACCAAATCAAAAATAAGCCGAGCGATTAGAGCTGATTTTTTTGCTGAATACGTGCGCGCCGCATTCGAGTCACGGCCACCCGCACGTATATGTGCGCGCGAGACGACCCCCCACCTTCGATTACGAGAATTCCAAATATTATCGAATTCCGAGCGCTTAACGCGCGCGAGCAGCGCCAGCAGCCCTGATGGAGAACGAATGGGCCGTTAAAAGCGCGAGGCGGCTGTGTGTTATTATACTCTCGCTCTAGCTGCGTGTGCCGCGTATGAATGTATGTGTGCACCGCCGTTATAAGAGCGATATCCCGAATCGCCTAGCTCCTATAACACTAAAGCTCGATCCGGCGTAAATAAGGCCTAGAGCTGTAATTCTGAAACTCCAGCAGACGTGCGGACTGTGAAAATATACCGCCGCGGCGATGCACGCGTATCCTCTCGCGGCAGTGGAATACGGGCGATGCTGTCACACACCAGTCGAGCTAATAATACTCTTTTTCTATAAATGCGCGATTTCGGAGGTTTTCTCGAGAGGTATTCCCCGGCGCCATTTGCATGCGATACTAAAATAAGAACTCGAGCGCGGATGCGTCGCGCATAAATTTCGACAGCTGGAGGCCCTGGAGGACCATCAGCCGCGTAATTACGACTCTATTAACGCTCGCCATCATCTCGCGAGCGAGAGATAAGCGAGGCGAGAAAAAAAGTCTCGCATCGGTTATCAGCTGGACCCTGGATATGAGCTGTATGTAGTGCAGCAGAAGATCAAAGCGGAGCGATTCGGGGCCCTCGAGCGAGCGCGCGCGAGAGAGAGCCGATTAAGAATAATAATGAGCGATGGCTGCCCGGCCGACGCGACCGATCAGGGCTTGATTAATCGGCGGCGCGATTGCGCGCCAATTTGTCTCGGGGGCAGCGGCGGCGGCGGCGACGGCGGCGGCTGCTGCAGCCGAGTGCGAAGAATGAAGAGCGTTATTGATGATCGTGGAAATGAGATGCGGGGGCAGCCGGCCGGGAAAAGGGGGCCACGGAAACTCGCTCGTCCGAGATAAGGGCTTTATCTCGCTAACGAGCCTCTGCCCTGACGTTTATTATTGCGCGTTTAATTAGCGCGGGACTTTCGGTCGATTTGCTTAAGCGACTCTCGAGTTTCGCGCTCACTCGATCGAGGCGAATTATTTCTGAAACCAAGTGCGATTCCGCAGCGGCGTTTCCCTCCCCGAAACAATCCCTCGGAGCAGCGACTCTTTGTCGGCGGCGAGATTTATCACGATTTATCACGCGATATAGCTAGGGGACGAAATTCAGCAATAATGTAAACAGCGCCTTGTTACAAGCTCCATAAATATCCCGGGCAGGGCCTCTCGAAATAATTCAAGCCTTATGCATAATTCGCTGGTAGGCCGACGCTCGGGCCGACGCCGGCAGAAATGAGAGCTGCTATGCTGGACGTTATCTGCGGCGCGAGAGCGCGTTCCCGCTTGCGAATCTCGCCGGTATCTGCGCCCGAGCAAGCGGTAACAAGTTTCAATTCCTACGAATTCCTCGGGCCATGCATCACTCGGCCTCCCTCTCGCACGCGTATACGCGCCGCACACAATGGCCCAATGTGCGTCCGCCCTCGGCCACGATAAATATCTTATTGTGCGAAAGAAAGAAGAAGAAGAAGAAGAAGAAGAAGACGCGAACGCCGCCGCCGCCGCCTTCTCGCTGCTTTTTTTCTCCGCCGCTTTATGTATCGCGCGTGCAGCGCCATTGACGTCGCTATAGAGTCGCCAAGCCGACTTCTTAACTTCGCGCGACCCGCGCGAGAGATAAAGAGCGATTGTGCACTTTTCTGCCGGTCTCGTCCCCGGCGCGAAGAAACTAGCGGCTGCACTGTCGCGTGATAAAATTCAGTATAATAACAGTAGACTCGCGCCTCTCCCGATCTCGCGCTAAAAAGCCTGTAGATCTCGTTCTCGTGCTTGTAGACGCGACGCGCGGCAAAACGTCGTCACGTCAATTTTCGCAAACTTCAAACATTACACTTTCTTACGGCCGCCGCCGTGCAGCGGGAATCGAAGATTGACGTAACGCGACCGAACCACTTCTTCTGCGCGCGGTAAAACACGGGAATCCCGATCATAATACTCGTTCTCCTCAATCATCCGCCCCGGCTCTATAAGCCGCTCTCGTCTCGGCTCTCGGCTCTCGTCTCTCGGACGTGTGTACGCGCAGTGCGAGGTACACGCGGGGGGAGGAAAAAACGAGGCGCGCTCGGTTATAACAAATTCACCAATCGGCCACAATCGGCAATCGCGAGCTCGCGCATCGATAAGATCAGAATTCGGATCCCGCAAGGAATTTCCCGTGAGAACAGGCCAGCCTCGGGCTGCGCTTCTTCGCGGGAAAGCGGCGTTGACGCGTCTAACGATCTCTGCCCCTTCGCCGGCGACTCCCGCCTGCATAACTGCCCTCGTTAATCGGATATTCATCGGCGAATCCATACGTTACTTCTTCAAATATTTCGACGAGAGATCACGCGCGCGAGCTAACACGAGCTTGTAGTACAAGCGCCATAAATCTCGCCTCGCCTCGCGTCGCGCGGTCTTCTCACTCATTATCCCCGGCCGAGTTTTTCCCTTAAACACCGCTGCTCCTTTTTATCCAGCTCCTACATATTCTCGCCTCGATTCTCGCCTCGATTCTCGCCTCGATTCTCGCCTCGATTCTCGCCTCGATTCTCGCCTCGCGCGCAACCTGCCCGGCTTTTTTCTTAATCCGCGCATGACGGGCTATACAAGACGGATCTCTCGAATTAGAGATGCATCGAACGCGCCGCCGCTCAGCGACGTTCGTTATAACGCGCGCTTCCCATAGCCTTTAATAATTCAACGTCCCGAGCGCGCAAAGGCTACCGCTCGCCGTTGCCGCTGCAACAATATCGCTGCGCGCACTTGGTAAAAAGCGCAAAGCAGATCATGATTTGTCTCTGGCCGCAGCCGAGCCTTTTTGTCTCTCCCGCGCTTTCTGCGCCGGCGGATCTTTTTCCGCGTCTCGCACCCGTTTCTTGTCCCGTCGCGCGACTCCTCATAAATAAAATTAATACGCGCGCGACCGTCCGGTGAAAAAGCGCGTGTGCTTAAAAATGATAATCTGACCCGACGACTCAATCCCCACTCGGTCGTCTTTCGGATTAAAAATTCGTGAAGCGCGGGTGCGAAGGTGCTCGTGATCCCGAGTTTGGTTAATGAGGATGCGGGGATTATAGGAGGCGTTGAAGGAACGCTCGAGGCCTGTAAGCAACTCGGGATGATTTTTATTATTTGAACAGAGCCGCCGACTGAGCTTTCAAAGTCGAGCTTATCCTCGTAAGTAGGCTTTATTTCGCTCGAGCACTTCAGTGGATCAGCGGCGGATCAGTAGGTATCGTCGGATTCTCAACGAGTCGTACGTGTGATTCTATACCGTTTGTTTTTTAAACGTACGTGAAGAAAAAAAAAATGTTTGTACGCTGATGTAAATATTCCCCAAATATACACGTAAAATATTTTATGCTCGAGTCCATAAAAATCGCAATTTCGAGAAAAAGGCATAACTTACGCACGCTACACGCGCAGTATCAAGTTAAAAAATACTGCCGGATCAGTAATCAGAAAAATATCAGCTTGATGAAAAGAAATTTCATCCTCTCGAGTTCGCGAAATAACTTTATACTTGATGTCGCGGCGCAAGTAAAATAAGCATTTCTCGTGAAAAATTTTATGCGCACAATATATACATTATGATAAAAGAAGGTATAAATGAACGCCTTTTACGATTTTTTTATGCAATCATTCGCTTTGATCGCTCGGTGAAGATGCAAATTTATGTCTTTCCCGCGATTCTCAACTCAACTAACTCATCCGTCTACTATTTTCTGTTTCAGGTTAGTATCTCAGTCCGCCAACTTTCACCTCGTTCTTCGGCGGTACGTGTGCAAAAGGTAAAGGCGTTCGGTGTACCAGCTCCTCGACCAGCTCCCCCACAGCCCGCTGTACACGAGGGATTTTCGCGAAATTAAGGCGGTCCTAACTTAACGGTTAATTAGCGCAATAATAATTAGCGGCGCGCGGTAGCAACCGCGGCAATTACACACCTCTGCCCACCGGAGGAGAAAGACGCGGAGTACTACGTACGGAGAGGAAGAAGGGAGAAAGTTCGCGTGTGTGATTGCGCGTGTGCGCTTGTAAAGGGGAGAAGCGAGCGAGAGAGCAGAGGTGACGAAGAGAAGCACGACGCGGCCGGTTTTATTGTTAGCGACTGACTAATTAATTAGCTGGCTGGCTGCGCGCGCCGATAATTAGCGGCTCGCGATTAGTCATCGCGACGAACGATTTGTTCGCGCGCGCACCGCGTGTCTCGGACGTTCAACTCGAGGTTCAACTCGAGCCTCTTGCCAGGAGATCCCTCCGCTGATTTATTTCGCCGGCTCAAAGGTTGTCTTATCGAGGCGATTTCATACACCGCCCCTTCGAGAAACTCCGCATGAGACACTTTATGACACTTTTCGTGGGAAACTCCGCGAGAGTTATGGATCGCGGATTCGCACGCTGGCCGTAACTCACTCGTCGCAGTCGTTTGGGAAAACTTGGATTTATGGCTTGTCGCGAAATAATTTTTTCCTTCGAAATTGGCCGTGAAATTGTGTAATCAAGCAATTAACCAATATGGTAATTTTATTCATGACGTCTTTATCTTCTACAATTTATCACTCGAGAAGGCATACATCAATTAAACGGTTATCTGAAAATTGAAATCTTAATGGCGATAAGCTACATGAAAACGCCGCGCACGCGGCGCGCGGATAGCATTACATTTAATTGCTGGCTTGAATGGCGCTCCTTACGCGTTAAGTGCGACCGACACATTTGACTACTGTAATTCGCTCGATCGCGATTAGTCCGCGCGAAAATCGTTCTCCGCTCATTTTTCCGGCGACTAATTGTCCGTGCGCAAGTAGAACGAGGCACGCTAGAGACGGACGGTAGACGGTACCTAGTCGTCAGCTTCCTTTTTCGCGACAGCTCGCGTCGGTCGTTCCGGACGAGGTTCCGGAATCGAAGTCGCGCGCGCTTAACGGCGTTTACAAGTGCACGCTGCAGTCCCTCTCGCGCTTAGCTCGCTCTACTCCTTCCAGCCGCCTCCTCTCCTCTGCCTTCGGGTAGATCGCGGAGCGCGATAACGTGACCGGTAAATAATGTAATGCCCGAGCTCCGGCCGGCTTTCTTCTTCTCATCCTCCTTTTTTTTCTCCTCTGGCAGCCGTCCTCTCGGCGCAACTCGTCCTCGCCCGCACCTCCCCCTCTTTTGCTCTCCTCTTTTCTTCGCGTCTGGCCTTTATTCGCGCGCGTTTTCGAGCAGAAATATCGTAGTGGAATTTTGCGCCGTATTTACGACTTCATTTGCCGGGATTTACCAACTGATTCGCGGCGCTAATTGCTTTTAAAAATTGGACGCGCGCAGTCACGTTTGAGCTGCCCCGGCGCTGCTTCGGGATTGATTGTATTTTTACACGCGCGGAAAGCGTTTGTCGGCCAATAAAGAAAAGTCATTAGCGAGTTTTAATTGCTCTTTGCTCACTTAAACCGTCGTTGCAGCGTGCACGCAACGCCGAGTTATTCAATAATAAAGAATCACTCTGCATGGCTGATCGAGCGCAGCCGTCGCGCCGCCTCTGCTTTATGGCGTCTTAACATGTGATGATTTCATTAATGAGGTTAAGAAAAGAAATCGTTTAACGCGAACTTTATTTTTAATTACTCGAGGTACGTCTCTCGACCAATTAAAATTCCGAAAAGTCGCAAAAATACGAGCCAAAATAAAGCCCACGTGTGCGCACGTGCAATTACAGGTCTAGTCAGACCGTGTAACTACCGTGATATATCAATCAAAGCGTAGGGGTATCCGCTTTAGTTTCGGCATTAATAACAACGGCGTCGCAAGCCCCGACCATTAGCATCGACCATTAGCACATTTGTTCGTTGCGAGAGAGACGACGAGACGTTGATCCGCGCTCGCTTCTTATCGCGTTTCTTCCGATCGCCGCGTGCACACACCGAGAGACTTTCACTACTCGTCTTCGCTCGTTGATTTGCCGATCGCTGCCGCGTCGTTATACTCGAGCTTCTCTTCTCTCCTTTGTTTTTGCGCGAATTTTTATTTTTCAGCGTTTAATTCCGCGCCGAGAGGATTCACTGGGAATTACCCCCTGATTATTGCAGAAATTTTTCGATGGATTCAATAATTCTTCAAAGGCAACCGATCAAAGTATTTTTTCAGAAAGGAGGATGTTCTCCTATTCCCGTGGCGCAGACCAGCACAGGGGAAACGCGATCGCGAACTTTTCTCGATTTTATCTTTAATCTCTGATCTGCGCTGGCCGCGGAGGTCTTCATTACGGAAACATAAAGTTAGATAATTTGTAGACGAGGCAACACCCAGTCGCCGTATAGGCGTGTGTAATAAAGCGTAATAAAGCCATACGGCCTCACTGCCGCAGTCGCGCTGCCCATACTTTGTCGGCGGAGCAGCGCTGGGCCCTTTGATCATACCTGGGTCATACGATCGGCCGGAATCTCGCATCGCATCAGAAGTCGTATTTCGAAGAGCGGAGAAATCGGAGCAGATTTCGAGCTCGCTGCATTGCGATCCGAAATTAAAAATCGTGATTGCACCGTGTTACGTGAAGTTATTTCGGGTCAGCCAGCGGAGCTCGTCGAAAATGAAACTCGCCTAGCGGAGTTTACTTGGAGGAGCAGGAGCTTCCTTTTGCAACCAGGCCGCAGCTCGATAATTGTCGGCGTACGGCGTATTCGCGAATTAAAAAATTGCAAAGTTGAAGATCGCTCGCAAACGCTCGCCGTGTGTGCTTCTCCGGGATAAGTGCTGGCTTCGCGAATCCCGAATTCGCCCGGGGCACAGCATCGGCCTTCCCGTCCACGTCCGCGTCCACAGCACACTTTTCGTGCCCGAAAATGAAGTGATAAAAATTACAGGAGCGAATTTAATCACCGAGTGTGCGTTTCAATATCTGCAATCCAAATAAAAAGACGGTGTTTTGCATGGGATCGAATTCCACACGCAAAGTATCGCCTCCGCGGAAATTAAAGGGATTTCGATTCCCGGGCCGCGTATTAAATTCGAATTAAATATTAAACACGTCAAACTCGCAAGCGGCAGCTGGTCCCGCGCTCCCCGCGGCTCAGAGAAAAATCAATAATTACACAATGCGCGCGTAATAACACATCGGCTGGAAGTGGTGCACATTTTCTCGCCGCGATGCTTAACGGCCTTCAAGGGACTGCTTGGGAAGAAACGCGCGCAGCAGCAGCAGCTTTATTAAAAATCAAGTCTCACGGCATCGGGCGATAAAAAATCGAGCAGAGGGAGAGAGGGAAAAAAGTCGGAACGGCGCTGAAAAAAACTGCGAAACGAGGTAACAAGGAGCAAACGAGAGCGCGCCCGCGAAAAGAGTCGCGGCGATGCTCATCACGTAAGATCCTGTTTTTCGAAACGATAGCGGCGCGCAGTAGCGGAGAGCTTCGTTATGTGCGCGCGAGTGTGGGGGAGAGGAGTCCGTTGCGGTTTTTGTGGTGGGTGCACTCGCCGTGCACTCTCGATCGATAAGGCTCCGGCGCGCGGTGGCTAATTGCGCGCGATTGCGTCAACGCAGCCGCCGCCGCCGCCGCCGCCGCCACCGCCACTGTGTCGTGCGTATCTCGCGAATTAAACTATAATAACCGGGCGAAAGTGCCGCGCTTGCTCCGAAAATGGCTCGAAAATAAAAGGACTCGCGGGTAGAGACGCACTGCTGCTGCTGCTGCTGCTGCTGCTCGTTGCCCCGAGAAAGAGAACAGAGAAGTATCGGAAAAAACATTACCGCGCGCGTAATTGTTGCAACCGAATGATGAGAGAGTGCGTTGAAGGAATTTGCAGCTATCGCTGCCGCGATGATGATTTAATAACGATCCCCACGACTATGTCACGAGAAAACGCGGACGTCTCTCTTTCACCGTGCTCTCTTGCCCGGCTTATTTACATCCTGTAATAAATCTATCATCCCAATATTTTAAGATTTTTCGCGAAATTACACGCTGTACAAGTTTGATACATAATTAACCATCATGTCATTAAAGGATCCGCAATACTTCAGCGCGAGATTTACTGCGATCAAGACATAGAGCCCCGCGCTGACAAATTTATGGCCGAAAAAGAAATTGCAAAATTCGGTGCGTAAGAGCTGCGCATCGCGAGGCTAAAATTAAAATCACAGATAAATTTACAATTTCGCTTATAATCGATACGTAAGCTGAAGCCGGCTCGCGTGTACGCATTTAAAACGCTTAATTCACTTTGACTGTGATGGAATGCACTTTTACTTTTTTGTTCGCGTTTCGGCGAGATTTTCACAAAGCGCAATTAAATCTCAGCTTGACGCCTGACGCGTTGCGGCGCTGTAAATTCGCGCGCACGTAATCCGCCCGCTTAATAATTCACTTTGACTCATTATAAAAACGTACGAAATTTCATTTACGCTATAACTATAATTAAATTAATTAAAGAAATATTCGACTTTTTCCAGACTAATCCTTTTTTCCTTCCCTGACGGTATACCGTTTTGCTCTCGCAAAAGGTCTCATTGTACATAAGAAATTAAATTAAGCGTCGTAACTGCCTTGGGACTTTTACAAAAGAAAACGGCTTTCGCGCGACTTTTACGCGCGATTTCGGCAATAAAATTGATTCTATATTGTTCTTTCGAAAATTGTGTGCGTGACTCTATACGGAGAAACGATAAAAATGCGTTGCGCGAAACGTTCATTTATTTTAAGAAATCGAAAAGTATAATCCTTAATTCTTCTCGCAATTTTACGAACTCCGAATTCCAATACACACGAGCACAACAATGCGGCGGCAGCGGTGAACGGTAATCGCTTCTTTCATTCCGCCGAATAAAAAGAGAGTCAAAGGATGGCCCTTGCTTCGTCAAAAGCTCGCGCTGACTCGCGCTGACTGCAGAGATTCTCGGTATAAGTACACACGCAGAGATCGAGAAGTACATTTGTTCTTATCGATGTCGCCATAAAGATTTTTCTCCGTTTACGGCGACGCGCGGGAGACAAACTGCCGCGCGCGGTAATCGTTCTGACCCGATTTTAAAAAAGGGATTCCATATACGTCGGAGTGAGGAATATCGACAGCGGCTGCTGCGGCGGCGGCGGCGGACCGTCATTGCCGAATAATAAATTGCCGCTAATAATCGGCGCAGCGCGAAATTGATGGCGATGAAGATCTCAGGCTACGCGATCGGCGGCGGCGGCGGCGGCGGCGGCGGCGACTTTCGATTTTTCGATTTCCACGACGGCGGACAAACGATGGCTTTCGATACTTATCGAATTAAAGTGACGTAAAACTCCGGGATTCCGTGGGAGATAGGCGCGAGGACGCGTAAAAAGGAGCTTCCCCGAGGACGCGCAGGCTGCAGCCGGAGAAAACAATCAATCACTTCATTGGAAAGTTTAAGCGCTCTTTGAAGAAGGCCCTTATTACCGTCGCTCTCAGCTGTATACCTATATTCACCGCGTGCGGCGGCGGCTCTCGTTCGACGAAAAACGGGCCAGCAGTCAGCTCGTTAACAAGTCAGCGAAATATCGAAATTTTCCGAATGTCTCGGTAAATGTCGCGAGACCAAGGCGACGACAAAATCCCGATGATTGCACCGCCGGCTTCGGGAGAGAGCGCCGAAAAAACGAGCCGCGGCTTATTGCGTCAAACCTTTAGCGGGGTATTTTAAACGAACATTTTGGCAGCTTCCGTCAAACGCAACCGCGTTGAATAACGACCCCCGAGAGCGCACGTGCGGCAGAGTTGTTAAAGCCGTACATATTTTGAGTATACGCATTGATTTACGGAATGTGTTTTTATGCGTTGTTAAATAAATTGTACGTCCGACTGTCGTCTGCCTCTTGCCCGGGCAAATATTTATAGCAAATCGTTATATGTATGACTAATTTACTATTGGCTATAGAATATTCTGTATGCACTCGAAGAAATAGTTTACTGTTTATAAAAGTGTCGCAGCTTTGAATTCATCAATTCCTCATAGCTGTATCACTGCGATTTTTACCAACAGAGAGCCTATATAGTGTCTTCTGTAAGGCTGCCAAGTCACATACAAATTTGAGCAATTAAAAGCGAACGAGCAAAAGTACTAATTCGCTCGAGCCTCGCAGCACAATAAACGAAAAATATGCGACGCCGCATCATCAGCTGCCACAGCCAATCCATCTTGCTCGCATGATAGCACCCGCTTCACTCATCCGTGCAAGCCTAAGGCCAGCGCGGCAGCGCCGTCGTCCGGTGCACCAGCTTCACTTTCTGGGTCGAGGTGTCTTCGCGCGCGAATGAGTAGCCAGGCTCGTTAAGTTTGTTTACCAACCAACCTCCCGTATTAGCGGCGAGATTCTCACCGCGGGGGAATAACAGGCGGCTGACGCCCACGCGCGACTAGCCCGCCCACGCGGACTCAATCGCGGCTCACCCACTGATCCACATATCGGCCTGCAGCTCTGTATTAGTTACTGCACAGCTGCACAGACACACACTGCGTCGCGGCCATTGTGCCATCGATCCGAGCGAAAATCCGATGCATCCGCTCTCTGTGCGCGCGAGAGTTTAATGATGATGATGCAGCGGCGAGGAGTGGCGCAAGGATGAAAAATCCTGGAGCTGAACTTCTCTCCGCGAGATATTCTCGATCGACGATCATTCGGATGTGATTTATCCGATAGGATCCATCACTACGTCCTAACGAATCGCGCATTGTTTAATAAATAAAGAAAACTCGCATTTTTCACGTTTGCAGACAACTTCGGAGAATCGTAAAGCCTGCTTACGATCGATACGCACTTGCATTAACGAGATTCAGCTCTTACGTTGTCCTCCGTGCGTTCGCATGCGCGGCTCTTAATGAAATTGAAACAAGATTTATGCGCGAAATTTCCATGAAATTCTTCGAGTTTGTATAAACATTTCAATCACGCCATAAAGCACAACTTTTACCTCGCGCGCGCATGCGTCGATAAAAAAGAAGGTACACCGTCCGAACACTCCGAACACGCGCATATTAATTGCTCGAATTAACGGTTAAGAGAAAATCGGCCAAATTAGCCCGGCGCATGTGCGCGCGTTTGTTCAACGCGCGTTTTGTAATTTGATTAATCGCTCGCCACCGCGCGTACGCCCGCAACGCGCCATCAATTAAGCGCGCATTCATTGCGGCCGTAAAAACGCGCCCCCCGCGTAAAAAAAATTTAACTTGTCCAAAGTTTTGCCAAACTTACGTTTGGCTAAACTTGATCTAAACTTGGGCAATGAGACTTTGCCAAACTTTGATAATTTTTCTACAGAAAGTTAAGAAAAAGTTTAGCAGAACGTTACACAAACTTCGCGGATGGTTTTTACAAAAATATGGACAAAGTTTGCCCAAAGTTTAGCAAAATGTGTTTCTTCTCTCTTTCTCTGTGGGAGGAACTAGCTTGAGCTTTGCTGGTACGCAAAACGCGCGCGAGAATTTTTTTTGAAACCATTTTTTTTTCTTCCAACTGCGTGATGACTTATTGAATTTTTAAGAAAGAAAGAGAGAGAGAGAGAGAGAGAGAGAGAGAGAGAGAGAGACTCCATCGGCATGCTGCGGCTCGCTGCGTTCTCGAACTTGGGACTTGCACTGTCTTGTTGTCGCACTGTTTTCCGAAGACACTGCTCTCTGGATATCTTCACTCTCTGATGCTACGCCTTGCAATTTTGCGTTATAAAAATTCCGTGTTCATAGTGCATCCTACACAACCACTGTCTTTCTTTTTCTCGCCGTGGCTTCGTTAAGTTTCCTTTTGTCGCGGGCATCTGAAAATGACAAAAGTAACACACAAAGTATCGAGCCATATATGTACTTTCTTTAGATTGTTAAGTTCAGACAACGGAGGGGTATCTATGAGAGGAGGAAAGCGGAAAGGAGATCAACAGATACAGAACATTTTAGGTTATAAGGTTAGGAGACGGATTGCAAAATTTATAATTCTTTACCGATGCAATATCATATTTTAAGAGACTTATCTGAAGTATTTCATGATGATCCTCTCGATAATTTTGACCTGGTGCTCCAACTCCGGCGATGATTTTCGGCAGCATCCGCAGCGACAACGCACGAAAATTTTCGAAGTCCGGCAGACTGAAGTGACGTGAAGGTGTCTAGTGTGCATACAAAGAATCACCGACATCTATACAATTTCACGTCAGTGCAACTTCAGTTTGCCGGACTTCGAAAATTTTCGTGCGTTGTCGCTGCGGATGCTGCCGAAAATCATAGCCGGAGTTGGAGCACCAGGTCAAAATTATCGAGAGGATCATCATGAAATACTTCAGATAAGTATCTTAAAATATGATATTGCATCGGTAAAGAATTATAAATTTTGCAATCCGTCTCCTAACCTTATAACCAAAAATGTTCTGTATCTGTTGATCTCCTTTCCGCTTTCCTCCTCTCATAGATACCCCTCCGTTGTCTGAACTTAACAAGCTAAAGAAAGTACATATATGGCTCGATACTTTGTGTGTTACTTTTGTCATTTTCAGATGCCCGCGACAAAAGGAAACTTAACGAAGCCACGGCGAGAAAAAGAAAGACAGTGGTTGTGTAGGATGCACTATGAACACGGAATTTTTATAACGCAAAATTGCAAGGCGTAGCATCAGAGAGTGAAGATATCCAGAGAGCAGTGTCTTCGGAAAACAGTGCGACAACAAGACAGTGCAAGTCCCAAGTTCGAGAACGCAGCGAGCCGCAGCATGCCGATGGAGTCTCTCTCTCTCTCTCTCTCTCTCTCTCTCTCTCTCTCTTTCTTTCTTAAAAATTCAATAAGTCATCACGCAGTTGGAAGAAAAAAAAATGGTTTCAAAAAAAATTCTCGCGCGCGTTTTGCGTACCAGCAAAGCTCAAGCTAGTTCCTCCCACAGAGAAAGAGAGAAGAAACACATTTTGCTAAACTTTGGGCAAACTTTGTCCATATTTTTGTAAAAACCATCCGCGAAGTTTGTGTAACGTTCTGCTAAACTTTTTCTTAACTTTCTGTAGAAAAATTATCAAAGTTTGGCAAAGTCTCATTGCCCAAGTTTAGATCAAGTTTAGCCAAACGTAAGTTTGGCAAAACTTTGGACAAGTTAAATTTTTTTTACGCGGGCCGCCGAATAAATCGGAGCAAGTTCTCGGCCTCGCGTGGAATCCGGGGGAATCCGGGGAGTCTCGCGCAATCGAGCGCGCGTAAAGGGAACAGCGTTTTGCTCTCTGCTCCCTTCGCGCGGTGATTTCGGAGGGCATTATACCGCAATTAGCGCGCGCTCGCCGCTGCGTCGGAAAATTCACGGAGCAGCGGCTTAGAGCTACTCGGGGAGCGAATAAAGGAAGAAGGCGCGATTTACGAGAGCCCGTCGAAACGGCTGATGCGTCGGTATAGCGAGCGAGGAAGAGGAAAGCCGGCGGCGCGCAACCGCCCGGTCTTCGGCAAACAACTCGATTAATTCCGGGGGCCCGGGTTTTTCGCTTTTTTTTCGCGGCTTGATTGATTTCGGCGCGCAGCGTCGCTCGATTCCACGGGCTGATAAAGCGGCCGCGCTGAATCGTCGCGCGTAATTGATATTGCGACGTCGATTTTTTTGAAAAACGAACCCGAGTGTGTGCATAAAGTGAGAGCGGGATCGCCGCGAGGGGCGCGGCCGGCCGGGAGATGATGCGCGCTGCACGGCGAGTGAATATTTACACTCGGCGAGCTCCTTTTTTAACGCGTACGCGCATGTGAGTAAAGTGTGCGCGGCTGACGTGAATATATTTGTTTTTAATTATTTCCCGCGAGCGAGACGTTTTTTCATCGCCCAGACTGCGCGAGTCTCCCTCTTCTCGCATCCTCCAGCAGTTCCAGCTCCCATCGAGGTTAAACTTTATTTAATCGAGCCGGAACGGGATTCGCCGGGGATTATTACTCATTCGACTCACCGTAATTATTGTAATTATTCGTCATGTTTAATGCTAATTTTCGGGCTTTTGATAATTAATTAGAACGACGACGTTTAATTGAATTATTCCGAGAAATTGCACTCGCTATATGCCTGATAGTTTCTTCGGTCCCTACATATTTTTACTTCTTATATAAGCGATTCCCACCAAGAAAAAAGAAACCTATACAGGTAGTGGGAGGAACTTTTTTAAGAAATAACATGCTTTGTATACTTTACCGAGTTGTTCTCGACGATCTGAGGAGTTTTCGTCGTGTACTGTTAGAGTTTCGATACATGATTGAATGAGAGCCATGTACACGAAAATATCGTTTGATTGTTGGTCTACTGCAGGCTCTTTTCAGAACCTTAAAACTTAATATAGATAAGACTGTAAAAAAAATTTTCAATCAAATGATTGGCAGTTTGTTTTACCGAAACTTTTTAAAATTAATTTTAAAACTTTTTAATAATTTTAATCTACGTAACGTGCGTATGGACGGACGTTAGAGCGATTATTCGCCAAAACAAAACAAAGCAGTAGTTTTGGGCTGGCCTTCTTATCACGGCCTAAGCTCTCTGTGTGTCTGTGGCAGGTGTCAATAGCTGGCGCATAGGCACTTCTTCATTCCCTTTATAACAATATGCGCGTCGAGTCTAGATAGTGATGTGCTACCAATGCTAAAACTGCCTCGTTTAGCCTGCTGCTTTGGCCGCTCCTAAAGTAAAGTCGCTAAACAAACACAAAACCGGTACCACGGTAGTTCACTTATTAAATTCAATCCTAGAAACACGCTCTTTTTAGAACGTACGCAATTTCCAAGGACCAAATCAAAATACTCATCTGAAATTGAGCAATCTCCTTCCTATTTCTCTGGGTAGAACTGCACATACCTACAGTAGCATACCATCAGTATCATCAGGATCTGCGCGTGCGCGCCGCCAAAGCCCGCTTCGAATGAGCAACGAGTCGAGATAGCAATAAGTCGTTCCAGGGCAGAGATGAGAAGCTGTAAGGACCGGCCGTCCGTGCGGCTACTCGCTCGGGCGTGTCGTGTACGTAGGCGCGAGCGCTGGGCGAAGATAGTCGATTACGATCTGACTAGAGATTACTCCACACGCGTTTCCTGCGCGCGCGTAACACGGGCTCCGCTCTCGATTTCCCCGTAAATCAAGTGCCGCGTGCTTCCGCGAGTGTGCAGCCCGAGGTGCAGCCGGACTACTGCCGCGATCGGCCTTTCATAATGATCTGCGCTCTGCGCTGGCGCGCATATTTTAACGCTCGAGAGCTGCTGCACTTGAGAGATAATACTGAAAACGATGGCGGGCCTTTTCAGCGGCGTTTTCTTCTCACTCGTAAAAACGGCTTTGTTCGAGATTCTTTGCACGGTGACGAGCGACGACTATGGGCTCTCTGAAAAATGACACGTGTGCGCGTAACGTATAAATGAGAAAATTAGTAATTTTACGATCGCCTCGTCCGGTGATGCTTCACGAAAAATATTTCGCCCGATTAATGCGGATCTCGAAAATTGATACCCGTACGCGCGATCTCGCGCGCGATGCCTTTAACGTGGAAGACATGCTTTATGTGGCCACTGGCGGCTTGCGAAATCGCCTGCTGCAATAATGCATAATTTCGACGGGCTTTACGAGACTCCCGCGCGGGTATTAATAGCTTACCAGGAAAGCGCATTATCTTATGAAATTTATTTATTAGGCAAATCAGTTGCACGATCCCGCAGTGGGTGTCAAGAGCAAAGGTTTCGTGAATGAGAGTGACGAATCGGCACGACCGACTTCAATCCCCTCTAGCGGGTATTTAAATTTTAAATGCGCCGCGTACGAGTAGGTGGCACACGAAAATCCGATCTTATTTTTCTTCGTTTCTCCACTGTTGACACTTTAACCTCTTTCAACACTCGCTCCTCTTACACAGCTCGTACCTCGTATCAGCCGTCGCTTTCACGATTTCGTTTTGTGCTTCGTGCGCACCTCCTCGGCTCCTCCTTCAATTTACTGTAAATTACGCGCGACGCGCAATCGAGAAGAAGCGACAAAAAGAGTCACATCTACGAACCTTTCACTCAGTCCTTATCGCGCGCCCAGCTCGGTGCAGCTTGATGCGATAAATTTCGCGGACAAAAATTAAAAAGCGCGCGCGGGAAAAATATCACCGCACTCGTTGCGCGATAACATCTTAACGGCGCGCTATACTTTATAAGCATAAAAGAAGTCGCAGGCGGGTATTAATAAAGGTTACACGTGTACTTAGATTTTACGACGATAAAACAAAGTAATTTTTTACCCGATATTAAGTCCCTCTTCGTACGGGATCTAAAAGCACCGAACAATGTTTATAATGCTTAGATTTTATCGCGAGGCTCGATGCGGTGATTTCTTATACGCGCCTTATTTTGAAAAGAACGCGCAGCTCCCAACTTTCTCTCGTACATCACGGAAAGCACAAAAGTCTTTGCACATAATGCGGAGGAATTTGCTCCTCCCAGATTCACTATAATAGTCGACGCTCGTCGTGAATGCAACCTTCTTAATTGGAATATTCGGAACAGACGAGAGACGCTCGAATGAAAGATCAGAGTCGAAGGAATTCAAAGATATAAAGACTAGCACGGATTAGATCGAACACGGCAGGTATACAGTGGCATTCGTCAGGGACGTATACAAAGTGATATCCGACGGAGATAGCGCGCGCGTGTTCGGCGATTACGTAAGGCCAGCTACCGCCGGTCGTGCCGCTGATTCACCGTACACACATTGCGGCTCTACTTCCTCGCGCAGCCTTCCGCACGTTCTTGCCCCTTGCTGAGCGCAACCGTTACATGCTCGTACGCGCGCGCGCGCGCGCCGGCTGCACTTTTCGACTGCCTAATCCTCGGCCTAATCTCCGCCGCATCGCTTCTCCCTGCCTGCTTACGCACGTGGCGTTCTTCGCTTCCTCTCCTCGTACACACTTTTGAGTCATGTTTTACCGAGAATTACCGGCCGCTTTCCGATTCGATTCGCAACGATCATCAACGATCATCAACGCCAGCGAGCGATAAAGCATTCAGTCACGCGGAAAACGAAAGGCGGCAAAAGGAGAGCGCGTATCTCGATAAGCACATCGGCCGCATCCGGCGAAGCCGCAGCGCGATCCAGCGCTATCTCCTCAGTCCTCGCCATCGGGCTATGCGGACTCGCGAGTGCGCTCGCAGATACCCGCGCGCGTCCGAGAGATTTGTATCGAAACAAAAAAGCTCGGCCGGCGCACGCGCGCCTAACACGTGTTTCCTCGTTCAATTAACGCTCGACGATCCGCGGATTATCCCTCGGATTATCCTTGATACTTGGGCTGTCGCGACGTGTGTAGATGCCTCGATCATAGCAGCTTACGATTCGGCCGTTTCGCAGCGTGTGCAATGTGGAGGCGGAGTTGAGGAAGCGAGCGACGAGGCGAGCGAGAGAGCAGCCCGCGCGGAGAAACCGGGTCAGGGACCTATTTGCTTCAATTCTCCTCTCCGGCGGGCGAGAGTGCTTTCTTTTGCTCGCGTTTTCTTCTCCGAGAGGAGCCGCAGGACGATTTGCATGTTGCTGCCTGTGCAGTGCCCTTGTTCGCTCTTTCGCTTTCGCGAGAAACGGGCTGATTAATAAACGAAATTTGTTGTTTATCAATAGCGCAGAAATGAAAACACCTGTTTAATTGTCCTTCCGTTCGCACCTCGGTTCGCACTCGGTTCGACGCTCACAGCTCAATAGTCCGTCGATAGTCTCGTTCCTGCGCATTCTTCTGGAACTCATTCGATTCGCGTTTACTACCGGCGCTTAAAGACGGTTAATAAAATCTTCGCGCAGCTAACCATAGCACGCGGCTTTACGAGAGCAGACTCCTTAATGGCGAGTGTCGAGAGGTATATTAGGTACATCGGGTATAATATACTCGGAGCTCCACTCGTTACAGAATATTTGCATCCTCTCCGCGGCGAAGAATGCCGGCCTTATCGAAATCAAGTAACTCTCGGTCGGCCGGCGAATAAAGCAGTAGATCTCCGCGGAATGTCTCGAGCGAGAAAGCGAGAAGCGGCAGTCCAATAAACAAGGCGCGTTAATGCAGACGTTATACGCATGCGCCGATAGTCGAACTGCGGCGTCCATCAAAGTTAATTCCGGCATCGTCTCCTCGCGGCGCTGGACGCGAGGGACTCGAGCGCCGAGTCGAGCGCATCCCGCGGGCCGTTAAGATTCTTAAAAGTCCTAAGGCGAATCGCATCAGCGAAGGTGAGGCGTTGCAACCCGACACTCGGAGCTGAGATTTGCGCAATTTCACTTTGAGCCGCGGCAGCTTCTTTATAAGCCCCTGCGATGCAGCGTAACGCAACTAGGGGCCACTTGAGAAAGCCCGCGATGTGTGTATATATATATATATATATCAAACAGCCTGATGGCTGCACGACGACGACGACGACGCGCCGCTGCACTCGTCGTCACAATGTGTTGCGCAAGCGACGCGCGACCGATTCGAGCGCTTCGAAATTTCAGAGGCGGTGTAGGAGACTCGCTGCAGGAATTTCTATGGCCGGTTGCAGTTTTTTCGGTCTGCCCCGAGAGCCGCTCTCGACGCGCTGACGTACGAGCGTGTACGTATCACTGCTCGAGAGGCTCTTGCGCTCGTTTGAAACGCTCGGATTCCTCGAAATTCAGAAGCGCTATGTAAATGTTGTTTCAGGGAATAGTTTTCTTCGGCTTCGATCGAGCATTCCACGTATACTGTGCAAACATCTCGATGTTCCCGCTTGGAGAGTGTATTATGTTTTCGAATCCTGAAATTTTGCCATCTCGAGACGAACCGTGTACGTCCGTGTGTACATGTAGCCATTGTAAGCGCGTTCTTCATCAATATTAATGGCGCGTTCTCTAATTGTTCGGCTTCTCGAATTCGGTAACCGATATACCTATAACAGATACGCGTTGACAGTTCGCGCGTTTCGCAAGTCGAACCACTCGTTGCGATACATATTATTTAATTCGAGCGATATCCTTTTTTCCGAAAAATAAAGCGGCGCGCGCGAGAGATCATTTCGAGAAACGTTTATTACAGCGAAGGTCGGGGGCCCGCGCACGCGGAGCCGCTCTTAACTTGTTAAATCAGAGCAAGCTCTCGCGCGCATGTTTCAAAACATATCCATACATGTAGAAAAGCCATTAAAAGTACTTTGGCGCACTTTAAAAGTAAGTTTACGAAAATTATTGTACGACCTTTTTTATTATGCAGCCGCGCACGCTAATTGTAAGCCTTTCCTTCGGCTCGACTGCGCCGTGCGCGCGCGCGGACACGGCTACAATTAGGTCATACACGCACTCGTACACGTGTTCCTCGGCATGATCGATATCGCGCGTCTTTGTTTCTCGATTTTGCATGGGGATCGAGAGAGCAGGACGACACCGCGGAGGATTTCTCCCGACGGCGGCTGCGGCAGCTATACCACTCGTTAGTCGGGGATTAATTGCGCCGAGCGTTCCGCTAACGACCGCCATTTTCAACACCTTTCGCCCTACTCCGGCGTCGACGGCTTTGTCTTTCACCTACGCCGAGCGGAGAGACTGCGCGCCGCGCGTAGCTGGAACCCGTTTGAAATCAAGATCATGTTCGGCCGGGTTGACCAATCCCGCGGCTTCTGTTTGCGCGGCACGGCTTTCAGAAAAACGCGCGGATTCGTTCTTGCCACGGGGGCCGAGCTCCTACGCGTGCGTTAGAGGTTCCCGAGGATTGTGCAATCGGCTCGGCCATTATTTTGAGTTGTCATTGTTTTCGGATCGCGCGAACCGATTGATTTACGCAACGCGCGAAAGTATGCGCTTTCTTCGAGCCGATCTTAAAATGCACGACCGTTAAAGTGCTCGGGCGATCATCAGCTTGTAAAAGCGATCGCGAGACGCGATGAGAATCTTCCGCTGACCCAAAACCCATGCAGCGACGAGAGTTAGCTGCGTCGATCCTCCGACGAATTTAAGAGACCTCATCATCCTGTCAGTCGGAATTAGATCAGCGATTCGCTCGAGTGAAATCGATACGTTAATCGCGCGCGAGAAACGACCTTCCCCCGCTTGCGTAAGCGCTCCGCGCTCAAACGGGCGCCGCGAGAAATCACGCGCGCTCGAGCGCTAATAATTACCGAAGTGCAAACAAATCTGCCTCTCGACAATGCGCCCGGCGCATTACGCTCGCGTTGCTTTTTGCGCGAGCAAGGGACGCGCTCAGCGACGACGCTCGCAAGATCGATCGCTCACTCAATTTTTTTCAGCGGCTGACGAGTCACTCGCGTCGTTAGTACGGCGGCGGCACTTTTTCTTCGCGCTGCATTTCTCGCCGCGCGCGAGTACACAACGCCGATGCATGCTGATGCCGCGCGGTAGCGCTCGCGCGAATTATGGGCGTACAATCGCTCAGCTGCGTGCCGCGGCGCAATCAATTAATCTGAAAAATGAACGGATTCCATTACGGCCCGACGTTTTCGCCGCGCGAGAGAGACGCTTCGCACAAAGCGCGCGCCTTTGCTTTTTCATTATTTTATCGCTCCGCCCGCCGAGACGTGTTTACAAGCTGAAAAAAATTAACTGCGGGACACGCGTGCTGCGGCGCGATATCAATGTCAACCGAATTATATAAGAGCGCGACACTGCGGCGCAGTCAGCTCGGTCAATAAATTTCCGTCGACGGAGTTTGTATAATAACGAGGGACATTTTTTCTGTTGCAGGTGCGTTGCCAACTTCCTCGCAGTATACTGCGTGCACGAGAAAACAGTTTGTAATATGCGCACGTTAGGAGCCAAATCCGCCGAAACAAACATCTCGACAAACATCCTATCGCCGTAGGAAAATCAAAGCGGAGATAATAAACGCCGACGCTCTGAAACGCTCCTGAAAGCGACCATTGTCCCGAGCGCATATTAATAAATCTCATCCCCAATCTTGATAAGCCCGCTCCCGAGCGACCCTTTTCTCGATCGCGGCGCGCGGCTCGTTTCCTACTTGCAAATTTATTCGCGCGGATTTGTTCGCCTTTACGAGCGTCGCCGGTCGCTCAGCGACTTTTTATTGCGCTAGCCCCTCGCGCTCGCGCGCGCGTATAATGTGTCGTTCGTATACCCGAGCGATATTGCGAGGGAGAGAAAAGTATACGCGCGGGCCGGCAAACCCGTTTCACGCTGCACGCCGACCGCGAATACAAAACGCTGCGGTCGGTCGCGCGCGTCAAAAATTGCGTACTTGCAAATTCTGTCGCTCATTTTTGACGCGCTGCAGCTTTTTGCTCCTTCGCTCGCGCCGATTACGCGCCGCTGCGGCGGCTCGTGCCCCGGAATTAAAGCGTCCCGCGAGCCGTATAGTTGACACACTGTTGCACTCGCTCTGTTATGATGTGGGTTTTCGGCTGATTGTAATTTTTTTACCGCTCGCGCTTCAGGGTCGGCGCTCTTTCGGTCATTTACGCTTTTGGAAAAGAGAATAATTTTTTCCTTCTCTCGCGGGCGACGGGCGCGTTCTCGAAAAGTACATACGACGTCAGTCCCGTTTCAATCATCGCGCGTGCGCTTTTAACTGATATCCGACGCGCGTGATACTTCCAGCCTCTTTCAATTTGAGGCTCGCGTCGCTGATCGTCGGGTTGCGTGTGCAGTGTGAAATAAGTAAATAAATCGCGCCTGATGCCCGCGGGACAATCAGCCATGCAAATTTTATCGCGGGCTTTCTCGTAGATTCTCGCTTAATTAATCCGTTAGGAATAAAGCAAGCTAGTATAAACACGCCTGGAGAGCAGCGAGCGCGCTAATAGTCGCTCTCTCGAAAAAGTCAGGCCAATAAAATATTCAGTTGTTGGTAATTACTCCGAGCCGGCGAGTGGGCTGTAAATAGCTCTCGTGTACATATGCGTCGCGCGCGTATGTGCGAGTGATTCGACGGTGAAAAAATTGATGAATGGAAATGGCGAGCAGTCCGCGCGCGGCCGTAGGAATAAAGCAAATTAAGCGGAATGAAAGTGCGCGGCCATATTTGCATAGGTTTCCTTATTCCGCGTGCGCCAACTGCAGCCCCAGCTACATATATACGTTGCAAACGCGTGCAGAGATTGTCGGGGTTTATATTTAGAGGCGCGCAGTTGTCAATGCAATATTTATGAAGCCGCGAGTGGTATCTTTCTCTCCCTCTCGCTCTGTGTCGTATCGTATCATTTATAGCGCAAGCGCGCATTCTTTCGTAATAGACCATTCAAGCTAAATGACCGACTAAGGCAACCTGTCTCGCGCACTTCGCTGCCTTTAACTATACTGAAAGCGTGT
This sequence comes from Pteromalus puparum, assembly GCA_012977825.3. NCBI lineage: Eukaryota > Metazoa > Arthropoda > Insecta > Hymenoptera > Pteromalidae > Pteromalus > Pteromalus puparum. The sequence continues at coordinate 20,156,075 of CM053170.1, read as the reverse complement.
GGGGATTTTTTCTTAATTTCTAATTTACAAATGGGAAAAAAATGGAAACTATAGTACGGTATAGTCCATACCGCCTGGCTATCAAATCTGGAACATGAAATTATTCAGCAATTACTCCGCCGAAGCTTTTTGCTGCTCTCCTTACACTTGTTCTCTTTTGTCCTTTTGCGCTGCACGCTCTCTGGAATCATTGCTTTTCTCACACTTGCCGGTACCGCGAAATATCTTAGACTTTCTAATGAATCAAACGCCGAGGCCCGAGGTCGCGCAACTCGCTTAATTACACAACGACGCGAACGACGCGAACGCAATAAAGCTCGGTTTTCCGAAAAACTTTCTCAAGCAGCTGCGAAAGCTCGTTTATGAGTCTTGTCTAAAAGTTCGAGCGTACGTTATTCAGCGCGAAACAATACGCCGCATTCCAGCGTTTATTACCGTCGGCTAGATAAATTTCACTTTGTTGTTGCGCGAGGAGAACGCGAGCGCACAGGAAGTCGACGAGAGATTTAACTAGTTTAGTTTTATCAATTACAGTAAATCTTCGAAACGCAAACACGTATACTGCACAGAGCTGCGAGTGTGTATAAGAAAACGGCGGTATGACACTGCCGCGCGGGGGTAATTGTCACGACTCACGATAAATTTCCGGCTGATTTTTGCTCGCCGAGGAATCCGCTCTCGGAGCGAAGCTCGCTTTCCAATTTGTTGCCTCAACATGTCGATGCGAGAGCTTGGATTTTACGAGCTCGAAGACAAAAGAACGAGAGCACAGGCGGCGGCGGTGCGCAAAGGCGGTAATATATACGGGATTCAGCGAATAACGCTCGCTGCACGCAGCCCTCCGCAAGACGGATCGCGCGCTCTTCGACAGCGTTAAAGGATATACCCCGAGCTCCGCTGCGCCGGTTGACATTATAAATCGCAATCAGCGCTTTCGACACGCTACTCTGCCGAGATTTCGGCGAGCGGACCACCTCGTCCATCACCTCCTCGGATTTGAGAAAATCCTCACGCGTACGTCAGCCTATACGGGGGAATTAAGGGCCGCGCAGAACGATGACAGAAATGGTAATCGCGAGCGATTCACTTTCAAAATATATCCAATGTATTACAGACCCATCAGCTTTCTTTTCTCCTCTTCCTCGAACTTTTTCTCATAATTATCTGGGTGGGTGGCAGCGAAAGGCACAATCGGGAAATCTGGATATTCGGAGTGCGCGCGTGTGCAGTTACCGCCAGCAGCATCAGCAGCAGCAGCTCGGCAGCAGTCTCCCGAAACGAGGGAATAAATTAAGAAACGGGTTATTCCGCCACCGCCGCTACTTACTTACCTGCCTACCAGCGCTGTATACACACTCGGTCTCGCGTGTGCTCATGCTCGCCGGGCCTCATTACCCGCGCCGCTGCCCTTTGTTCGCGCTTAATCACTTGGAGATTCGACATCGCTGCCGAAAATTATTTCGATTGCGGCCGCGAGGATGTAATAAGTGCCGTAGGTATAAACCGCGGGGCTTTTCGGGAGAGAGAGAGAGAGAGAGAGAGCAGCGGCCGCGAGTTATGGCTCGCCTCCGGTCATTCCGCGCGCCGGTGCGGACAATAAAAGCCTGATTGTGGAAATTAATCTCCGTAATCCGCGCGCTGTGTCGGCTGACTCGAGCTTTATGCGCAAACATTTCCCTTCGACACTCGGCACGACATTCCGAGCTGCGCGTAATGTCCGCGTCGACTCTTTATTTCTTCGGAACGATACCTCGATGCACTGCGCGGCCTCTCTCTCTTGCTCGGATGATTATGTGAAATATATGCCCGTATAAGTAAGAATTACAAAAGTATTATTTCCCGCCGCCACCGCAGCCGAGCTTGTATTTATCGCGATAATTAATAAGCCCGATTTATTATTGCCTCTTCATTTCGCGCGCGGCATTCCTCCGCGGCTGGAATTGATAACTTAATTAGTTTGTTTGTTAACGACTTTTGTAATGCTTATTGAGGGGAGGAGGAAACGCTACATCTTATAGCTGCGCAGCAGATTTCGTGACCTCAAAAATCGTGCCCGTGTATTTGAGGGAATTGTTTATGGCGTTGCTCTTTTCTATCGGTTCCAATAAAATTAAGATAAGTTCCCGTGTAAGCCATAACTTGGAGAGAAATACGCGAGCCACGCGTCTTACCACACTCGACTCGTTCCACTTATCAGTAGAAATACTAGTTCTGTCACGCGTCCGATTTATACATTCAGCAGCTGTCATACTTGCCTTTTGAGAAGTTATAATTGTTACCGAAATATTCGATGGAGTTACGAGCCTAGTTGAAACATTGCGATATGTACACACGTATACGCAGTTTCTCACTTTGATCAACCGTTCGATCGGATCCGGACTTGAACCATATTTCGATATATTAATTTTAAAACTAGTCAGACTTGTTTGACCGCGCAGAAACGCTATACCTGTACAATCTGTAAACTGTTGAACGTTATTAATGTTGCTTGAAATGTTAAAAAAAGGCATATGCGAAAATAGTTGTGGAACCGCTCGCGGGTATAATTTCAACGTCCGCATCAGAAGTGGCGCAAATAATATAAGCATCCTCGATTTGTCAAAAAAAAAAAAAAAAAAAAAAAAAAAAAAATTCCTTACGTAATGATGCGCGACTTCATCATTCTCGCGGATGACAACGCGAGTCCGGGAGCGCAATTTATTCAATAAATAACGCTCCGCGAGCAATAATAATAAAGGGTCCCGCGTGTAATAGGATATTTATTATTCATAAAGCTCTCTCGAAGCGTAAAATTAATAAATGATGATCGCGAAACGTTAAAAAATCAATTTGGCCGAATTCGCCGATGGAAGAGAGAGAGAGAAAGAGAGAGAGGCGCGCGAGAAATTTGCATCGAGTGTATCGGAAAATTATACGGTAAACAAATTTTATCGATGTAACATTTATTTACATTTCAAGAGCTGTGACCGGTGCGTGCAGCAGCAGTGGCCGCGTCGCTCTCGCGCGTAAGCGATGAGTGCACTGACTCATCCGCAAAAAGTAATTAATGTAACCTTGCTTTCCTTAGTCAGCAATTAATCCGAGCACGAACGAAAGTCTCCTCGAGGCGATTGCGCGGCGTTTACCTGGAATAAAAAAAAGCGACGCACGGGAGTACGTGCCTCGAATCGCGCTCCGCACGACGATCGGACGCATTTTCACGCAGCGCGCGCGAGAGAATTTTGCGGAAACTCGAAAACCTTCGCAGGCTGCTTATGGCGGCGGAATCGCTCGGAAAAGTGCGCGTGGCCGCGCTGCTTAGCATTTAAACTACGTGCGACGTATAACAAAATCAAATAAATAAACCCGACGCGAGAGGAAAAAAATCTCCGCGTACCACTATTCGATTTCCCAACTTTTTTTCTCCCCGAACCAGATATATCCCCGCGACGACGCTCTCTTTTTATTTTCCATGCGTCGGCGCAAAGCGGCGCAAAGTGCTTGCGGAAAATTACTGTAGGTACACCGTATATAAGCAGCAGCGATCGCAGCGATCGAGATGAAAAAGGAGAAGAGACGACCGGTGTAAACAGCTATGCTTGCGTGTACACACACTCCCGCGAGTGAGCTCATAATCGCGCGCTCGAAAATGAGGAAACGAGCGCCAGTCCAAGTAAAGCGAGTTTAATAGCTTGTTGTACACGCGCGTATAAGCTGCAGTATAGCGCGGCATCATAGGCGCGCACTCATATACGAGCGTCTATATTTGTTTACGTGGACAAAGCAGCGATACTTTGGAATATTACGCCTCTCGATTTCGCATCTGGAAAACATATACATCGGGGAAAAATGCCTATACAAGGAGGATCGGCCGCGCGCGCATCCATCTTATCTTTTCTCATTTGCCTTTTTAGTACGCAGACTCGTTGCACACGGCGAGGGAATCTTTTAGTGCGCGCCTTATTCGCGCGGAGTTTTATAAACCGAGGTAAAAAAGAGGCTCTCCCGCTTAAAAAATGTTCTCGCGGCGCTGAAAAGTAAGAAACCTCGAGAAGCTATATTTCTCGAGATCTCACTCGAAAATTTCGCGAGAGTGAATCCCGACTCACTCACTCTCTCTCTCTCTCTCTCTCTCTCTCTCGTATACGCTGGCGTTGCGCAATGGCAATTAAAAAAGCGTTTTCGGCAAATATTATAAAATAAATCTCGCACAATCGAGCACATTACGCGCGCGCGCGGTTGCGCAACGCGAAGAAAAGAGATCCGCCGGCTACGTATAGTGTCATCTCTCTTGCGTAATTGTCGAATACGGCCTGGAGTATAAGCGGCGCGTACTCGAGAGAGGAAGGCGGAGAAAAAAGTTGGAGCCAGGTAGGGTAAAAAATGAGTGGCGCCTCGTCTAAACGGTCGCTGACGTAAGCCTGTCCCATAAAGCGTTTGTCAATCCGGCGGCCAGGCGTCTAATCAGCCGTTAGACGAGGTGGGGGATCGACTCGCGCACAATAACACCTACGAGCCGCGCGCCGATTCGCGAATCCGGGACGAGCGAGCGACGCGCGTCAGGTGAGCGTCGTGTGCGTGCGCGCGTGTTATATCCATCCTTAATATCCTTCGACGAGATGAGGGGAGAGGAGGCACGATGGGAAAGCGTAGCCTGGTAGCGCCGGCTAACGGGTGGTCCTGCCAGCCCGGATGACTGCTGCGCACGTGCACACGGTTAATGCACTTGCCGCCGGAGCCCGGAGGATACGTCTTTGCATAACGCGAGGCGACGGGGATTATAGCGTCGGATTTACGCCGATCGGCCTCTCGGCTATAGCGGTTGTAAGTACTTTTTAGTAGTTAGTCGCGAATCCGCGTTGGCAGCTCCACGCGCGAGTCCCTCTCCGCTGGTGCTGGCGTCGCAGGTCTATTATTCACGCGAGCCGATCTCGAGCGCGTGGGCCGCGTCCGCGGAGCGGAAGAGGAGCTGTCGGAAGGGGCCGAATAGCACGGCAGCGCGCGAGGATAGATCCCGGCCGGCAGTAGTCTCTTTCTCTCTATGCGCGTCCGCGCGTGTGTGTCCAGCGTCAGGCTCCGTTTACCGGCGACTCGCGTGCATGCAGCTGGTGGGGGCAGTGGCAGGAGCAGTGGCAGGAGCAGTGGCAGGAGCAGTGGCAGGAGCAGCGGCAGCAGCTGGCAGGACACTGACAAGGTATACGGGCGCGCGAGACAACTACAGCAGCAGCAGTGGCGGCGGCGGCGGCGGCGGCGGCGAGCGATCGATCGCCGGGCACTCGATCGATTGATCTCCCCCGAGGCGGAGGTAGCCGATCTATCGCGCGATCCGCGTCGCCCGGGACGCGACGGCTACGCTTGCTCGGATGCCAGCGGCAGCTCCTTTGTTTTGTGTATCTTTGACTTGGAGAGTAGACCCGCTCTCTCGCTCGCTGACGCTCTCCTTACGCAGTCTTTTGTTTGCGCTGCGCGAGTTTCTCTTCCGTTATATGCGCGCAGGCCTCCTGAGTTATATCGCCCGCTCTCGCGCGCGGGCCATGATCGATTTTTTACGGAATTTTGTTTTGTTTCGTTTTATCTCATTTTATTCCCCGCTCGGCGTTCCGTGATTCATGCGCGGGAAGCACTGCGGGATTAACACGTGAAAATGTGTCATACAAAGTGTATAACGTCGAGTTATGCAAATTCCCGTGATTTACCGTACGCGCAGTCGGCGCGAATTTTTTCGTTTACCGAATTCATTAATCAAATTATTGGGAATGTTGATAATCCTCTCGGGCAAGTGTTAGCTCCATCGGGAGGAGTGATTAAATTGTCAGTGCGCGTGGGTCCCCGACGATCGCTCACTTGCGCGAGTGTATTTTTAACTCTGCCATCAGCGGCTCTTTCCCGAAATCATCGAGTTTCGCAATCCCCGCAGAAGAGTGCGCCGATGCGAGCGGAGATTTGAATTTTAATCGAGCCGCTGCGGTCGAAGCAGGAGATTTGTTTATAATAAACGAAAATTGCCTTCTAATACCGGCGCGCTGCGGCCNATGCCAGCGGCAGCTCCTTTGTTTTGTGTATCTTTGACTTGGAGAGTAGACCCGCTCTCTCGCTCGCTGACGCTCTCCTTACGCAGTCTTTTGTTTGCGCTGCGCGAGTTTCTCTTCCGTTATATGCGCGCAGGCCTCCTGAGTTATATCGCCCGCTCTCGCGCGCGGGCCATGATCGATTTTTTACGGAATTTTGTTTTGTTTCGTTTTATCTCATTTTATTCCCCGCTCGGCGTTCCGTGATTCATGCGCGGGAAGCACTGCGGGATTAACACGTGAAAATGTGTCATACAAAGTGTATAACGTCGAGTTATGCAAATTCCCGTGATTTACCGTACGCGCAGTCGGCGCGAATTTTTTCGTTTACCGAATTCATTAATCAAATTATTGGGAATGTTGATAATCCTCTCGGGCAAGTGTTAGCTCCATCGGGAGGAGTGATTAAATTGTCAGTGCGCGTGGGTCCCCGACGATCGCTCACTTGCGCGAGTGTATTTTTAACTCTGCCATCAGCGGCTCTTTCCCGAAATCATCGAGTTTCGCAATCCCCGCAGAAGAGTGCGCCGATGCGAGCGGAGATTTGAATTTTAATCGAGCCGCTGCGGTCGAAGCAGGAGATTTGTTTATAATAAACGAAAATTGCCTTCTAATACCGGCGCGCTGCGGCCGCCGCGGCGTATCGCTTCCAGAGAGTCGCGTCCTTCGTCCTTCCATCCTTCATCCGCGCGTAATTATTCGACCTCGTTGTTCGTCAATCATCGCGCCGGCGATCATTAATTCAAACCGCACGGCGGAGAGAGAGAGAGAGAGCTCGCAGGCGACTTTCCGAGCGTCGGACCGGCAGCGTCGTCATTACCTCGGCTCGGCTAATTTTTTGTCCGCGATCGCGCCGCCGCCGGCGTAAAAACGAAGGGAGAAACGGAGAAACGCGCCGCCGCCGCTCGCCCCCTCGGAGGACCGGATTTTCGATAGATCGATAAATTTCGCGTATGGAACGCGATGCATGCGTGCGCTGCACCGGCTTTTGTTCCGCTGCAGCACGCGCTCGCGCGCGGAGCGCCTCGTAAATTCAGGCGAGTAACGAGGCGACTGTCGAAAGTGACTTTAAATAAACGACGCGCGTGCGGCTTTTTTGCTCCTGCTCCCGCCCTCCCCCCTCGCTCTCCCGACGGATCGGCCCCGGGAGAAGAAAACGAGCGCGTATCGTAAATCAAGTCTTTCTCTCCTCTTTCCCTCGCGCGCGCTCTCGTTCACTCTATGCGGGCGAGTAACGAGGAAACGCGGCTCGCGCGACGAAAAAAAATCCCCGGGAATGATGAAAAAGGATAAATACAAATGAGCTGCAGCGGAGGTGCGAGAGACCGATGCACTTTTACGAGGGCTGTTCGGCCAGAGACCAGAGATCAAAATCGATCCTCGCTCGAGGAGGTGTGCTCGACTTTGAGCTGCGCTGACGAAAGTCCGTCTTTTAAATTACCGAAAGCCCTTTCGTCGGGCTTCGCCTTCTTGAATTACAACCTGACGCGACTGTCCACTATTTTCGGAGCAGTAATATTGATCGTTCTTCCGATTGGCGGAGAAATCAATTCCAGATCATCGGACACGCGTTATTTATCAAGCGGCTCGCGCTCCGGGAAATAAATTAACGCGTTTTGGATAAAAGATGTATGCCGCGAGATTATCGCCGGTGGAGAACAATCAATTTTTCAAAAACTTACGATGCGTTATATCGGCTCGTATTAATTTCAGTCGAGACGCGAAAACTTATCAGCCCGCGAGACCTTTTAATCAGAGCCGAACTTTCGTATTCTGACACTTCAATTCTGAAAGACGCATTTTTCATCGACGATGCAGCTCCGGTGGTGTAAGTATTTGTTCAGCACGTCGTTACTTCCGCCAAAGGCGACAGCGGCGCTGCATCGGAGATTAGCTAAAAACTCGAGGAGCAGATTAAATTTCCCATATCGACTTTCAGCGGCAAAAAAAAAATAGCGGCAGCACGCGCACACAATAAAATGCGCGGAATCCCGCTCTCTCGCGCGCTCGGACGTACGATCTTCCTCTGCTAAAGTTTCTAAAGTCTCGGCGGCCGCGCGACACTGGTTAAGTACTTAACGGCGTCGCGCATAACCCGGACTCCATTTTGAAAAGCTCTCCGAGTTTCCGACACGTCGAGGCCTGCCTTTTACGCGCGCGTAGCTTGTTTACTCCTATACGTCTTACTGGACGCGGATTAAAAACTCGGGATAATAAATCGCACTGTGTGCGGTGCAGACCGCTTGAATAAGAGATCTTGATTGTTTTCTGAAATACGTGAATTTTTAAAATGAGATTAGAGATTTTTCTCGCTCGGCCGAGAGTTGTTGTATAATACGCGTGTCAACATCAATAGCTCAGTATACCCAGCGCAAGATTTACGTTTGGAAAGTTGCGTACGAAAGCGAGTGAGCAGCATTATCGATGAAAATCAAAGCAGGCGTCAAAGTCAAAGTAGTGCTGTGAAAGAGCCTCGGAAAAAGCGCGTCGATGCCGATCTGCGCTCCCGAGACTCTCAGAGTCGAGCGATTCTCTCGTACAGGTGTTTTTAATTGATTATTTATATGAACCGCGCCGGGGCCGGGGCCGGGGCCGGGAGAGCTGATTTACGACGGTTTAGCCGCTCGAGATATGCACCGAAGGCCTGTGCGCAGCGACCACTGCAGAGCCTATCAGCTGTAGCTGTTTGACATTGGTCCGCGCTGATTCTGCGACGAAAGGAAGAGGCGGTACTCTAAAACAGACTTGCTAATCATTCTATTCGCTGTTCGTTTATCACAGCGCATTGGACTGGCCCTTACGTCATCACCACAGCAAAGTATAACAATATGCGCGTCGAGTGTAGATATAGTGGTGTGCCACCAATGCTAAAACTGCCTTGTTTAGCCTGCTGCTTTCGCCGCTCATGCTATAACTGCGCGCGAAGCACGAAATACCTATATTTGAAAATTGAATATTTGAACCGTATGACTGCTGACTTTTGATTAATCGCTGCGGACGCGATAATGGGTTCGTAGAAGGCTACCAGCACGTACGAATTTCCGTACTGATTGAGCTGTTCGAATTTGATGACTTATTGACTAGCCCGGTGCATCAAAAATTAGCATAAACGAAGTAGGCTGTTAGAGACGACTGCTCAATTAGTTAATGAACGATCTTTATGGAAATGACGATATACCGAAATCGTAAAAAAAACACCCGCAATTATGCACTCTATCAAAGCATTTTTTACCCAGAACGCAAGTGAAGAACACTGCACGGAATTATGAATAACGATTGCGGCAAAAAAATGGAACGAATGTAAATAGCGCAATAAATCAGTACCTTTATTCAGATCGGAAAAGTCAGCCGCGTAATAAATCAAATCTCCCGATTCGTAGCATAAGTCATTAATCAAAATAACACGTCGTATATCAAAGAGCGGCTCGGCTCGCTCCGGTCTCCTAAACTGTTTACAATAAACAAAGCGCGTAAGCGCAGGGCTTTCTACGCGTTGCGTCGATTGTTTATGCGATCAAAATTGTTTCCCCATATTAAAGACGCGTCGCTCGGCGGAGAAAAACGGAAACCCGCGCGGCGCATAATGCCGCGAGGTTTTGCGCGTTTCTCCGCGGAACGTATGTAGATTCGCGACTTATGTACAAGGCGGAGAAAACCTTTTGTCCCGCTGCTGCCGCTGCTCGCAAAAAACCAGCGCAACTTTCGGCTTTCCTCTCCTGCCTCCATTGTTGCTCAGACTCGCGGCTGTTTCATAATGAAATAAAGAAACGCGCGCGAGTATTTCGCATGAGCGATCGAGGAAGAAAGAAAGAAGCGAAGAGAGCTGGCAGAAGAGAAAGAAAACGCGGCGAGCTAGGGCAGAAATGGGAGCGCGATCTTCCCACGCGGGAGCGCGTCGAGAGAGAGTGACGCAGTCGTCTTCCGAGACGACGCATGATCTTTGACAGCGTCGTCGCCGCCGTGACTTTCTGCAAATCTGCTGCAATGATGCTTTTTTAGGTATCGTTATTTGCCGTAATGAACGCGCGCGCGCTCGCGTGTGTGTCTCCGCGGAGAGAGGAAAAAGATCCATGACGGATTGCGCGCGGCCGAGGAAGCATAAGGTCGCATTGAAATATGATTCGCCGCTTTTCCAGAGATAAATGCCTCTCGGAACGATCCGTAATGGCTCGTGAGCACACACGCGCACGAGCGTGCAATCATCGGCTGAGGTTACCGTTCTAGATTTTTTTAAGGAAGCGAGTGACATCTCGGAAATTTCGATGAGGCTCGGGCTAATTCCCGGGCAGTGTAAACACCGGGAATCCGAGGAGCGTCGATTTATCTGCGAGCGCGCGAAAGCTCCCCCGAAAAAATGCCGGGATTCGAGCGCGGCTACTCTCGTTAAGACGTCTCAATTTTTCGGATTCCGCGACACGGACTCGCCGGTGAGAGTTGAGAAAGAGACAGAGACAGAGAACGAGCGGGAGAGTGCAGCATCCCCACGCCCCATCGCGTGCCGCGCGCTCGTTAAATCATTAGCCGCCACGTGCGCGCCGCGCTCTCGGTCTTTCGCGCGAGCTTTCGCAGCGTTTCTTCTCTTAGCGCCAAGAGCGCGATAATTTATTACCGCTCCGGGACGATTTCATCCTCTCTTTTCCAAGCCCGCGAACGTCTCATTCTTTTCTCGCTCGCTCACTCCGCGGCCCGTGACTCGTGAGAGAGGCGCAATTGCCCCGAACAATCGAGCGAGGAATTATCATACACGCCGCTGGACACACGCGGGACATTAATCTTGCTCTCTATTTGCTTTGCGGGATCCTCTAGGAAAAATGCCGCAGCCGCCGCGGCATTGACGCGACCTGAGAACGTATACGCTATACGCTTATACGCTTATACGCTTTTCAACTCGAGCTCGCTCTCCCAGATGAATGAATATAACCCTTCGCGTTTTAATCTACCTTGACATGGAACTTGAGCCTTATTATTATTTGCGCGATTTCGCCTCTAGGCCGACTTTCGTTATTTCTGCACCATGGGATTTTTAATTAGCGCGCGCGCGCGCGCGCGCGAACGCGAGGCTGTCTTTCACGTATCTCGTGCACGTATACGCATGCATTTAAAATAAATTTGCGTTTCGCCTGCGCGCTGCACGCGCTTTTCTCATACTGCATACGTATGATTGCCGGTTTTGCCGCGAGATGCGCCGCGTCTCTGTATATATACGTATATGTTATTAAAGGCAGAAACAACTTTATAATTTGCGGATTATGCAGCGCTGAGTGAAATGAAATACGATTTCGTAACGACCAGGAAGACGATTCTCGTATGATTCTCGTATTATTATAAGTAATTGTGCGCGTTCGTTAATTGATTTCCCGTAAAAATCGCGCGCGCCGTAAACGCGCTCCGTGTAACGGAATCGACGCGGTGGAAATTTCACGGAAAGCCCATCCCGCGTCTAACGATAATTTATATAACGAAGAGCCGGAGTGAAAAAAGGAGCCCAACATTTTTATGGAGGCGCGGGCGGCTACACGAATTTCGTATTACCCTATAATGTGGCCATGTGGGCCATTCGGCGGAGGTGTCGCACCTTGTAGCCGCGGCTGATGTTTGCGCAATAAATCCGCCCCGCACACAAGGTGCGCTTTGTTTTGTGTGTTTACCCGCTCTCGCGCCGGGCCCGCGGCGCAGTCGCTTTCATCTCCGGTGCTGATGCAGCGCGCGCGTCACTCGTCGCGCGCGGCCTCTCGTCAGACACTTTTCTGCGTTACGGCTAATTTTCTCGTATAATGCGCGATCCTCAATTTTCGCCCGTCTCGCGCCTTTCATCGCCGCTGCAGCGCTTTGAGCACTTTATTGTCTTCCGATGAATTATTCATGACCTGCAGCCCGCGATGCCCGCCTCGATATTTATAAATTTAGCGTCGAGTTTGTTTACGACGTACGATCCGCGTAGTTGATTTTTCGTTTGAATCGCGTCAGCCGGAACGAATTGTTTGTGTAATTGCTCGAGGTAGACGGGGAAATGACCAATTTGCAGCGACGTGGATTAGCGTAGTCGAAAAGCTGCAGCGGGTAATTGGGGAACGAGGGGAATACGCAGAGTCGCTCGGCCGCGTTTACAAGCTCGCGGAGCTACGGCCGGGCTATAAAAATGTGTAACATAGCAATCCGGCGAACCAGGGAGAGCAGAGGGACGAGGAGAACCGAAGCTCTCGGATGCAGGACGCACTGCGCAGTCGAGAGAAACAGAGGAGTTCGCGTCCTACCCGACGATGTAATCGATCGCGTCCCCGCGGCGAGCAACGTTGATTGATTTACGGAGATGCGGCCGCATTTTCCAGAATGCAGATTCGCTCGGCGGAGCTGCTCCTTTCCATATTGTCCATATCGTTATCTCGCCGAGCGCAAGGACCATCGATAAATGAAAGTTTCGCTGCCGCAGTCATCCTCTCGGGCTCGGCGATTCCCGAGGCGATTCCATCACCCGCGCGCTGGAATTCGCGAAAGAGATCGCCAAGGACGCCGAGCGATTGATATAGCTCCAGTTGGCGTGTCCGATGCGCGCCGGATAATCATTCTAGTGAGCGATAAGGCGCCACGCGGTGCGCACCCCTCCCCCCACCCGACGACGAAGCTTCATGCGCTCGAATGCGAAATTTCGACGCTCGACGTCTATTCGCTTACGCTAACCTCGCATAATCGGGAGTATTTGAATTGAATTATCGCCGCTTTTGTATAAGACGAAGAGGTGATAATTTGATAAAGCGCGTTTTGTAATTTAAACTAGGAGAACAAGGATCTCGCGCGCGCGCGCGGCTTCCCTTCGCAATGAAATTCATGATATGCCACCGCGATACATACCCGACTCGAATAATAAATCAGACGCTCCGCGTTCTATAAATCTCGCACTTATCTCGAGTGATTACAGAATAAACCCGTGAGCGATATCTAATCAGACGCTGTGTTCGAGTCGGTGCGCGCCAAGTTTTCTATGGAGCAAAGTGGTTGAGAAAAAACCGATCAACGTTTCGAGTCGCAATCGCGGAAGGGCTTATCGGCACCAGCGAGAGAGATTGCAGAGGCTGCGTTTTAATTTTGCGGAAAAAAAATTACTCCGCGACGAATAAATCTCGCTCCGAAGAATTACCAAGGCAAATTCGTACACGTGTCGCGCCGTGTTTTCGATCGTAATATCGACACGCAGCGCAAGTGCATAAACGCTAGTATATAAATCTAGCGTTTGGAATAATAAAAGCGGCGCGCAGTGCGTCGGGTGGATAATAAATTAAGCAGGTAATTTGTGAAGTGGGCAAAAAATCAATTAAAACGGGGAGCAGAAGAAAAATATGAACTAGCCTCCATGCCGCATTCGCTTCCTCCCTCTTTTTCCTCGGCTCTGGTCTCGCGCAGAGCGGTAATCGCCGCGATAATTAAATCGCGAGCGCGCGAATTAGCATCGGTTTCCCTATCTCGGCGCATCTTTTTCGCTGAGTGGAAAGGCTTGTTGTTGAATTTCCCGCAGGTGTGCGGCTATGTGTGTACTCTCTTTTTAAAAAGCGAAGCTCGGCTCTCCCCCGGCGTATAGGTGTACACAGAGTGTACGTACAGCGGCAGCAGCAGCAGCAGCGCAAGAAAGAAGAAACGCGGCACGCGAGAGGAGAGCGGGACAGGGAGCGAGTATGCGCGATGCGTAGCACGCGCGCGAGAAGGGGATAAAAAAGCCGAACAGATGCGCGTGCGTGGGAACGCAGGCAGCAGCATTCGTTAAATCACCTGATTTCTTACGAAATTCTACCTCTCTCCTCACATTCTGCGACTCTTTGCGCGCCGTGACATGTCATCCTCTATAGCGACTCGGGAAATTCAGCTCGACCGCCAGGAGGCGCGCTCGAGACATTCCCCGGCGCAGCGGTAACTAGAGAAATACCGTACCGCCGCACCGTCGGCCAAATGTAACAAGCTGAATAATAAATTATATTCCGCGGCCGTTCGGTGAATTATATACCCTTGTAAATAACCGCTCGCGAGCGATGTTTATTGGGCTCCGCTGCTCGCTGCTCGCTACTCACTCTCACGGCTGTATCTGAAAAGTTGATCAAGTCTGCGCGCATGTATACAGCGTTACGGGTTAATCCCGCGTGCTCAGCTCTATTTCCAGAATACGGCTGTGATCTGAGCGTCCTTGACACCGCGCAGCCCAAATCGCCCCGGAGCCGCTTATAGTTCCATCAATCGCGAGGAAAAGTCGGGCATGGAAACGAGCCCGCGCGGGCTCTCGATCTAAAATCCATCACTATCATCGCGGGTGCGCATTCGTCAGCGCTGCCGGCCGCGGAGCTCCGGGCATCGTCGGGGGGCTTTATCACCGTCGCTGCGCTCGCTCGCTCGCCGGAAAAGCTCGCTAATTCAACCCTCGTTGACGGGGGGAGAGCGAGCGTCGAGCGAGCGGATAATGAAGGGGCTCGAAAAAAGGCGAGCTCGTGTCCGAGCATTCCGATAGAAATGAAGCTAATATGATCGCTCGTCGTCGCGCGAGCAATTGTCGACGATCGGAAAAACGCAGCTGTGAGGAGGTGGACGTTCGCGATGGGGCAGGTGCTCTGCGGACGTGCAGCTCGGAGCCAAGTCCTTTCTGGGAACGAGCCAGAAAGTCTCCGGTGGTCAGGGCAAAAAGCGCTAGGTGGAGGCCCTTGGATTTCCCTCCCCTCTCCCTAGCTGGCAGCATCAGAAGAAGAGGACGAGAGAATGGAGGAAGCACGTATAGAAATAGAGAGAGAGAGAGAGAGAGAGAGAGAGCGAGAGAGAATACGCGCACGTATCGGCCGAGCGCGCGCAGTTATTATCGCTGATCACGTAGCTACTTAGAAGCAGTGCGGCTATGGCTGCCGGTTTTACCCGGCTTCTTCCGTTCCGGCCGCTGCTGGGAGTACTCGCGGGCAAAGGTAGACCAGTCGACTCCGCGCAGACCAGACAGCGCTGCGCCTTCGCGGGATTCTAGGAATCGCGCTCGAGAGCCGATGCGCCGGAGAGGGTGCTAGACGGTGGGAACGTTTTCCCGCGAGCTGTTTTGACGCTCACCTCGCTCGGGAGAAAGAAAGAGAGCAAGGAGGACGAGTGGCGAGTGCAGCGCGGGGAGAAAAACAAGACCTGCCAGTGCGTCGTGGTGGTGGTGCATCGACCTCAAAGGTCGTCGCGCCCGGCAAGGAGTAGGTGCCCGGCGAGGAGTAGAAGCAGCAGCAGCAGCATAAGCTTCCGCGAACGCCGACTTCCTCGCGAGCAACGGGCCCGATCGACACAATGCCCGCGCGCGACGATTCTCATCGAGTCATCGCTCCGCGACTGATAAATCGGGCGGCAGACTTCCAAAGACTTCCAAGCGCGCATCGACGCACCTAACAAGCGCGCTCGCATTTGCATGTGACGCTAGGTAGTCGGCATCATCTCGTTGTCGGTGTCGCTGGCCCAGAGTAAGAGACTATCGCGCGGTAAGTGCACCCCGGGGACTGACTAGAGCTGCGGTATCAAGTGGCGCTTATTGTCCTTCCCTCACTGTCGGCCGCCGCGGCGGCGGTCCCATTGTTGTCCCTCGCTCTCTATTGTTACAATTCGCGTATGCAGATTAAACATTAAACAGTCGGGCCTATTGTTCCCTATCGCACCCGCGACAAGAGCCGCGCAGCCTTGCGCAGAGCCGACCACCGGGCCCGCCCTGCCGCGGCGAAAATGACGTTGTCGCCGCGCTGGACAAGCGCCCGTATTGCCTGCGTAGCGGGAGGATTTTTGCTGCGCGATCGAATACTTAATGCCCGCTCGTTGCTCGATCGATATCGCTGCTGGGAGGATAGGCGCGCGATAATTCACCCGACGAATCTTTTCCGAGAAGAGCTACGAAGACGGGAGACAAGTGACACGTTTCACTGGCTCCGCTCTTGGCTCGGAATCGCTGCTCTAATTAGTGGCCCATCTAATCTCCGTGTTAACACCGTTTCGGATAAAAATCGATGTTTCGGCTTCGGATTGATTGAGTCGTTCTCGGGATAAACAAAGCTGGCATTGTGCGCGCAGGCTAAACTGCCAACCCGGTTTTTCGGCTTAATTAAGAGCCGCTCGAGTTTCTGACATTGAGTCGATTTTTGAAAAGCATCGCAACGGGACCGCGATAAGAGTTGACTTTGATATCGACGAGTATAGTATATACACTAGGTATGCAATAGAATACGAGTAAACACGACGTTTTTGCGCGGCGCCGAGTGAATCCGCGCAGCAGAGCCGCGGGTGATTTACTCGGGAGAACGGCTGACTTTGTCGCTCGGGCGACGCTCCCAATGATAAACTGCCTAATTGGCCCCATTCCTCATCGGCGCGCGTGAGCCGCAGTGGAGCTCGCAGTGGAGTAGTGCAGAACACAGGCAGAGGCGCGAAAATAGAATTCGGCGCATCGCGAGAAACGAGATTACCGAGGACGAGATAATGGATGGAAGAAGCGGGAGAATTTACCGTCCCCCTCGCGCCTAATTACGCTGTCGCAGCGCGCACTTTAGCCGGCCGATTCCGACGACGCGTGCGAGCAGAGAACGATCGGGAGGAAGATTGAGGAGAAGTGGAGCAGTGTACTGATGCGACGAGCAGATAAACAGAAAGCACTTACGGCCGCCGAAGACCGAGTCCGAAGAATGCGCCTCGGAGTGCGCGCTTGAACGGGGAAAATTTAAGAGGAAAGCGAGACGCTCGCGGAGAGGAATGAAAATGGAAGAAACTGCAGAGGCGGACTGCGGAGAAGGAAGGAAGGAAGGAAGTGTTGATGCGCGGAGTAGAGAGGAGGAAGAGTGATGTAAGAGTTCGAGGCGGGAGAAAAAGTTTCCATCCTGACGGATGAGCGCGATAATGACCTGGCCCGAATGTGGAGCGTATTATGATTGATACGCGACACGACTCCTTTGTTCCTCGGCGATTCATCATAATGCAAGACGAGCGCCCCCTTCTGCCGTTTGTTTCGCTGAATTCTTGTAGCGTCGATAGCGGCTAGAACTATTCGTCAATTATTGCCTCGTTACGCGACTATGCTTTTTTTGTTCGTAGTGCGGAGACAGATTTTTTGCCCTGTCCACTGTACCCATTAACAAATCGGTATCCTCGTCGTCGTCGACGACGACTCACCTCGGTGGTCGAGGCATTTGGATGATTGATAATTTTTCTCAATTAAACGCGAGTCCCCGAAGTAATCATTGTCCCTGGCGAGTATTGCGGGGCAGAAAAAGGCGGAAAGAGGGACAACGAAGGATGATTGCTCGGTAATTGATAATCGCTATTCATGTAATACGTTTCGAAAAGCCCGGTCTCTCTTAACGAATTTCCCCGCGAGTGGTCGGCGCGCGCTCGGCTCATTATAAATTGAAAGCATGACGAAAGCTTGTAATCCCTCTTCCCCCGTGGGTTTCATTAGTGACACGCAATAAAGCCGCAATGAGCTGAGCCGCTCGGAGGGGGCAGCTAGGTAGCTAGAGAGCCGTACCTAGAGAGAGCGAGAGAGTCGGGAGAGAAAAAGAAAGCGCATCGCAGGATGAATGTCGGGAAAAAGACGGAGCGAATAAAGCGAGAGGGAATATGAGCTGCCGCTGCTGCACACGAGGTTTTGTACATACGAAACGAATGCCGATCCTCTCCGATCCGCGCGCCTCGGCCAGAGCAGGTTTGACGAGGACTGATGGATGCTCCTGGAATCCCCGGAGCGTTCTCTCTCCCTCGCTCGCTCTCTCTCTCTCTCTCTCTCTCTCTCTCTCTCTCTCTCTCTCTCTCTCTCTCTTTATCTCGCGGAGCGGAATCGAGAGCGACGCGGCGGTGGCATTATTCCCGGGGTTAGGTTATGTACCCCGCGCCCGACGTCGCGGCGAAAAAAAGGAGCTTTTTCTCGAAACGCCGCGGGGACATTAATAAGGTCTTCTCCCTAGATCTTTATCCGGCGAGCTTTTTGCCGACGCGCCTTTACGGCGATAAATATATTTACGAGCGCGTCGCCGCGAAAAAGCTTCTCACACGGGCTCGCGCTCGAGCTTTTTTACCCCGCCCCGTGTGGCCGTGCGCGAGCGCGAGCTCCTTTTTCTTCTCTTGGCATCTCACGATGCCTATTGCTTTAATTACTGCAAAAACTTTATTTATACTACTACTCGTTGGACTTGTAATCGTGTATTCTCTTTTCTCTCCCTCTCCGGCGAGTACGCGCGACTTATGCAATTCCGCTTCTTTCGCCCATATCGATGTTTCTACCTACGCGTGTGCACTCGTTATCTGGACGAGCTTTTAGGCGATCGGGAACTCCTTCGATTTGTTTACACAACGCAGACGCTAACGAGCGTGGGAGGACTATAGAGACAAAGGCAGGTCGCTGTGGGAGAACAAGTGAAACGGACGCCGTTCCGGGAGCCTCGATGCGTTTCAAAGCGAGCCGGGGGGAGCGGCGGCGCGGCATCACGATGACAAGTGGATCCGCTAATCGGTTGACGGAGTCCTGCGCGCGAGACACCTGCGCTCGCGCGCTCGCGAGCATCCGTCAAGCTTGTCGGGTGCGACCTATGATAGCCGGCGCGGCTGCAATTGTGTTAACTGCTTGATGGGCCCGGTAAGTGGATGATAATTGTGCTAAAGACGCGCGCTCGCTCGCTCGTCGTCGTCGCTGGAAATGAAGAAATAGATGGCCGGCGGCGGTCGGCTTTCGCACGATTCGTCGATGTCTAGCGAGACGCCTTTTTACCGTGTGCGAGCGCAAAGCACGTACGACGATGATACTTCATTTTGGCGCTACTCAAGAATGCCGTCCCGCTTCGCGGACTCGCACCTGCGGATGACATTTTTCTCCCCTCCTTTTTCCACCGGAGAATCATACAGGCTCTACAAAGGTCGAGCAACGCACGGTTCGGTATTCGCGAAATTGCATCCCGTATTCTAATTTCGCGCCCGCCGCACACGCTTGCGTTAAAAATACTCATCGAGTCCGTAAATCCAGCTTCACTTAGGCGGCGGGGAAAAAGAACCGCTGCGAAAATTGGGCTTTAATCGTGCAGATAAATCTGTCGCGCTCCGCCGCGCTCGTAAAAGAATCATCGACGTCTGGCGCGCAGAAAATTCGCGAGCAGAAAAAAGAAGCCCCGACAGTAGTACTACATCAAAGCTCGCATCAAAGCTCGCGAGCGCACTAAATCGCGTGAGGAACCCCCGCGCATAAACAATCGTCGCCGAATTTGCTCGTCTGGCGCGGGAGACCTACCGCGAGCTCGGATTTTTCAGCCTGCCTGTGTATATAGTAGTAAGTAGCCGACGACGCCGGACGCCGGCGCGGCAGATGCGCCTGACAACAGGCACGAACGACGACGGTCTGTCTGCCGCTGCAGCTATGCACTCGTATACACTCGCGAGAGCGTAGTTGTCTCTCCAGACACGTCGTCGCGCTTATACCGGGAATCGCTCGGTGTACCTACTGTTCTTTCTTCTCTCGCTCTCGCGACGCAGTCTCCGGGGAGTCCGACACACTGAGCGCGCTGTCGTTAATTTCGACGGCGATCGCGGGAGTAGCAATTTGAGCAGCTCATCCTCTTCCCGCTCTATCCCATATCTCACATATCTCATTTTGCTCGCGGCGATGCCCCTCCGAGTTAATCGCTCGCGGGAGAAAAAGTTTCGCCGATTATTTCGGTTCGGCGTACGTGTTTATAATGCGGGCTGCTTATTCTCTCTTTCGTCCGGCGTATAATTGCTCTGTGCTACGGTGTGTCTCTCCGCTGACTTTTCAGAGGCAATTGATTTTTTTTTTCGGCCAATCAATTAAGCTCGCCTGAACGGCTGAACCAGTATGGCTTTTTGTCGAGCTTTGTGCACTTGGCTTTGTTTGTCTCCGGAGCGTCGTCCGTTCCCAACCTACTTCGACGTTTCGAAGAACTCTACGCGAAGTGTAGTTTTTATTTTCTCCTGATTAAACGTAATGATACGCAGATTATAAGACGAACGTAGAAGGTATTTAATAAGGCGAACCCTATAAACAGCTATTAAGCATAAATGTGCAATATCCAAAGAAGCTGGGCTTCGGTATAAAGGATAAAAATCGCCTTGAGCGCGCTGGAGAACCGTTCGCGTCGGTCCTTGGATAACTGGGCGCAGGATTTTTACGAGCTCGCTTTTTTAGTCATTTAAATCATTCGCGGTTAGTTATCAACTTTACAATCCGAATTATTCTCGCTCGATACTCTTCGTATAATTATTCAAAGCAACGACAAGAGCCGTGCACCAAATAACTCGGGCCATCTCGGAGAGCACTTAAAAAGCGAGCGGAGCCTCGTCGCTGACGAGATAATTTCTAGAAAGCGTTGGCAAGCGAGCGCGCGCGAGACAATACTCGAGATGATCTCTGGCGCGCCGGCGCGAAAACCCGGCCGCGGCCGCGGGCGACATTGTGCTTCGTTGCGGAGCGCGAGAGAGCATCAGCAGCTGATGAGAGACAAATGACAGAGCGACTCCTGATTACACGATATTACCGGGCCGGCCTGTCGCAGCGACGTTTCGGGGCTGCGCGCATTAATCATCCGCGAAGCACATTTCATTAGCGCGCGCAGGTGTAATTTCTCGGGGCGAGAATAAGCTGCAACGCTCGCGCTATCAATCACCACGATAGCGCGACTCCGATGCGCGCACCTGACCAGTCGATTTTCGTTGTTTCGAAGACAGTCGACGACGGGAATGCGGAAGTTTGCTGCGCGTCTAACTTTTAATTTCGAGTCAAACTGTCTATAGAATCGCGTTTAAATTGAAAAAATTGAGGAGGTTATTATTGAAATTGAGGTATTATTCCATCGAACAAAACAATAACCCGCTGCGGGCAAAAGCTAACAACGCATCATTGTCTTTTAAAGAGCGGCATAAAGAGCTCGCATAGAGTTTTAAAAGGGGGCCGTAAAAGCATAATACCAGCTCTCGGCGTCGATTGTTGTTGCTCTCGAGGAGAGAGAGAGAGAGAGAGAGAGAGAGAGAGAGAGAGAGAGAGAGAGAGAACACAAGCGCCGGAATAATTCGCGCGCCGCCGCTGCGAGCGAGAGGTGGAGGAGGAGGTTCGGGCGAGAAAGCGATCTCGCGACTCCCCGTCTGATTGGCAGGCGGCGAGTACAGAAGCCGCGAAAAGCTACTACGCCGAAATTTTTATTGCCACGGCTCCCGCGGGCACGTCGATGTTAAAAAGTCTGCCTCTTTCTCGCTCGAGCGCGAGTCGAGTGTATAGTACTGACCCACATGATGCCTCCGCGAGAACGTGTTATCTGCTGCTTCTTCTTCTTCTTTTTTTCCTCCTCGGTGTGGGTTCTCGCGCGCGCCTGTCCGGAATTTTCTTTTCCTCTTTTTTTCTGGCCGTCACGCTTTTGTCCTTACTTTCTATTGTTTACCGTTACGCTTTTGCACGGAACGGTCCAGGCTCTCTCGACCTTTTGTCTCAACACGGATTGTCTCTTTGGTGCGCGGAGTATAGGTGCATGCAGGGATCGCGTGTTTCGCCGCGATGTGGAAATGAGCCTTGGGGAAAGTCAGCTGAATAATGTGTGCTAATGTGCCTCGGCCCGTCGTTGTGCGCTTGGAAAAAAGGCCGATCGATCCAAATTGCTGCCGATCGATCGAGCGCATTCAAATCGACTCTGTTTGTAAGAATTAGCGTGTCGAACCGCGAGAATTGAATCGTCAAGCGCACGCAGTGTGCGCACGGCTCGTTCCTTTATTTTCGCGCATTATAAATGAGACGAAAAATACGGTGCGGAGGTGGCAAATTTATGAGGGCGACTCGTCGGGCGCGCGATATGTTCTTAATTCAATCCCGCAATTATTCAGTTCGGTGGCGAAAAATAAAGGTAACTCGCTCACGGACTTAAATAAATTAACGGCCCGTACACCGGGGAATAATAAGTTTTTATCTCCTTAAATATACCGTAAATAAAATCGTAAAAGCGCGCGTGAAATCACACACGACTGCGTTGAGACTTTCTCCGCGACGAGCATTTTTTCAAGTGTCCCCAAGTTAATATCGTGAAGTCCATAAGACCTCGGTGCGAGGCGGTCGAGAAAAAAAGGCAGCGTTAGAACCGTACGTCGCTCTCGTGCAGCGCGCGTCCACTCGTCGCACGAGTGGCTTCCCGCTCTCTCTCTCTCTCTCTCTCTCTCGAGCTTTTCGTTTGACATCGGGGAATTCGGCCGTCGTTTTTATCCTGGAGCACTACCTTGAGCGGCAGATAAACCAATGACTTGTAGGTGGGTCAAGCGGCAGCGGCGACGATGAGTCACGCTGTGTGCTCTCGTTGGCGCCGGACTTGCGCAACCGCACTCGCGCGAGCGCCGCGCGACGGACGTCCCTGTAACTGTCGTTGCTGCTGTCGCCACCCTTGTAGCCGCACTGCCGCAACCGCGATCGAGTATCGAGAGCGCGTGTCCCTTCCAGCTTTGACGCGCACTGCAGCGCCGCGATTGCCAATTCCCCGGGGACGTCGCCGCGGGATTTTGTATTATGGCGCGCCCGCGAGTTCATTCGAGGCTTGTGCTAATCAGAGCTAATTTTAGATTGAGGCTCGTGCGCGTGTGCGTATGGGGATTTTTATGGAAAAGGTCTCGAGTAGTCGACTGATCACAGTTTTATGCTCTCCGCGAAGGTGTGAAGCGGAGGAGAAAATTGCTGGTTTTATGGCGGAGCGTAAAGTTTTTATACGCCGCGGTTTAATCGTAGATAAAGTATGGAAATATCGGCGATTCGTTGCAACTCCTCACAGCTTCGAAGCGACGATCATTGACTACATCATACACTGCACTTTGTTTCGTTTCTACAGCTGTTATTAGCTTGTCTATTTGGCCATTTCGAAACCCTCGCTTTAGTGCACGAACTTTAACGCACTTGCTCATACCGAATAAAACGCGATTTTTAAAATTCCTTCATATTTTAGCGCCGCGCGTAAAAGTGAAAATAAGCTTTTAATATCGCACTTTACGGTACACTAATGAAACGGCTTTCGCGCGCACTTATTTTCCCCTCAACGTTATTATTACAGCGCAGTTCCAATATTTTCGTCTCTTTTACGATTAGTTTCTGTTTATTCCTTTCCATCTGTTTTTTAACTCGCTTTTTACGGCGCGGCGCCGCGCCACTGCCAGAGTGCCACCGCCTTGGCGCGCGCGCGCGCGCGCGAGCGTCCGAAAGTCGTCGCCTTTCGTGTGCGTGCGCCTCTCGGCTTGATTCGCTGGTAAATATAAAAGTCCCGTGTCTGCCGAGCCCGCGACGGAAAAAAAACGACTTTTTCATTTTAAATGAGTGTATACAACGCACAGGGAGCGACGAGAAAGGAAAAACGAGCGACGGGAGGAGATAGCTCGGGCCCGCGACAAACAAAAGGGGCCGAGGTGAACAGACTGCGCGCGCGCGACAGAAGAAAGAAACGGTTCATCTTCGAAATAGACGCGCGGGCAAAAGTGAGAGCACCGCCTGTGGGAGTATGGGGAAAATACAGTGTAATAGCCGATAATGAGGTTGAGTCGGAGTTAATGGCTCGACGATCCCATCTCTCCCAGGCGTCCGGTCATTTATCCGCGTCGAAGCTAGGAGCCTAAAAATTTACCTTTTCATTATGCGCGGCGATTCGACGCTCAAACTGCAATCTCGGGCTGCTTCGTAATCCGTTTAAATCACTCGGAACACAACTTATATGTATAATTACAAAAATGCGTCCGCGGTTTGCGCAACTTTGTCTATAAATAATTTCACCTGTCGAGCCGCGCATAATCATAAATATCGCGTCTCCTCGAATGCACACTGTGCGTCCGCTCGAGATATTTTTATGAAGCAATCACCCGAATGTGTAGCAATTTGAGCAGCACTAATAACCATCAACTGCGGCGAGTGAGACATTTATTTTGAAGAACCGACGCGAAATGAAATGCGCTCGAGCGGAACTTTGAATGAAAGGGATGATGCATGTACATCGATTTTTATTTCAAAAACTACCGAGTTTGTTTATAATCTTCAGATCCGCTGGTGATGGTTCCGCGAAACAAAGCGAGTTTCTCGAAAACTATTCGCCATCTCTCAGCTGGCGCGCGTCTCTTTACGATTGACAATGAAAGTTCCAATAATGATAATAATAACAGGCTCGCTCGCGCCCAGAAATCAATTTGCCGCGCGCTCGGGCGAAGCTCGGCTTTTTGCCGGGCTGGAAATTTATTGCGCAACGGGCAACACTTAAAGCTCGACTCTAACGAGGAGGTTCCACGTCGAAAGGGGCGGCCGAGCCCGCGTGTCGGCTCTTAAGAGTTGACGCCCCTGCAGCGGCGTCGTAACGAGGGAAAAGCAGGCGCCTATTCAGAAAATTGAAAAACGATAAAAGCCGGCGCTCTTTTTCTTCTCCTTTGTCTGGCTGCGCGTCGGGAGTACGCGCGCGCGCGTTCGCTGCTAATTACCACCGACGATTTCTTTATGAACTCGCGCGCGAGCCGCTTTCCTTCCTATATGCAAATTTTAGTGCCTGAGTTTTAATGCCACGGAAAAATGCGTCCGCCAGTGCAGCGCGCGTTGATACGCGGCGAAATTATCGTTATTAGAGGCACGAAGAGCGTATTACCGATACATTTTTATCAATAAACCGGGCGCGTTTTATCGATGCCGAGAGTGCGCTGCTTTGCCTGATGTAATGCAGATATATAAACGTCGTTTACGAGGCTGAAAGCGCAATGGTATTTATTTATTGCTCGCGTATCCGTTTACCCTCTTTTCAATCCACGGGACAGAAGCAGTAGTTTTTAAACGGCGCAGCGGCGAATTCACCGTAAACACACTCGGAAATTTTGAGCAGCTAACCACAGGGCACCCCCCCAATTATCATCACCTCTCGGTGCGGCTCGAAAAACCGCAACGAGAGGCAGCCTCCGCGCAAAAAGTGGAAGCGCGCGCAAACAATGATATTTCGCCAGAGCGAGCCTCCGAAGTAAAAAAAGCAGGCGTATACGCGGAAAAGGAGTCCGCGCTGAGCGAGAGAGCCTCGGGGGGTTGGAGCCGGTCGCGCGCGAGCGAGCAGAAGAAGATCGTAAATCTTGTCCTAACGCTCGCTTTATTACTCGTAATCAAGCGGCCATGAATTCTGATGAAATCACCTACGTTATACAGGCTGCCGCTGCGCCTTCTACTTATATCCGCCCTATCTGCGCGTATCTGCAGCGCGCGAGCGAGAGCACCTCCAGCGGCGCGGGCGAACCTCTTCCTCGGCCAGGTGCGCTACTGGCTACCGGGCGGAATTTCGGGGCGACTGTTTTTTTTTTTTTTTGCTCTCGCTCATCTCGCTCCTCTCTCCCTTCGAATAAGAGTCGATGATTTATGCCCGGCTGACGCGCGAATCACTGCGGCGTTTCCTGGTTTTATTGCGACGACGAATCAGCCCTGATTTTAATGCTCCCGAGCGTTGGCTCGCGTTCGCTTCGGCGATTAATTTTTCCCCGCACTCGACTGTAAATATTGATACTCACGTAGAATCTCGTTTCTGTTTCAGGTACGCATTGCAGCTCTGTTGTGACACTGCCGATTTCTAGCGTGTAAAGTCAATGTTTCCTTTGTGCATGTATACGCCGTCCCTCTCGAAAACGCGCTTGCGCTTTGACAGTCCAAAGCAAAAGCAATCACGATCGTTCTGTCTGAGAATCAGGTAACCCATAAATCTTCTAACTAAAATAATGCATTGTTCAATTAAAAGCGTCTCCGTCGCACCTATATATGCCTCCACAGACCATCTTGTATTGCGATGAGGTTCGAGCCGAGATTACATAGTATCGCTATAGGGGAGCAGCGTTTAATGGTTTGTAATGAGAGTCGCGGCCGTGATTGATCGTAAAAACGGTAATGACCATCGGGAGAAGCGTCACTCCGGATGGAGAGGGGAAGTCGCTCTTTATCTCGCGCGAGTGAATTAATAAAACTCCAGTCGTAAAATACGAACAATGAGGTTGAAAAAAAAAAAAAAAATGAAACGAGCGCAAGAGACAGCGATGAAATCGAGCGGCTCCCGTAAACGAACGCCCGAGGTATACACGGGCTGCGACTTTTCTGATGTATGGATATATTCTCTCGCGTGCGCAAGCGAGCGAGCGAGCGCGGATTTCGAAAGTTTATATGAAATTTTATGAGATACGACTGATTGGAAATTCATGGGAGCAAGTGCGCGCGGGAATTTTATGAAAATTAATTGTACGACACTTGCTCGGCCGGATGTTTTATTGATGTCGCGACACAGGAGTATTGTGAGTATTGCTGCTGCCGCATGCGAGGAACGAGTTATTTTCATACGGACAAATGATTTTTGAACCAGTTCCAGAGGCGCTTTTTTCCAAAAGCGCGGTATGTACTCGCTGTTGTAACCGGCCGGGGAGTAGTCGAAGCTCGAACCTCGTTTTCATGAATCAATCTTGCGCGCTCGAGCTGCAACTCGGGAAGCTTGTCCGAAATAAATTCGCTCGTAATGAACGCAAATGCCAAATGCGCTCGAAAACGCGGGAAAGATATATGTGCGCTGCGCACTGGTTTCGCGGTAATAGACAAACTGCCCGACTCGTCGCGACGACTTTCCAGTCCACCCACGAGCGACAAATTTTTACAGCCGCCTTACACAGTGCGCATACAAGCGCGAGCGGCGGCAATTACAAGGCGCTAAGAAGGTTTTCGGGGACTGCCGGTCCCCCGGGAGACAGCGCGGCGAGCGAGAAAGGAGCGAAGAGCCGATTAGGCGCTCGCGAGCGCGAAGGCGGGAGAGGGGTAGGGGGCGGTCCCTTTGAAGTGCGGCGGCGCGCGCTTTTTATCGCGGCATCGGCAGAGGTGTGCGTATAGACCGGCGCGCGAGGACTATTAAGCGTATGGCCGGGCGTTGCGCAACGAGCGCGAGCGGCCAATGGCGACGACGCGGGCGCGCGAGGGGGGCGCAGGTGAGCGCGTACACGCTTGCAACTGCATTCGGTATCTGGAGCACGGGCGAAGGTCGATCTCGCGCACGGCGACAAACTAATTAAAATTTATCCGCTGCGCGCGCGTGAACGACCGCTAACCTCATCTAACCTTATTTGCGAGTGTCGTCTTGGCGAGCGAATAAATCTAAACGTCGATTGGCCGCTCCGGCTGCTCGCAGCTTTGGAGTTCATTTGCTGCAATTAGCAAACCGAGAACCGCGTGTTTTTGCGCGCCGTCGCGAGCGGAGACACATGCACGCGCGCGATTTTTAAGGGGAACGAGACAGATGTGAGATGCTGGTGTTTTTTTCTCGCTACTCGTCGTTGCCGCGCGCGCGAGCGAGCTCTTACTTTTAGAGCGCGATTGATGCTTCTTCGGCGATAAATAAATTTATATAAATGTCGCTCGCTCGCTCGCTCGCCGCCGAGATGTTTCAGCAGTCTCGCGCTCTCTGTTTTGCAACCGTGATGGAATTGCCTATTTTTAGATTTAACGCGACGCTCTTGTGTTATATACGCGTTGCTAGTTCTCGGATCAAAGGGGCAGCGCGTCTACTAGAAAGTCCAAACTAATGCCCCTCGGCTTTTAGTTTACGCGCTCCGAAAGTATAGCATATAGGAATTTCCAGTGATCGATTCTTTGGCCTATCTATATTTTCAGAGTCGGGCTGCGTCAAGTTTAAATCGATTTACCGTTTCACATAATGCCAGCTCTCGGATTCAATCGGATTCAACGGAGTCTGCAATCAAATAAACAGTCGCGGCAACTACCGAATTGATCGCGGCCGCACGACAGATTACTCGCGCGTAATGGTCGATTACACGTTTTCTCCGCAGCGCCGCGTCCTTCGAGTCTCTCGAACACCTGCAATTACGCGCCTGTGCTGTAAGGACCCAGTCGACTGCTCAAATTCCGAGAAGCCTGCCGCGGAGAGACGATTTCCCCGAGATTCAGAAGCAGCGCAGCGCGGCTGCAGCGTTAGATATATGTAATTGTGACCTGTCCGCGGCACAGCTGTCGAGTCATCTGCAGCCGCCCTCTCCGCTGTCTCTCGACTGCAGTATAAACGCGGTAACGAGCCTGTCGACGTAGTCGCTCGTCGCAGCCACGTCGAATCGAAACAATCTCCGTAATAATCGATACTTGCCGCTGCTTTCCTTTTGCTCTCTTGGTTCGTACGCGTGGCAGAGTCTCCAATATTATAAAAATGCAGAGAAAAAAGTATAAGCTACTGATGATCGCGTCTTTAGCCGATCGTCGCTTTTTTCCACCGAGTTTCAGAGTTTCTCTTCGATCGGGAGAGCCGTATCAGTGCCGTAACCGAGCACTTATTGGGGAACATTTTCGCAAAAATGCCGGTTCTCCGGCCGACGCAACGCACTGAACAGCTCATTTAGGGGTACTTAGCCTCGTTTTCGTCTCACGTCGTTCGATCGTAAAAATAATCACGATTTCGTTATTAACGCCTCCTCTATACGCGGCGATACCCGCGCCGAAGCCGCACCACAGCAGCCGGGCGTCGATGATAATTTTCGCGGGGAAATTGTAGCTCTTTAGAGCCCCTCGCGCTGCCGCCGCTGAAAAACACGTAATGAGCCGTGGGTATACTGGCGGGCGACAAATCGGCCCTGGTATTCGACCTCGCCGATTCCGCGTCGATCAATAGCACATGAAAAAATATAAACGTACGCCGCTCGCATGGCGATTATTCGCAGCCCGCCCTCTCGATATTAACCCATTAGCGTTGAAATCGGCGCCGCGGTAGCCAAGCAGCGGCAACGTGACCCGCCTGAGAATCGGCGCGATGCGCGAGGAGTCCTCCCGCGTCGCAGGACTCTGCTGCTTCGCATTTCTAATGCGCGGGCTCTCTTCTTCTTCTTCTGCTGCTGCTGCTGCTGCTGCTGCTGCTGCTGCTGCTGCTTCGAGGCCCCGAACCGCGAGAATGTCACTTTTTGCGGAGCCGAGAGGTCGAGGATTCCGATCGCGGGATTCAGAAATTATTGACGAAAAGAGATGGATCGCGTCGGGGAGAATTTTGAAGAAAGTCCGGGGATGGAACGATTTCTCGGCGGGCCTAATTGAGCACTCAATTAAGGTGAAATCGTTAGCGATTATCGAGGCATATCACTCCGATTACACTCCCCCAGTGCGTACGCGAGAGTTTCTTTTTCTTCGAGCTCGTTATGCTCATACACCGGCGTCTTTGGGAAATTACACGTTCGCATTCGCAAATTACTTCTCTCGGGCACATAATGCTGGGCGCACGCACGAAAATAAACAGCCGAAAAAGTAATTGATAACGCGGTTATATAAATTCATTTCAAAGTGGCTGCGCGGTATCCGAAACCCCGCGCGGATTCAGCTGATTACACATTTTAGGCGCAGCCTCGAAATTCTCGGGGACTATTTATTCTGGGCCCTGCCCTTCGTTGTGCTCATACTGATTGATAATGAAGCTCGCGAGAGGCCGAGGCGATTTAAAATTATTACTTAAGTGGCGCTCGATTTGCCGAAAATTGCCTTTTCCAAAATACGTCGTTACGATGGAATATATACGAGACATCGGAAGTACGACACGACGAGCTACTACAATTTCATTGGCACGCGGAAAAATTCCGCTTGCAAATTAATCAAGCGAGCACACAACAATGATAATAATTGCAGAGAGTGCAGAGAGCTCTCCGCGCGGCGACAGAGGTCGCATGAGTAATAATAACAGCCTTGATCGAAGCCCGGGCGTAGCAACGTTCGTTGACTGCGTCGTCGAGTGCCCCCCTCTCTCTCTCTCTCTCTCTCTCTCTGATATCTGCGCACGGGCCCCGCGATTAGTGCGGCGAGTGAGATGCCAGATACGATACAGTGGCCTGTGCAGTACACATAGAGAGACAGAGAGAGGGCGACGGGCCGCTTCCTATGGCGCACGTGGCACGCGCGCGCTCGGAGATCGATCGAGGTGTCCCGGCGTCGGCACGTACGTCGGATTCGCCGCCGCCGCTCGAGGAGAACCTCCTCCTCGCGTCGCGACGAGTGGTCACGTCGGCCGGAACCACCGCGGAAACGGCGGATGCGCACTCGTGACTCGCCAATCCTTGCTCGCGGGCTCACGTGCCCTGCTCTTTCAATTTTCAGCTCCTGTGACGCTGTGACCCCGCTCCGGGCGTCCTGTAACGGTGCATTCGACGGAAAAATATTTCACCGCGCAGGTTCTCCGTCATCTGCTGGGCGTTGAAAGCTGCCCTGACGAATTTCCATGATATCGCGTGACGAGCCGAGACGGCTCCGAGATTTGTGGGGCTCATTTGTTTTACGCCGGCTACACGGGAGAAACCTCTTCGCCTATGGACTCGTGGGTGCGGTCAGCTCGGCTAACCTTTGAACGTCCGCGGCGGCGATTTATCAATTACACAAAAAGTAGATTCTCTCGAGAGCTCTCAAATGGTTGTGATGGTATTAGTTACCGATCTCCTCTGCCTTTACGAATTACCGAGATAAATTCTTCCGACTAATGAATTCCCGGAGAAATCGCCACCGTAAATTTATTATATTCGTACTGGTTGAAAATTCGAACAGACAAGCGAAACTCGAATGCAAAGTTTAATCGGCAAATTGTATCGTATGAAATAAATTTCCCGAGACTAGAAACTCCGCGAGTCCGTGCTGCCAGTTGACGAAACCTCTCGACGGTATAAATCTCCTGCACTTTCTTATAACAGCGCTTTTAGCTCTGCATAACTTTTGCGCGTGCGGCGCGTCGAAAAATAACACTTCGCAGAGGCGTCGATGAGGACGATAAACGGGAAGAAGAGGACCGCTTTCTGACGACTACTTTCACGGAGCAAAATTTCGCTCTTTTCATAATTCATGCGTTCGAGAAGAAGCGCTGCGATTTTTATAATTCGCGGTGCACGGCAGCGCTCGCAACAAAATCGTGGGAAAACTCCGCGGAGAGAGAAGAGCAGCGGCGGCAGCAGCAGCCGTCGATCGATCGGTCGCCGATCGCGATGACCCGCTCTCTCGATATACACAGCTGCGGAGGAGAGGCGGGTGGTCAAGGAAAAAGGGAAAAGGAATCCCGTGTGCGCAGCGCAGCCGTACTTTCGTCGGCGCGTTCTCGGCCGCTTTATGGGCTCGCCGAGAGAGAGAGAGAGAGAGAGAGAGAGAACCTCGATAGGATCTCTCACCTGTGTGCGTGTGTGTGCTCTGCGCCGCGGCCGTGTGTGCGCGCGCACGTACGCGGACGATCGGCCTCGCTCGATTGATGGATTTCTCGCGCCGCGACGTTTCTGCAAGTGACGCGCGTTGTGCAACGCGCGAGAGCGACGTCGGCGCACACTCTCGCGCACACTACTTACTACCCCGCGCGCCGAGAGGTGAAATCGTAATGGCCATCTTCGATTAATTGCTCAGACGGACTGCCTACCGCTTCTTTTGTTTATTTATATGTTGCGATGTGCGATCTGTCGCGCAGCCTTTACGCGGCCGGACTCTCTCTTTCTCGAGAGAGACGAGACGCTCTCCGCCGTTGCGGCATGTGCGCTGCGCAGGTGTCTCTCCTCTGATGTCGCTGCGCAGAATTAAACGAGATGCTTTTGAAAAACATTTCTCTTTTCATGCGTCTATATTGACGGTTTTGAAGTGTCCAATAAACACAGCTGACATTAGCCAGCGTCTCGCCAATGCAAAGTAATAATTTCTCATATTATCCGGAGAAGTATGAAAGAAAACTTTTACGAGCGCCCCGGTGAAAATGGCATTCCGATTACGTGAACCGCGAGGCTCTACAGAGTCGCGCGCAAGTAATTTTAAATTCAATTGTGCTCTCATCCTCCGAGTATAATCATTTATTATCCGAATTTGTTGCGCGGCTCATTTATATCTCTTGGATGAGTGTACAATAAGACTGCAGCTCTCTGTACTGCTTTCTCCCGCGCGATGATGCTCCTCCCGCGTCGATTTCTGCGGGACGGCGACGAGGACGATGACGTATTCGTAATTTTTAATTTCACGCACGCACGATGTCACCCGGCCAGGGGACCATAATTTGCCTGTCATATTCTCCTTTTTGTATGATTTGCGCGGCTTTCATGCGCGCCCGCCGACAAGATCTCTTTTTAGCCTGCCACGATATGCGCTCGCTCGCTCGTGAATGCGTTTCATGCGCCGCGTCTTCTTCTCCTCCTGCACGCGAGCCTCCAAAAGTTGGTCAAGATCCGGATAAATCATAAGACCTGACTTGATTTTGTTTAGGGGTTATTAAATTATGTCATATTATAACGTTGCCTAATAAAGGGAATAATAATTGCGCTTTTTATTGCGTAACTGTGTAGAGAAGTTTAAAATTGAAATATAATAGAATATAAGGTTTTATTTTCAGGTACTCGAAAAATATACAAATTTCATACATAGTCTTTAGCTGGTAAGCACAGATTCGTCAGCGATCATTACAAATTTGTACATACATGTAGGTACACGTTTAACTCTGATGTGTATGACGCATAATTTGACTTATTCTTTCACGTCATGTGACAACAAGACAACAATGCAGACTAGTTTAAGAATACATTGACAGCTACAGGTACACATTTATGCGTGGACTTCAATTTTTATGACGACTCTTATTGAAAAATGCTAAGTTAGATATAAGATTAGTATAATATAATTATTAATAAAATTGTATAGTTTGGGTTCACAATTATTTAAGATGGCATCAATATTACTATTTTCTAACCTAAAAAACTAGGAGGCTATAAAGACTTTAAAGGTTTGAATGGCACTCCTGTTTTGGGAAAAAAATACGGTACGCTGTTTGAGCACTGAGCCACGGTGCAAAATAAAAAGATGGTCCGTCTTTCTTCCCCTACACCAAGTTTTTGATTCTGACTTCTGTGATTATAAGTGCGTGCTTCAGAAGTCTCTACGAGGGGGCGCTTTTGAAAAAGAAAGGGTTTAAAAAAGAAAGCTGTGAATTTTTCGTCCATGAGTGGTCGCTCAAATTAGGAAGATTATAGAATAGGAGTATCAACGCAATGCTAAGAAAATCCTGAAAACTCACAGAAAGATTTTGGCCTCATGGCGGCGCAGTGATCCGTAAGTTTCTATGACGTCATACTTGCGCATGCGCAGATGTATCTAATTGGGAAAATAAATTTTGTTACAAAAATAAATGATTTCCGTGCAACTTAAAAGAATAAAAGCTTAACAATAAACAAAATAAATATAATTATTGACAATTAATATATTTATTTTTTTGCAGACCAGGCACTGAATTGTACATTTCGTGGCCATGATTTCAAGTTATCACGTTTTGTATATCTCAAGTTTGATATCTCGAAAACTATAAAATATAACTAAAAAAGTATAAAAAATAAAAGTTTCTAAAAAAATTAATATTTAGAAACAAGTTTCAACTTGCTGCGATGTATTATTTTGGAGGTATGGCCTTTTGAACAATGAGTTTGTTTATAACTTTTTTGTCCCATTTTTTTGGCCAAGAACTCTCTAAATTCTGATTTAGCAACCAAAAGTATGTCTAGAAAACTTGGGCTCTAAAAGGCCTGATTGTCAACATTTATTCTGCAATTTTTGTTTTTATTCTTTTATGTTGCACATTAAAGATCATAAATATCATAAAAGAAATTTATTTTCAAAGTTAGACGCATCTATGCATGCGCGAGAACCCTGGTAGAAAATTAACGGTTCGAATTTGCTAAGACCTTTAGACTTAGCTAATTGTTTTAACGGTTATTAAGCTAAAATTTAAAATAAAACGTGGCTTAGGAATCGTTAAGTTTCCAAGATGTCTGCCGGAGACCAATTTAAGGTTAAGAGGTTAAGATAAGCACCCCCTAAATAAATCAGTTTGATTTTATTAGTACTTCAATTTGCTGAATTTAATACTATCTTACTTCACTGTCTTTACAAAGTTTATATGATACGCATGCACTATACTTCATTTCACTTGCCCATATCAAGTCATCAACCTTTATCTCATCATATCATACTATCTGATTAAACAAATTAATATATATTGTTTATATTAGTGTCTTATTAAACAAAACTAAACTAAAAATTAACCCTTCGAACATTCATTGTGGCTTGACGAGTACATTAGATGAAAATTTTACATTTCGCTTGGCATACAGTCAATTTGACCAAAATTTCAAATCAGCCAATTGAAATGATAACAGAATGAATTTTATTTGAACTTGTGTATCAGCTCTCGACAATTCAAAAAAGAGTATATATCAACTTTTAATTTACAGTTCAGAAGTTAGTAGAACATTTGTATCTTCAAAAATTAGAAACCACGAGCAAGTGCTTGAAATTCTTTTGAAGTTTTTGAATATCTTTTAAACTATGAATAAAAAGTTATTGATATATACTCTTTTTTTAATTTTCAAGAGCTGATACACAAGTTCAAATAAAGTTCATTCTGTTATCATTGGAATTTGCTGATTTAAAATTTTGGTCAAATTGACCGTATGCCAAGCGAAATGTGAAATTTTTATCTAATGTACTCGACAAGCCACAATGAATGTTCGAATGGGTTCATTTTAGGTTTACTTTTGTTAAGCAAGACATATTTGCATTGTTATCATGGCTAATAATACATTATCTTATGAATTTCTCTACGAGAACAGGATATTAATGAATAAAGAGTTGATGGCTTTGTCAGATCAAGTTAAATAGAGCAGTGCATGCGTATCAATCAACTTTTTAGAGATAGTAGAGTAGATGAATTCAAAGTATAGTCAAGTTAAAGCATTAATACAATCAAACTGCGATTTTATTTATATGAGATTATCCTAACCTCAAAATATACCTATATATGACCTTGAATATGTTTCCTACATAATTTTAATTTATCTGACATTTCCTGCCCTTACTTTTAAATTATAATTATAATAATTAGCATTCATTGATGAATTGCCTACCTCACAATTGTACATTGCCATGCCCTGGTAAACTAAAATATAAGCAAAATTAAACCGTTAGGAGCCGTGGTATAATTCTATTCCCAAGTAGTCGGTTATTTAGCGAATTTCTAAACGGTTTTATTAACGAGATTTGGTGAGAATAAAGCCATTAATAAGCAATGATACCGTTACGATTTCTACCAAGGG
Organism: Pteromalus puparum; assembly: GCA_012977825.3. Classification (NCBI taxonomy): domain Eukaryota; kingdom Metazoa; phylum Arthropoda; class Insecta; order Hymenoptera; family Pteromalidae; genus Pteromalus; species Pteromalus puparum. Next base: position 20,120,928 of record CM053170.1, on the reverse strand, counting down.
AATTACGTCAGAAACTTACAGAATCACAGCGCCGCCAATGCGGCAGAAAAAGTTTTCAGCCTAATTTTGCTTTCTTAGCCGTATCTTAATTGACATTTTTTTCCATAGTCTTTCTGGCTCAAGTGAAGCGAGGGTACGCCAGAGGTTACACAGGCCTCACCTTTGTTTAGCGAGTTAAGTATACCCTTTTTTACTCCCACGCGAAAGGGAAAAGAGCCTACATTGTTTCTTTCCTAACCTCAACACTTTGCTTCTCCCCTGGCTGAAAATCTAAGTGAGGATCAGAATTAATGTACGTGAGCTCTTTTTTCCCGACTCGGTGGCGAAAAGTACGCAATTCATGCTAGGTAATGTTAAAAGAGGCACTTTGGAACAGATTACCGAGATTGTGGTTTTGATCCGCAGTGTTGCGGACATGCGCCGTTTTTGCTCCTTAAATTTATAAAAATTGGAACAAAATTATATATCTTTTGCATCCAGCTTACTAATCAACCCTAAATATCTTGCAAATTCAACAATATTACTGGATCATACAAAGACGACTTGACCTGCAAAAACTTCGCTGCCTTCGGCGTCCTTCCGAGGTTGTTCGAATTTGCTCGCTTTAACCTCGCTGCCCTTGGAATCCCTTGCGGCGTTGATCTTTGGTTGGCGCGAAGGAAGTTCCTGGCTTGCGTTTCCGCCGAAACCTCGCGGCGGCCGTCGCTTTCTTGATTCAACTTCAGCTTCTAAATGTACCGTTGAAAATCTTTGACTGGATTCTTAACCACCTCGCAACGGCCGACCTTCGGTACGGCGTCGCAGATCGCGCGGCAATATTCATCTTCTGTTGCCCCCTCATCAAACAGCGCCAGCCTCTGCCTTTGATCTCCCTGGCGCGTTTTTGATCACTACGCTTTTGTCTGCTTTGTTGAGCCATACCGAATTGCACAACGTAAATAAGATATAGCCAAGCTTACAACGTTAGGTACTATCAGATCGGTTGCTTCTAGAACGTATAGCTTTAATTGGTGAGCCATCCTACTTATATGTGAGTATCCCCTACTTCCCACGATCGGATCGACCGCGGCCACCTGGCGGAAACCACCACGGCGTGGTGAGAGCGAGTCTGACCATCGCCGGTGCTTATCAGGATAGTACCGTCCGGCTACATCCCTAGTCAAACAGCGCACTTTTTATTTCTTGTTTATTCACGATATTTAATTACTAAAGACTGCATAACTGAACATACACGCAAATAATGATATGCCTGCGTTAAATATTCTACTGAAGCTGGCATCGCGTTAGCGACGTTAAGTATACCTTTTTTACCCACGCGAGAAGGAAAAAAGTGCTACATGTTTCTTCCTAACCTCACTCTTGCTTCCCGCCTGCGGCTGAAAACTAAGTGATGGATAGGAATTAAATGTACGTAGCTCTTTTTTCCAACTCGGTGGCGATAAAGTACCAACTCATGCTAGGGTATATTAAAAGTGCAACTTTGGAACGATTACCGAGATTTGTGGTTTTGATCCGCAGTGTTTGCGGAAACCGCCGTTTTGCTCCTTAATTTATAAATTGGAACAAAATTATTATCTTTTGCATTCCAACTTACTAATCAACCCTAAATATCTTGCAAATTCATAATACTTACTGGACTCATCAGACGACTTGACCTGCACTTCGCTGCCTTCGTGTCCTTCCGAGGTTGTTCGAATTTGCATCGCTTTACCTCGCTGCCCTTGAATCCTTGCGGCTTGATTCTTGTTGGCACGAAAGCAGTTCCTGGCTTCGTTGTCCGCCGAAACCATCGCGGCGTCGCTTTCTTGATTCAACTTCAGCTTCTAATTACTGTTGAAATCTTTGACTGGATTCTTAAGCCAGCCTCGCAACGCCGACTTCGGTACGCGCAGATCGCGGGCAATATTCCATCTTCTTGGCCCCCTCATCAAACCGGCGGCACAGCCTCTGCTTTGATCTCCCTGCGGCGTAATTTTGATCACACGCTTTTGTCTGCTTTGTGAAGCCATAAACGAATTTGCACACGTAATAAGATATAAGTCCAGCTCACGTTAGAAGTACTATCGATGGTTGCTTCTAGAACGTATAGCTTTAATTGGTGAGCCAGTCCTACTTATATGTGAGTATCCCCACTTGCCACCATGGAATCGACGCGCCACCTGGCGGACCACCACGGCGTGTGTGGCGCGAGTCTGACCATCGACGTGGCTTAATCAAGGAATAGTACCGTCGCTCACATCCCTAGTCAAACGCGCACTTTTTATTTCTGTTTATTTTCACCTGATATTTAATTTACGAAGAGCTCATAATGAACATACACCAAATAATGATCATCGGCGCTGGCGTTAAATGATTCTACTGGAGCTGGCCCATCGCCTGTTAGCGAGTTAAGTTAACCCTTTTTTTCCCCCCTCGCGAGAAGGAAAAAATGCTACATGTTCGTTCCTAACCTCACTCTTGCTTCCCGCCTGCGCTGAAAACTACGTGAGATAGGAATTAATGTACGTAGCTTCTTTTTCCCACTCCGGTGGGATAAAGTACGCACTTCATGCTAGGTTATATTAAAAGTGCAACTTTGGAACAGCTACGGAGATTTGTGGTTTTGATCCGCCAGTGTTGCGGGGAACAATACGCGCCGTTTTGGTCCTTTAATTTTATTAAATTGGAAAGAAATTATTATCTTTTGGCATCCATTTACTAATCAACCCTAAATATCTTGCAAATTCAATAATACTTACTGGATCATCAGACGACTTGACCTGCACTTTCGCTGCCGGTTCGGTGTCCTTCCGCGGTTGTTGAATTTTGCATACGCTTTACCTCGCTGCCTTGGAATCCTTGCGGCGTTGATTCTTTGGTTGGACACGAAGGCAGTTCTGGGCCTCGTTGTCCGCCCGAAAACCTCTGCGGCGTCAGCTTTCTTGATTCAACTTCAGCTCTAAATTAACGCGTTGAAACTCTTTGACTGGATCTTACCGCCAGCCTCGCAACGCCCGACTTCGTACGCGCAGAATCGCGGCAATATCCATCTTCTTGGCCCCCTCATCAAACCAGGCCACAGCCTCCTGCTTGATCTCCTGGCCGGTATTTTGATCACACGCTTTGTCTGCTTTGTGAAGGCCATACGAATTTGCAACACGGTAAATAAGATATAGCCAAGCTACACCGTTTAGAAGTTTTTAACTATCAGATCGGTTGCTATCTAGCACGTAATAGCCTTTAATATGGTGAGCAAGTCCTACTTCTAGTGAGTATCCCACTTGCCACAATCGATCGACGCGCCACCTGGCGACGCACCACGGGCGTGGTGAGCGCGAGTCTGACCATCGCCGTGGCTTAATCAGGATAAGTACCGTCCTACATCCTCAGTCAAAACAGGCACGTTTTATTTCTTGTTTATTCACAGATATTTAATTTACTAAACGAGGCTGCATACATGAACATTACACCAAATAATGAATCATGCGCTGACGTTAAATGATTCTACCGGAGCTGGCCAATCGCCTGTTAGCGAGTTAAGTATACCTTTTTTACCCACGGCGAGAAGGAAGAAAAGAAAAGGTTGCTACATGTTTCTTTCCTAACCTCACTCTTGCTTCTCGCTGCGCTGAAAACATAAGTGCAGGATAGGAATTCAATGTACGTAGCTCTCTTTTCCAACTCGTGGCCGATAAGTAACGCACTTCATGCTAGGGTAATATTAAAATGCAACTTTGAACAGATGTACCGAGATTTTTGGTTTGATCCGCAGTGTTGGCGGAACGCGCCGTTTTGCTCCTTAAATTTATAAATGGAACAAATTATTATCTTTTGCATCGAACTTACTAATCACCCTAAATATCTTGCAAATTCAATAATACTTACTGGATCATCAGACAACTTGGACCTGCACTTCGCTGCCTTCGCGTCCTTGCCGAGGTTGTTCGAATTTGCAATCGCTTCTACTCGCTGCCTTGGAATCCTTGCGGCGTTGATTCTTTGGTTGGCACGAGGCAGTTCTGGGCTTCGTTTGTCCGCCGAACACCTGCGGCGTCGCTTTCTTGATTCAACTTCAGCTTCTAAATTAGCCGTTGAAATGTTTGACTGGATTCTTATTGCCAGCCTCGCAACGCCGACTTGCGTACCGCGCAGATTCGCGGGCATATCGCATCTTCTTGCCCCCTCATCAACAGACCACAGCCTCTGCTTTGATCTCCTGGCCGCTGTATTTGATCACACGCTTTTGTCTGCTTTGTGAAGCCATAAAACGAATTGCAACCGAGTAATAAGATATAGCCAAGCTACAAGCGTTAAGAAGTACTATTCACGATATCGGTTGCTTCTATCGAACGTATAGCTTTAATTGGTGACCAGTCCTATTATATGTGGTATCCCCACTTGCACCATCGGATCGACGCCCACCTGGCGGACGCACAAGGCGTGGTGACGGCGAGTCGAACCATCGACGGTGCTTAATCAGGAGTAGTACCGTCGCTACAGTCCTAGCCAAAACAGCGCACTTTTTATTTCTTGTTTATTCAACGATATTTAATTTTACTAAAGAGGCTGCAATAAATGAACCTACAACCAAATAATGATGCATGCCTGCGTTAAAATGATTCTTCCTGGAGCGCTGGCCATGCGCCTTGTAATACCCTTTTTGGGTCGGTAACGACGGTCGGACAATTTAGGAAGTTATAACTCAACGACAACTCCGCGCAAAAATTGACCTATTGGCAAATGTTGCCAACACTTGTGCGCCAAAAGGTATGGGCAAAAATATGGCAACATGTTGAAAAAAGGTTTGCCAAAATTTTGCTAGAGAGCCATTTGCAACATTGAGCCAATACCGGTCAAAAATGTGAAATTTTCGTATTTGCGTTTAGGCGAGCATTTTTAACCATGCATTAACGCAATACAACTCATTGTTTATGTACATTATGATGAATTTTATTTTAATCGAGCAATAGATCTACCAGTACATTTGAAGATATAAGGCCGAGTCAACATACTATTTCGACTTGTAGTTATATTCCTTGGCGCATTTACATTCTTAATGAAAAAAACATTCAAGCTCTCTGTTTTACGTTAGTCCTTTCTTTAAAAGTTTTCTTGTCTTGGTCGATGGCGATCACAGCAAGTTGTAATGCAGGGCGTCAATTGATTCCGCATGTAGCAAAACTGATTTGGCGCTGGGTGGTCGGTGGTCAAAATAAAATCATTCACGTACGTCAAATATAATTCACTCAGGCATCGTAAGTGTCCGCCACATTACAGACGGCGTTGATCGTACCATATTTTGCCACATTGCGTACGATATGCTTTGCTCTGTGGCTCGGCGATTTCAGCTCGTCGGTAGAGATTCTGAAACACAAATTTTCACAAGCATCTTGTTTTTCCTTCGTCGCAAATTTAGTGAAGATCGAATTTAAAATGAATGCGGACAGACAACATAGTCGGGAAAGACTAGGTTACGATGAGGTTAAAAGTATCTCATAATAGACACTAAAGAAAAAAATGTATTCTAAATATACGTATCTGATTAGTTTGATGAAGTCTCTGCGAAATCTCAAAATAGATGGGTTAATCAATACTCTTCTAACGCTGAAGACTTTTTTGTAGGCGTCCGCCACGACGTGTCATGAAAATTTGTCAAAGTCCAAACACCGCATCGCATCAAGTTGCAATGGCACTCTAGCACCAAGTTTTTGGCAAGTTGCAGCAAGCAAACCTTTTTCAACATGTTGCAATGTTTTGCCCATTCCTTTTGGGCGCAGTGTTGGCAACATTTTGCCAATAGGTCCAATTTTTGCGCGGGAACTCAAGTAGTCCCTACTGTAGCTTAGCTATTATCTCAATTCACCTGTGGCAAATTCGCTCTGGCTTCACAAGCGGACAAAAGCAGCGTGATCAAATGCGCGCGCGAGAGATCAAAGCAGAGGCTGTTTCTGTTAGTGAGGGCGCAAAGAGGGTATATATTGCCCGCGATCTGCGCGTACCGGCGTCGACGTTGCGAGGTGCTTGAGAATCCAGTCAAAGATTTCAACAGTAACTTGCAGCTACAGTTGAATCAAAAGTGACGCGCGAGGATTCGCAGAGGGCAGCGAGGTCAAAGCGCATCAAATTCGAACCACCTAGGAAGGTGCGTTGAAGACAGCGAATGCAGGTCAAGTCGTCTGATGATCCAGTAAGTATATTGAATTTGCAAGATACGATAGCGGATTTGAAACGATCATAAATTTTGTTCCAATTTAAATTAAGAGGCAAAACGGCGCGTTTCTGCAACATGCGCGAAACCAGCACATCTCGATACTCTATACCAAGTGGCGCTTTTAACAGGGTCGAAGCCCCCTCGCCCAAACTGAGGTTGCACTCTGCCAAGTGTTTGCTTCTATAAGATTAGAACCTTCGCGGCTATCGGCTTGCGATGTTTGCTCAGCGCAAATGCTTGGTCAGCGCAGTGTCCACCTGGCAGTCAGATGAGGACCTACTGTGGCGCGCTTGCGCAAACATACGCTCTCGGCTATGCGCGTCGATAATGCGCAAGTTATTATGACTGTTCTATTGAAATAGTAATTTTCTTTACTCAGCGTGAAACAAGTGTAAATCGCAGCACATGCTCTCACTGAATAAATGTGATTCCACGCCTAAGATATGTAAAATTTTTAAAATTCTGAAAATTTACTATTTCTAGTATCGATAAGTTTTTGGACAACTTTTGAATCTATAGTAATGCATAAATTTTTTTTTTTCAATTCTTACCCAAGTAAAATTGACGAAAAAGCCGTGGTAAATAAAACGCGCAGAGTTGCATCTGAAGTCTGCTAGTTGAGATAAAACGAAATACATTCCGACAAGATCAATCAAGCCGTAATCCCGTATATGACGGGGTCGCTTAATTAATTTGTGCCTGGCTCGCCCTCGTGGATGTCTTTGAAAGTAATTCCGGAATGTTGCTTTGGTAATAATCCAGACCGGAAGGAATTACAAGATCGCGGACGTTGAATTAATTGTTTGCTATCTTAGCATTTTCACAGAAGTACTGCGTAATTCAAAGCCATTAATATAGAGGTGCAGGCGTATGCAGCACTCTGAATGATTGTACATTAACACTTTCCGAAAAAAGAAACGCGCGAGCGAACACGTCGGTGTAAAATTTCCATCCTGTCTCTCTCTCATCTCTCTCATCTCTCTCTTCTCTCTCTCTCCTCTCTCTCTCTCTCTCTCTTCTCTCTCTCTCTCTCTCGTCTCATCTCTCTCTCTCTCTCGCTCTCCAGCACTCGAGTATTCGACCAAAACGTCGAACAGAAAATAGGCATATCTGGATCACAGAAGCTACCGCGCGCGATGACTGCCTAATGGCCAAGGCATTGTTCGAGCCGAGAGTAGTTAATGTGCTTCCCGGTGGCTATCTGTCGCTGTTATGTAATCCGAGTGATAAAAGAGTCACATTGTGTCAAATCATATCTCGGCTAGCGTATATTCGCCAGCGGAGATAAGCAGGAGCTGGCTGTCGAGACGGCCGCACCCGCTTGCCGCCACGGCGTTGGCATCGCATACTCTAGAAGACCGCCCACGACTTTCACGCTCGGCTGCAACAGATATTTTTTCTAGATACACTTACTCGCGCGCGTATAGCCTCTAATCTCTTTATGTGTTCTTACGCTGACAGGCGCGCCGCAGCCGCGTTTCAACTTCCGACGCACAAGCATAAGCTTCTCGTTCCATCTCTATCTTTTGTGTACCGGTTCATGCCAGTCACCAAATATTTTTATAGACTTTCTGGAGTAACTGTTTTGTCGCCGCTTTCGAGACGGCATCCTTACGATTTTAAGACGTCAGAAATAAACTTGCTGATCCTCTTGACCCTCTTGACCAACACGCATTATCTATCTCAATACAAGCGAGAAATTGTACACCATGCACGAAATAATTAAACATACTTTATTGGACTTTCGGACGTTGTGGATATGTGTAATAATGAATATTTTTTAATCAAATTGAAATGAATAACTTTAATCTGATGCAAAAATAATAGTGTACAAGAACCTTACTTATGTTATAATTGTCTAGAACGACTGAAAAATAACCGTGCGTGTCTTGGAAAACTATTTACTTTATCCGTGCTGTCCTTCCTTTGATGTCCGCTGGCGCTGTGCAATAAATCAGCTGTAACATTTTATGTGATAACTGGCTTTCCGTGGCAGGTGGAACGATACCCTCGTAGTGCGAGAAAATACTGCTTGGCCATTTTCACTAGTTTTCTGCAAAGCAATGTCAATGAGTTTCTCCCAGTACATACTTTCTCGTAACGTGTTCACTTTGAGAAGGCCTCTCTTTTCTTACGGACATTATGCAGCAACTTTCCAACAAAAAAAACAGCATGACCCATCAAAATCGCAATTATTATCCCAATCAGCGATGATGATGGAAATAGGCTGGCATTTAAAACTCGATCCAAAGTTTTTCGCTACGCTCAAGTGGTCTTGGTAAGGATAGCCCTGAATACGTTTTCTATACAAAGCCTCGTGAAAGCTGATTGAGAGTGTTCCAACCCACAACTGCCATTATGTTGATCTCTCTTGCTTTACTTTTGTCAAATAAAAGTTTTTAATCCGTCTTCCTTTCACTTCCAAGAAATTTATTTTCGTCATTTTGGGCAACGTTGGTTCAAATTGGTACATACGGTTTCTGCCATCCTTCGACTACCACCTTTTCCACCCCTCAGCCGAAAGACCAATAAAAGGGGAAGACGGATGAGAAGAATGCTTGCTGTCGGGTGTTTCGTCACAAGCCTTGACTCCTCCTTGATGGTGTGGCACTGTTATTATTGCTGTCTCTCTACGTATCGGCGGTTACCTTCTGCAAGAGTGGGAATCTGTTAGATACGTCTCAACATTCGTACACAGCTTTTGTGAGGGTGGAAGGCTGATGTTCATAAAA
>CM053170.1:20062513-20111981 GCA_012977825.3 Pteromalus puparum | reverse complement strand
TTAAAAGTGCAACTTTGGAACAGATTACCGAGATTTGTGGTTTTGATCCGCAGTGTTGCGGAAACGCGCCGTTTTGCTCCTTAATTTATAAATTGGAACAAAATTATTATCTTTTGCATCCAACTTACTAATCAACCCTAAATATCTTGCAAATTCAATAATACTTACTGGATCATCAGACGACTTGACCTGCACTTCGCTGCCTTCGGCGTCCTTCCGAGGTTGTTCGAATTTGCATCGCTTTACCTCGCTGCCCTTGGAATCCTTGCGGCGTTGATTCTTTGGTTGGCACGAAGGCAGTTCCTGGGCTTCGTTGTCCGCCGAAACCTCGCGGCGTCGCTTTCTTGATTCAACTTCAGCTTCTAAATTACCGTTGAAATCTTTGACTGGATTCTTAAGCCAGCCTCGCAACGCCGACTTCGGTACGCGCAGATCGCGGGCAATATCNTATTGCATTGTTATCATGCTAATATAAATAATATCTATTAATTTCTCTACCAGAGAACAGGATATTATGAAATAAAAGTTGATGGCTTTGTTCAGTCAAGTTAAATGAAGTGCAGTGCATGCGTATCATATCAACTTTTTAGAGATAGTAGAGTAGGATCGAATTAAATATATCAAGTTAAAACATTAATAAAATCAAACTGCGATTTATTTATATGAGGATTATCCTAACCTCAAAATATACCTATATATGACTTGAATATGTTTCCTACAAATTATTTAATTTTCTTGGCATTTCCTGCCCTTATTTAAATTATAATTATAATAATTACATTCATTGATGAATATCCTAACCTCACAATTGTACATGCATGCCTGGTAAACTAAATATAAGCAAATTAACCGTTAGGAGCCGTGTATAATTTCTATTCCAGTAAGCGGTTATTTAGCGAATTTCTAAACGGTTTATTAACGAATTTGGTTAAATAAGCCATTAATAAGCAATTGAACCGTTAACATTTCTACCAGGGAATTACGTCAGAAACTTACAGATCACAGCGCCGCCATGCGGCAGAAAAAGTTTTCAGCCTAATTTTGCTTTCTTGCCGTATCTAATTGACATTTTTTTTTCCATAGTCTTTCTGGCTCAAGTGAAGCGAGGGTTACGCAGAGGTACACAGCTCACCTTTGTTAGCGAGTTAAGTATACCCTTTTTTTTACCCCACGCGAGAAGGGAAAAAGAGCTACATGTTTCTTTCCTAACCTCACACTTGCTTCTCGCCTGCGGCTGAAAACTAAGTGAGGATAGGAATTAAATGTACGTAGCTCTTTTTTCCCGACTCGGTGGCGATAAAGTACGCAATTCATGCTAGGGTATGTTAAAAGTGCAACTTTGGAACAGATTACCGAGATTTGTGGTTTTGATCCGCAGTGTTGCGGAAATGCGCCGTTTTGCTCCTTAATTTATAAATTGGAACAAAATTATTATCTTTTGCATCCAACTTACTAATCAACCCTAAATATCTTGCAAATTCAACAATACTTACTGGATCATCAGACGACTTGACCTGCACTTCGCTGCCTTCGGTGTCCTTCCGAGGTTGTTCGAATTTGCATCGCTTTACCTCGCTGCCCTTGGAATCCTTGCGGCGTTGATTCTTTGGTTGGCACGAAGGCAGTTCCTGGGCTTCGTTGTCCGCCGAAACCTCGCGGCGTCGCTTTCTTGATTCAACTTCAGCTTCTAAATTACCGTTGAAATCTTTGACTGGATTCTTAAGCCAGCCTCGCAACGCCGACTTCGGTACGCGCAGATCGCGGGCAATATCCATCTTCTTGGCCCCCTCATCAAACAGGCGCACAGCCTCTGCTTTGATCTCCTGGCCGCGTATTTTGATCACACGCTTTTGTCTGCTTTGTGAAGCCATAACGAATTTGCACACGGTAAATAAGATATAGCCAAGCTACAACGTTAGAAGTACTATCAGATCGGTTGCTTCTAGAACGTATAGCTTTAATTGGTGAGCCAGTCCTACTTATATGTGAGTATCCCCACTTGCCACCATCGGATCGACGCGCCACCTGGCGGACCACCACGGCGTGGTGAGCGCGAGTCTGACCATCGACGTGGCTTAATCAGGATAGTACCGTCGCTACATCCCTAGTCAAAACAGCGCACTTTTTATTTCTTGTTTATTCACGATATTTAATTTACTAAAGAGGCTGCATAAATGAACATACACCAAATAATGATCATGCGCTGCGTTAAATGATTCTACTGGAGCTGGCCATCGCCTGTTAGCGAGTTAAGTATACCCTTTTTTTACCCCACGCGAGAAGGAAAAAAGTGCTACATGTTTCTTTCCTAACCTCACTCTTGCTTCCCGCCTGCGGCTGAAAACTAAGTGAGGATAGGAATTAAATGTACGTAGCTCTTTTTTCCCAACTCGGTGGCGATAAAGTACGCACTTCATGCTAGGGTATATTAAAAGTGCAACTTTGGAACAGATTACCGAGATTTGTGGTTTTGATCCGCAGTGTTGCGGAAACGCGCCGTTTTGCTCCTTAATTTATAAATTGGAACAAAATTATTATCTTTTGCATCCAACTTACTAATCAACCCTAAATATCTTGCAAATTCAATAATACTTACTGGATCATCAGACGACTTGACCTGCACTTCGCTGCCTTCGGTGTCCTTCCGAGGTTGTTCGAATTTGCATCGCTTTACCTCGCTGCCCTTGGAATCCTTGCGGCGTTGATTCTTTGGTTGGCACGAAGGCAGTTCCTGGGCTTCGTTGTCCGCCGAAACCTCGCGGCGTCGCTTTCTTGATTCAACTTCAGCTTCTAAATTACCGTTGAAATCTTTGACTGGATTCTTATGCCAGCCTCGCAACGCCGACTTCGGTACGCGCAGATCGCGGGCAATATCCATCTTCTTGGCCCCCTCATCAAACAGACGCACAGCCTCTGCTTTGATCTCCTGGCCGCGTATTTTGATCACACGCTTTTGTCTGCTTTGTGAAGCCATAACGAATTTGCACACGGTAAATAAGATATAGCCAAGCTACAACGTTAGAAGTACTATCAGATCGGTTGCTTCTAGAACGTATAGCTTTAATTGGTGAGCCAGTCCTACTTATATGTGAGTATCCCCACTTGCCACCATCGGATCGACGCGCCACCTGGCGGACCACCACGGCGTGGTGAGCGCGAGTCTGACCATCGACGTGGCTTAATCAGGATAGTACCGTCGCTACATCCCTAGTCAAAACAGCGCACTTTTTATTTCTTGTTTATTCACGATATTTAATTTACTAAAGAGGCTGCATAAATGAACCTACACCAAATAATGATCATGCGCTGCGTTAAATGATTCTACTGGAGCTGGCCATCGCCTGTTAATACCCTTTTTGGGTCGGTAACGACGGTCGGACAATTAGGAAGTTATAACTCAACGACCAACCCGCGCAAAAATTGAACCTATTGGCAAAATGTTGCCAACACTGCGCCAAAAGGTATGGGCAAAATATTGGCAACATGTTGAAAAAAGGTTTGCCAAAATTTTGCTAGAGAGCCATTTGCAACATTGAGCCAATACCTCGGTCAAAAATGTGAAATTTTCGTATTTGCGTTTAGGCGAGCATTTTTAAACATGCATTTAACGCAATACAACTCATTGTTTATGTACAATTTATGATGATATTTTATTTTTTAACGAGCAATAGATCTACAGTACATTTGATAGATATAAACGGCCGAGTCACATACATATTTCAGACTTCGTAGTTATATTCCTTGGCGCATTTTACATTCTTATGAAAAAAAACATTCAAGCTCTATGTTTTACGTTAGTCTTTCTTTAAAAGTTTCTTGTCTTTGGTCGATGGCGATCACAGCAAGGTTGTAATGCAGTGGGGCGTCAACTTGATTGTCCCCATGTACAAAACTGATTTGGCGATGGGTGGTCGGTGCGTCAAAATAAAATCCATTTCACGTACGTAGAATATAATTACTCAGCATCGTAAGTGTCCGCCACAATTACAACGGCGTTGATCGTACGCATATTTTGCACATTGCGGTACGATATGCTTTGCTCTGTGGCTCGGCCGATTTCAAGCTCGTCGGTAGAGATTCTGAAAAACACAAATTTATCACAAAGCATCTTGTTTTTCATTCCGTCGCAAATTTAGTGAAGATCGAAATTTAAAATGAATGCACGGAGACAACATAGTCAGGGGAAAGGATAGGTTAAGATGAGGTTAAAAGTATCTCATAATAGAAACTCAAAGAAAAAATGTATTCTAATATACGTATCTGATCAGTTTGATGAAGCTCTCGAAATTCTCAAATAGATGGGTACACCAATTACTCTTCTCGGCTAAGACTTTTTTGTAGCGTCCGCCACGACGTGTCATGAAAATTTGTCAAAGTCCAAAACACGCATCGCATCAATGTTGCAAATGGCCCTCTAGCAAAGTTTTGGCAAAGTTGCAGCAAACCTTTTTCCAACATGTTGCCAATGTTTTGCCCATTCCTTTTGGCGCAGTGTTGGCAACATTTTGCCAATAGGTCCAATTTTTGCGCGGGAACTCAAGTAGTCCCTACTGTAGCTTAGCTATATCTCATTCACCATGTGCAAATTCGCTATGGCTTCACAAAGCGGACAAAAGCACGTGATCAAAATGCGCGGCGAGAAGATCAAAGCAGAGGCTGTGTGTCTGTTTAGTGAGGGCGCAAAGAGGGTATATATTGCCCGCGATCTGCGCGTACCGGAGTCGACGTTGCGAGGCTGGCTTGAGAATCCAGTCAAAGATTTCAACAGTAACTTGGAAGCTAAAGTTGAATCAAGAAAGTGACGCCGCGAGGATTCCAAGGGCAGCGAGGTAAAGCGATGCAAATTCGAACAACCTAGGAAGGGCGTTGAAGACAGCGAAGTGCAGGTCAAGTCGTCTGATGATCCAGTAAGTATTATTGAATTTGCAAGATACGATAGGCGGATTTGAAAGATAATAATTTTGTTCCAATTTATAAATTAAGGAGCAAAACGGCGCGTTTCTGCAACACTGCGCGAAACCACAAATCTCGATAATCTATACCAAAGTGGCGCTTTTAACAGGGTCGAACCCCTTCGCCCAAGACTGGAGGTTGCACTCTGCCAGTAGTTTGCTTCTATAAGATTAAGAACCTTCGCGGAGCTGATCGGCTTGCGAGTTTCTCACGCGCAATGCTTGGTCAGCGCAGTGTCCACCTGGCAGTCAGATGAGGAACTACTGTGGCGCGCTGCGCAACATACGCTCTCGCTTATGCGCGTCGATAATGCCGCAAGTTATTATGACTGTTCTATTGAAATAGTATTTTTCTTAACTAAGCCGTGAAACAAGTGTAATCGCAGCACATCGCTCTAAATGAATAAAATGTGATTCACGGCCTAGATATGTATAATTTTTTAAAATTCTGAAAATTTACCTATTTCTATCGATAAGTTTTTGGACAACTTTTGATCTATAGTAATGCAATAAATTTCAATCTTTAAAAGTTAAAATTGAGAAAAGCCGTGGTAAATAAAACGCGCAGAGTGCATCTGAAGTCGCTAGTTTGAGATAAAACGACAATACATTCCGAAAGATCAATCAAGCGTAATCCCGTATAGACGGGGTCGTTAATTAATTTTGCCTGGCTCGCTCGTGGATGTGCTTTGAAAGTAAATTCCCGGAATGTTTGCTTTGGTAATAATCAAGACCGGAAGGAATTACAAGCATCGCCGGACGTTGAATTATTAGTTTGCTATCTTAGCATCAAAGAAGTAGCTGCGTAATTCAAAGCCATTAATATAGAGGTGCAGGCTATGCAGCAGCCTCTGAATGATTGTAACACACTTTTCCGAAAAAAGAAACACGCGCGAGCGACACGTCGGTGTAAAATTTCCATCCTGTCTCTCTCTCTCTCTCTCTCTCTCTCTCTCTCTCTCTCTCTCTCTCTCTCTCTCTCTCTCTCTCTCTCTCTCTCTCTCTCTCTCTCTCTCGCTCTCCAGCACTCGAGTATTTCGACAAAACGTCGAACAGAAAAATAAGGCATATCTCGGACACAGAAGCTACCGCGCGTCGATGACTGCCTAATGGCCAAGCATTGTTCGAGCCGAGAGTAGTTAATGTGCTTACCCGGTGGCTTATCTGTCCTGTTATGTACACCGAGTGATAAAGCGAGTCACATTGTGTCAAATCATATCTCGGCCTAGCGTATATTCGCCAGCGGAGAGTAAGCAGGAGCTGGGCTGTCGAGACGCCGCCACCGCTGCCGCCACGGCGTTGGCATCGCATACCTAGACCGCCCACGACTTTCACGGCTCGGCTGGCACAGATACTTTTTCTAGATAAACCATTACTCGCGCGCGTATAGTCTCTCTAATTCTCTTTATGTGTCTTACGCTGACAGGCGCGCGCGCGCGCGTTTCACCTTTCCGACGCACGCATCAGCTTCTCGTTCTCTCTATCTTTTCGTGTACCGGTTATGCAGTCACAAATATTTTTATAGACTTTCTGGAGTAACTGTTTTGTCGCGCGCTTTTCGAGACGGCATCCTTACGATTTTAGACGTCAAATTAATTGCTGATCCTCTTGGACGCCTCTTGACCAACACGAGTTATCTATCTAAATACAATGCGAGAAATTGTAACCATCACGAATAATTAACATACTTTTATTGGACTTTCGGGACGTGTGTGGAGTATGTGGTAATAATGAATATTTTTTAATCAAGATTGAAATGAATAACTTTAATCTGATGAAAAAATAATTAGTGTACAAGAACTTTATGTTATATTGTATAGAACGACTGAAAAATAACCGTGCGTGTCTTGGAAAACTATTTTACTATTATCCGTGCTTGTCCTTCCCTTGATGTCCGCTTGGCTGTGCAATAAATGCACTGTAACATTTTATGTGATAACTGGCTTTTACGCTGGCAGGTGAAGATACGCCTCGTAGTCGAGAAAATACTGCTTGGCCATTTTCACTATTTTTCTGCAAAGCAATGTCAATGAGTTTATCCAGTACATACTTTTCTCGTAAGGTGTGCACTTTGAGAAGGCTATCTTTCTTACGGACATTATGCAGCAACTTTCCACAAAAAAAAAGCATGACCCATCAAAATCGAAATTATTATCCAATAAGGATGATGATGGAAATAGTGCTGGATTTAAAACTCGATCCAAAGTTTTTCGCTTACGCTCAAGTGGTTTGGAAGGATAGCCTGAATAACGTTTTCTACACGCCTCGTGAAAGCTGAATTGAGAGTGTCCAACCCACAACTGCCATTTGTTATCTTCTCTTGCTTTACTTTTGTCAATAAAAGTTTGTAATCCTCTTTCCTTCACCCAAGAAATTTCATTTTCGTCATTTTGCAACTGTTGGTTACAAATGGTACATACGGTTTCTGCATCCATTCGACTACCACCTTTTCCACCCCTGCAGCCGAAAGACCATAAAAGGGGAAAGACGGATGGAGAGAGAATGCTTGCTGTCGGGTGTTTCGTCACAAGACCTTATGACTCATCCCTTGATGGGTGTGCACTGTTATTATTGCTTCTACGTATCGGCGGTTACCTTCTGCAAGAGTGGGAAATCTGTTAGATACGTCTCAACATTCGTACACAGCTTTGTGAGGGTGGAAGGCTGATGTCATGAACCCCAGGTAGTAGACCTTTCGGTTTCTCTGAATTGTACCTATATGTATAAACCCTATAACAGTATCTCTTCATGTATTTGGCCGTACGGTGCGTACGCATTATTGGCGAATTTCAAGAACTTTGAATATTGTGTAACGGCAGTTGTTGTGAATGCCAGTGTACAGGACTTTTCGCGTGTCGTACACGATGTTTCTTTTCTATTATCCCGCGCGAGATGACGACGCGCGATTATGTCAAAGGTAACGAGCTCTTAACCCGCGAGAGCGATTATGATACGACGCGACTGAGTGACGCGCGCTGTCGATCGTTAATTGACGGTTACGCGCTGACGCGGTGAGAGACGAGCGCGAGCTCGGGGATTATTATAGCGCGTATCTATCCCATATCCCATACATCATACACGCGTATAATGTATATCCACTCTCGAAAGCGATCTGCAGGAATGCGCGCGAGCTTTCTATAATAAGTGTCATACGAAACCTAGCTCCGGCTCCTCGTCCGAGGCATTGGAGATTTCGAAGCGGATTTGAAAAATCCTCGTAATCCTGCACAGCGTGTGAGTTTGGCCGTACGAGAGAACCAGAATTTTCGACGAGCTTTACCTCGAGCTGGGTGTTCCCGATTAGTCGTCGGCTCTGAGGTTTTGACGGATTATCGAATTAATTGAGTGGTTATTTCGACATGCAATGACCGATGGCTTGTCTAACGTCCAGCGATTTTTCACTACCGCTAATATGGTAATTACGCTCCCCGTGAGTTACAACCACACATTATTAACGCGCTTATTAAAAGCGTCGCGTAGGCAAAAAAGTGACGTGTCTATTTTGTAAACCGTGAAGCGTATGCGGGTACATTACGATCGAGGTACATTATTCGGCTGCAGCGGCAGCGGGCAACGAACGCGGGGGGAGGAGAAAGAAAAGGGAGCCGAGTCGAAGCTGCTCTCGAGGAGGAGGAGGAGAAGGAGGAGGAAAAAGAGAACGATAAAAAGGAGTCCGGGTCGCTGCCGCCGCCGCCGCTGCCGCCGCCGCCGTCAGCGTCATCGTTATCGTCATCGGTTCATTAAATTTGCTCGGTACAAACCGTTCCCGATCCGATTGCCCCGGCATTTATTCACGCTGTTGCTCTCCTTCGTGGAGAGTTACGAAAGAAGCCCATAAGCCCATGTAGGGGCGGAGATGCAAATGCATCCCGGCGAAAGAAATCCCCCCGCACGAGCAGAACAAAACGATACGAGCTTTAAGGACGCGAAGAACCAGAGCAAAGAGGAGCGAGCGAGCGGGCTCATATCGCTCGGGCAGCCGGAGAGTTAAGCGGCTTTTCTTGCTCCTTTTCGGCGCGCATCTATACTATAGCGCACGGCACGAGAGCAAGAAAAATGTCACGAGACTGCTACAAGATAAATAATCTTCCGCGATCGATGCTAATGAAGCGTGCTCGCCTCGCTATCCCGCAGCAGCGGAAGCAGCGCGTGCCGCATCTCGGGGATACAACACTTGTAAATTAGGCTCGCGTGCGCGCGCCTTCCTTCGTCACGTTCGCGGCCGACGAAAGAGTGAATTGTGCGCAGCCGACACTCGATCTTCCTCTCCCGGCAACCTCGTAACTTCTCCGCGCCGGGCCGCGCACTGCACTCGGACGGAAAGAGAGAGAGAGAGAGAGAGAGAGAGAGAGAGAGAGAGAGAGAGAGACCGTGTCTTTCGCGCAATTTGCCTCCGAGCCCGACTGATTGCCCAGATTCCTCGTCTCCTTTCTTTATCGCCCCCTCTTTTTCCGACACAATCCGCGTCATTCGTTTCCCCGGCCGGCGTACGCCAGCCGATTTAGGCCTCGATTTCTCACTGGACTGCCGATTACGCGCGTCGCGGGTGAACGTATGTGATGGCTGCGCGGATTTTTGTATCCCCGAATCGATCTCTCCTCGCCGAATGACTTCATTTAATTTCGGATCTTGCTCGCTCCGCTTACTGTCGTGTAATTTGCCCGAACGACGTCGTAAATCGCGCGCGAACGCGGCTCAATAGCGCCTCTTTACCGCAGAGAATCGGATTTGACGAAAATAACTCGGGGCCTAGTGCGCGGGAGGAAATAACGATAATCGAGGCCCGAGACTCGCGGAAATGTAGAAACGAACGAGTGCATAAGTGCCCTTGTTTCGCGATAAGATAGGCGAGGGAATAATTTGTCAAGATTTAATATAGTGTACTCGCTTAAAAGGCGATAAATATTTTGCTGGCGTTGTCGTTGCATCACTGCAGGAATGGCCTCAAGCATGCCGGTTACCTTCTGCAAACTTATCTGGCTCGTAAACTACTGCGCGCGGCAACGAAGGGGGAAAATAACGCGAGAACGAGGTGCTAATCAAATCCCCCCTACTGCGCGCGCGCTCGCGAATACTCATCCGCGGCGGCAGCCCAGCAGCAACGAAACGCACGTGCGAGATAGGCAAGCGCTTATTACGCGTGATTACGGGAGATGAAACGCGCAGTCTCATTTGGCCTCAAGTAGATCCTCGGTAGCTGCGCCGACTCTCTATGATGTTCGCCGACGAGCGAGGCTCGATTTCAATCAGCTGGACGATGCAGCCTACCCCTTGCACGTTCTGCGATATTGCAGCGCCTACTGGTGCTTCGTTCTGATGTTTACCCTCTGGTGTTAACGAGTTTCCAGCGGTGTGTAACTAGGATTTCATATCTTTATTACGAGGGGGCGTGCTCCTCTCGCTCTCCGCGGCTCCCGGCGCGCGTGAGGCAATCCGCCGATGAATAAATGACTCGCGCGAGCCATTGATTTATAAGCTCTAATAGCCGCGCTCGGCACTAATCACGCAGTCTAATGGACGCCGATTTATGATTCCATGGATGCAAAAAAGGGGCATTACACTCATTAGTCACGATCGCGATCATTTTTTCTCCCCATAACTCAATAAACTCCGTCGGTTCCCCCTCCTCGAGTCGCCGAGTGAAACGGAGTAAATAATTGCTATCGGGGCGACGCCGTCCTGAAAACACGTGTTTGCGATACGAGGTGTATCGCATTCCCGTGTACCGCCGGCTCAGAAAAGGAAGAAAAGCTCTCGCTCGAGTTTTTCCAGCCCGCAGGCAAAGTCTCTATTTATCTCGGGCGCGCGACGACCGGCTTAAAAATCGCGCAAATACGCGGGACACGTACCAGGTAAAAAGGCATTCCCTCAGCAACGCGGCGAGCAATGTTTCGCGCCCTATCTCGAGCCACACAACGGAGCGCCGGGCGATAAGAGACAGCTATGCGAAACGGACTTACCAGTTTCCGTGCACGAGCACAGCCGCGCCGCGAGTAATGTCCCGATCAGGACTCGGTGTGTGCAGCGCACGTCGGGACACATAATCGAAGGGATAAGGTCGCTCGCTCGTTAGCGGCTCGTTAGCGAGCTCCTTCCCTCTCTTACGCGCGCGTATGCGCAAGCATCCTCTCCCGCGGAATAAGAAAAGCCACTTTGGAGCTGGGACGGCCGCGCGCGGAATAATCCAATGGATAACCAGCGGAGAGCCTTTGTCGTCGGCCCGCCCTGCGCCACTGCAATGCAGCGTGTCTCCGCGGCGCGCACCGGCGAATACATTAAGCCGGCCGGACCGAGATTCCGCGCGCGGCTTAGAAACCTAATGATATTTTCTGCGCGCATCTCGCTCTTGAATTCTCGAAATAATGCACTTTCCATTATTAGGCCCGCCGCGCGCATTCAAACGAGCTCGCGGCCGCTATTTTTACTTCGTTAGCTCTCTATTTTTAGCGTATCTCCAGGCCTCTGGACTCGTGGAAGGCTCTCCTCCCTGATAACGAAGGCTGTTTGTTTCCTGAATTTATTTTTGGCTCGTTAGAGCCGCGGCCGGAATAATCGATAGATCGGAATCTATCTCGCTCGGGTACTTTACGTGCGCTGCGGCGTTTGCGCAGCGGAGGGGACTCGCTTCATTGCATTCCGAGAAGGGCCATGCGGGCGCGTTTAATTTTGGACGCGTATTTCGAAACTCGGAAAATTAGAAAATTCTATTTCCGAAGATATAACCCGAGCGAGGCGCGTGCAATCAGTGTTTGAAGTGTGAAGCTCAGCTGTTGCGTTCAATTTTTTCCTACTTCTGCTTCGCTGTCTTTTTTTCGATCGTCCCCGCCTATAAACATTGCGCAGCACCTCGCGTATAACACAGCACCAGGACGAGTAGAGTAGTAGAGTAGAGAGAAAGAGGCGGCGTTCACGCCTGCTAATGACCGAGGCAGCGCTCTCTCTCTCTCTCTCTCTCTCTCTCTCTCTCTCTCTCTCTCTCTCTCTCTCTTATACTCTTCCTCGCGAGTGATTAATGAGCCGCTCCACTCGCGAACTCGCTTTCTCCCTCTCCCTGCATAATGCACTCTCGGTGCGTACGGCCGCGTATAGGTGGCCGGGACACGACGAGCCGAACCTACCGCAGCCCTATATCAATCCTGCGCAGCGCAGTTTCCCGAGGTCGGCGGCTTTAAAGGGAGCGCCCGCGTTTCCTTCTCTTCCTCTCTTTATTATCCCGCTCTTCTTCCTGTCGGGCGCGCGAGCGAGCGTTTATTGCGAAATTCCCCCTATACCGCTCGCGATGGCACAAAGACGCGCCTGGCACATGAATCGATGTTCGATGCGCTATTCAAGTCAAAGCGCACACGATGTTGCGGCCGGCGATACACAATGCTCCGTATTCCGCGCAGCTAAGTTCATTATTGACATTAGGACTTTCTTTCGCCGCCGCCTCGCGATTCCCAGCCGCGCGAGCTCCGAGCCTCGAGAGAGGAAGAGACCGTGAATTGTTGTGCTATTAAGCAAGTGAAAAGATGTATTGACTTATTGTCGGCGAGCGCTTAACAATCGGAGTCTCTCGAGCGCCGCGGCAGCTGAACGCGCGTATCGCTGGCTCCTTTGAATATACATTTCGAGCGTGTGCTTCAGCTGCCACGCGCGTGTCATGCGAGACGGCCAGCTCCGAGAGAGCGTACACTTCCTCTCCCTCTCTCTCGATTATCCTATGACTCGACATTGTTGCCCGCCAAGCTCGCCCGATCGTAATAACATCATTTGCATACGGCTTTTTCTCGCAAACACAATGCACTTTAACTGCGTTCATTCTCTTTTACGGCTTTTCCAATTGATTTTCTGCCGCAGTTGTGGCTCAAGGCCTACTATACCGCTACTCGCGTCGAAATCCGAATTAACGGTCAATTGTGTACAGTCGAGCGCGACGAAACGCCAGTAAACAACTTATCCTACAAAATTGTTTTTCTCGCGGCTGCTTAATTTGCATTCTAACGAAAGCAGCAAAGCCGCCGACGAGAGTTTCCTATAAAGCACCTACTCCGTGTCGCATTTGTCAGAATTTGTCAGACTCGTGTTGTCTTTCATTAGCCGCTCGTGCAGAACTAGTAGTTTTTGTCGTCGCGCTACGATACAAGCCTCTAATTAATTATTTAACGATTCCCGGCTTTCCGGAAAGTAACGCATCGCGATCGCACCGCTGCCGCCGCCGCCGCCGCTGCCGCGATGTCGCATAAACCGCAAGAAAATTGATAAGTGCCGCGGCATCGGTGGGCTTTTTCTCTTCCGCATAGGTGCATCGCACCGCTAGCCGCAGCGCAGCAGGTATGTAAGCGTTTGAAATTAGTCGCGGCGATACGAAACGAGAATAGGGGGCTGCAAAAAGAGGACATTAATAACTCTCGCGAGTGGGCATTTGATCGATCTTTGCGTTTGATGAATCGATATCGGCTTTTTGCCAAGAGAGAGAGAGAGAGAGAGAGAGAGAGAGAGAGAGAGAGGGAGAGGGGGGAGGGGAGCCCCCGGGCTGCGCACACACTCAACTCATCATCCTCGGCGAGCGTCGGCGCTCCTTAAGCCTATGAAAACGAGCTGCCCCATAATCCTTAAAATGCCCGACTCCGCGAGAGCCCGTTAAGCTTCTTCCTCGTGTCCTCGCTCGTGTCGTCGACGCTATGTATTCGCTCGCGTTTTTGCAGAGCCGCAACTCGCTGCAGCAGCGGCAGCTCCTGTTCCGAGTATCATTCGAGTTTGAACTCTCCTCTCATCTCTCTGCACCTCACCTTCGTGGAAGCATCTACGTTCTCCGCATTTTCTTTTCTCTCGCTTCTATGTGCGACGTGACGCGAGCGTTAGTTCGATCTCTCACCCCCTCCTCGTCCCTTTTCTTTCCTCCGATCGCGAGGCTCCTCTTCTTTGCTCGGCTTTTTCTCCCTTTCTTTTCCCGACGAGAAACCGTCGCGACAACCGGACAAGCCGTTCGCGGAAGCGCGAGACTCGCGCGCGAGCACGCACAAAAGCCTGCGACTATACTCGCGCGCGATCCGGCGGAATTCGTAATTAGCCTCTTCTTTGCCTTTCGCTTTCTATACATCTCCTTTCCGCCGTCTTTGGATATAAAATTAGCAAATTCATTCGAGAGCGCACGGCCGATTCCACGATTCCCGGCAATATCGATCACTCGAGCGCTGCTTTTTCTTCGTCTTCCGATCTCTCCCTCTGCTTTTCGACGGCTCGCGTCTCTCGATCTTCACCGCGAGGCGCGCTAATTAATCCGGAGAAATTGGTCACAGTCGACGACGACGACGACGACGACGACGACGAAGACGAAGAAGCTCGAGAAAGAAGGTCCGCTGCAGCTGATGGGCCACGTCGTTAAAAACGGGCTCACGCTGCGGAAAACGAGAGGCTCGCGCACGAGTATTTAAATCGTTTTCGCGAATGCCGATATATATATATATATATATATATATAATCGACAGCGACGATGAGTCACGGTACTTTCGGGGGTACCGATGTACGCGCGCTCGGGAGAGTTTCCGTAAATTATCGCCGTTTGTTGTACCGGCCGAACGTATTTCAGGGGGTAATATTTTCTCGGAGCTTATCGGCTTTAATGGCCCGTGACGCAGGTCAATTTTGTTTACGGCATTAAATAAGAGCGCGTTTAATTCGGAATACGTAGGTACCGACTGTAAACTATCTATGGTATAATGGTCAAGGCCGGCGCCAGGCGCCGTTCCACGTGGTGGCCAAAGTATAAGAAATTTGCCTTTTAACGACCTGACTCACACGATCGCGGATGAAAGACTGATGTTATTTTTTATTCCCCGCTCGACAAGCACCAGCGCTTTTATACTCGCATACAGTCGCGGCATTAATGTATGCAGTTTTTATTGCTCGAGCGCGTGCGCGCGCGCGCGTCTTGATGCCATTTATAGGGAAAAAGTAGCCCCGACCACACGCCAACTACCGAATTTCACGCTCTCCCTGCGTTGTTATCTTATATATCGAAATACAACCACAGGATGTTTTGAGAGGCAGCAATAGCGACTACGAATTATAGACGCGTGTGGTCAGGCGGCCAAGGAGGTCTCGGCGCGGCAGCACCTGCGCGCGACTTTCACCCACAATTCGTATAATTCGAGTGCTATTAAGCGCTGCTTCGAGTACAATCCAAACACAGGCCAGCGGCCAGCTTAGGTGACGTCAGCCGCGTCCGTAGAGAAGGTCGTTAATTTATACGGAAATAGATATTACTTATCCGACGACACAGCGTACCTCCGCGAAGACTAAACAAACCAACCGCAAGTTTTATTTACAGCCGCGAAATTTTCTCTCCAAAACAGCTCAATAATAAAAATAAATCAATATTACCGCGCTCTCCGAGCGGTAGCCGCGCGCGACGCGCTTCTCGGAAGAGACGGCGCCAGTGTTAACCGCAAAACCGCGCGATCGCTATCGATGGCCCGAATTTTCGGACACCGGAACGCCCACGATCGGCGTAATATTCAAATTCGCCGGGCGATAAATTTGCGGATTTTGTAATGGGACGCGGTCGAAAAGAATTTATGCAACGCAGCTCGCTTCTACGAGTATATTAATGTACTGCATACGCTAGCTCGTTCTCTCGGTAAAAGTTTGTAAATCAAACGAACGCACTGCTCGAGAGAGAGAGAGAGAGAGAGAGAGAGAGAGTTTTCCCAATAACACGAGTAATGTTCCATGGAATACGCGGCGGAGGAGAGCTGCCTTCACCGGCGAGATTGCGACCATTAACATACGATGAATATTGCTAAAAGAGCGAATTGCAAATCATCGATTTCAACTGCCTCTCTTTTTTCCAGTGCGCGCGCGTAAACACCGTCGAGAGAGTGAGGGAGAGGGATAATGATAGATACCGCGGAGGGAGGAAGGAAGGCAACAGGAGAGCCGTGCAGCGATCGGCGCGAGAGAAGGAGATGGACCGATGCGTGGGTCGAGCGCACGCGCGACTCTCACGCCTACGCGATCTGACGTCACACCTGGCTATATCCGAGGTGAAAAAGCGCGAGCGAGAGTGTATGCTAAGCGCGAGAGCAGAGGATGGGCCGCGGAGTGGGGCCCCGGCCGGAAGGTGAGAGCGAGGAATGAGTGAAGGGGCGCGGCTCTGGGGATAAACGCGGCGCGCGACGGCGATGATATGGAAAGAAGCGCGCGAGCGAGAGATACGGAATCGGCCGCGCGCGGCAGACGCGACGGAGGGAGAGACAAAAATTAGATAAAAACCAGATTGAGGGAGATGCGCCACGCGGTTGGAGGGGAAGGGTATAAAAGTCCGGAGCGGGCGATATCCGGTTCCGGAGATGTATGGCGATTTTGAGAGAAGGAGCTGCAGATAGCCGATTAAAAAGAGCGCCAAGTGCAGTGCAGCGCGCCGCGAGCGATCATGATGCATGGGGCGACTCGCGTTTAATAAAAAAGGCGTTATCTTTTGACGGTAACACGGCAGTTTCAGTGCATCGCTCGATCGGGGCCCTCTCTCGCGCGAAATGTTTTATTTGATATTCCTCATCCTCGTGTCCGGCTAGCTATCTCTCGCGAGCGCCACTGCGCTGCTTTTCGTATGTAAAGCGAATTTTTATCTCTCTTCCTGCTCTCTGCCCGGCGAAATTATTGTCGCCGCTCCTTATCGCTCGATCCGGCTAATTTTTTCGTCGAGAAATCGAAGCGAGGCTCTTATACTCGCCTGCCCTCGAGGCCCCATAAATATCGCGTAAAACAACGAGCGAGCGAATGAATGAACGCTCGCTCCATTCATCCTTGAGAGGAGGCGCGAGTCAAAGGAGGACAAACGCAGCGGCGAGGAAAAGGGCAATAAATAAATTGAAAAATTCACAAAGGAAGAGCGTGCGCGCGGGCGAGGGCGAAAAAGAAAAGGCCCGAAGAATGCGGTACACGCATGGAAATAAAGGGGACGGCAGAGAGAGAGAGAGAGAGATAATAAAGCAAGATTGATTAGGAAGGACGCGCATAGAAAAAAAGCACGCGAGGTGTACACAGGCGTCGCGTAAAAAGTACGCGGAGAAAAATAGCCGCGAGCGAGGGAGAGAAGGATGCGCGCGTAAATGCAGAGAGAGATAGAGGCCCCAATCATAAAAGAAGGAGAGGAGGAAAAAGGAGGCTGCAGGAGCGAGAGAGCGAAGGAGATGAAGGAGGAAGAGAGAGGCGAAAAAAGGAGTGACCCGAACCGGTCCTCGGCTCGCGTCGGCTCGCTCGCTGGCTCGCTCTCTCTCTCTCTCTCTCTCTCTCTCTCTCTCTCTCTCTCTCTCTCTCTCTCTCCTGCCGTCCGCCAGGGGTCAACAGACGACGCCACCCCCATCTCGAGCACTGCATGTGTATATATAGCTATACAACGGCGAGTCGCGCTCTAACGGGTGTTCGGAAATTTACGCACGACGCGCGCGTATACACGACTATTTCGCTGCGTTCAGCTAAAATTTCATTGAGCTTTCTCCATTGAAACTCGATCCACCGTCGAGTGGTGGTGCTGCTCGAGGAGAATGTTTTAATTTTTGGACTCGCGTCGACGATGTTTTCGGAAATCCGATACCCGCAATGATTGTGGACGAGCGTCGATGCACTTTCCGCCGCGAGCGCCGAGAGGAGCGACGAGAGGAGCGACGCGGGATAAGAGTGCACGCAGAGGAAACGAGAAATTACTTGGATTATTATTACTCGCGCATACACACTCGGCGCTCCGGCGACGGTAATTGGCGCTCGAGGACCTCGCCGCGCGCGTCGTTTTGCATTTAGCTAGTCATACTTATAGCGCTGTACTCGACGCTGTACACGTTATACACGCGGGAGAGACAGAGCGAGACACGCGCGCGCCACGCGCTGCAGCCCGACTCCTTTCCACCTCCTCCTCCTCCTCCTCCTCCTCCTCCTTTTCTCCCTCGGAGCTCTATAGGTACTATACTCTGCATCGGCTTCGTCGCTGCGTTCTGTTTGCGCGCCCGTCGTGATATGCGATGCTGCCGGCTGTTCTCTCGAACGAGACGTTTCACAACTGGACATTTGTAATATGCTAATGGTCGCGCCGTATGGACCGTCTTGCGTTTTTTTCGTTTCGAGGAATAGAAATGGCAATGATAATTGGACGGATGAAGACGAGCGCGCGCCACGCGTCTCGAAAATGATACTGCGGCTTTCATTGTTTATAGCGAGGCGAGAGCGAAATCGAAATCATTGTTATTATAGCCCCGCTCGCTCGCTCGCTCGGCGCTTCCTCTGCATCATCGGGCTTTTCTTTGTCCGATGATCCGCGAGCGCGCGCGGATGTGTACGTCTCTCCGGCCGAGACATTTCACAACCGATCATCATTTGTAATATGCTAATAATTCTTGCTTCGGAGCTTGCCAGAAAAAGACGAGAGTTATAGAACGCGCGATGATGACTATCTCGGACGGTGATTTTTTGCCCGATGCCTCATTGTGTCGAGCTGGATTTCGAATTTGGAATTAGAATACACATACGCGCCTCTTCCGCTGTCGCAATTAGCCTTTAATTAATCACCCGTCCGCGAGTGTTTTGAAAACATCCGGTCCGGCGTGACAGCTTTTGAAACCGCAGTGCTACGTACAAAGTTATACAAAGTTTATATAATTATGCGCATGCAGTATGAGCCGTCCATCAGGAAAGCGGAGGTACACACACCGCGCGCTGATCATACAAATTGCGGCTAATCCCCCTAACGATGAAAATTAAAGCTCGCCTTCTCCCAATCAGTATCTTTTCGAGCTAATCAAGCCATACACACATGCAGCGCGAGAGCAGCGCGCGGCGTTTGGAAAGGAGCAAATCATGCAAGAACGCCTGCAGTGCAGCGCTTGGCTCTCGACATGGATATTTCAATATTTAGCCGCGGCCGCGCGCCGGCGAAAGAGGGAATATAACTCGCTTTCCCCGTGTACGGCTTAATTGATCATGTAATTATATAGCCATGTTCTGCTGGAAACAGCCAAACTCCCTGCATCATCGTCGCTCTCGTGTGGCTGCTCTATCTTCTCTCCCTTTCTTCGGACTCACAATCAGTGGGAGGGAAACAAGACGGAAATAAGATACGACACAGCTGATATTACGCCCTTGCGGCCGGTGATTACGTTTTCTATAGGCGCACAACTGCACACTGCGCCTAGAGAGCACCATCAGGAGAGAAAGATTGCGCGGATGATGTCATCTCTATCTATATACGACGGCGAGCGAGGCGGCATTAAAGCCGGTATATCGGGAC
This sequence comes from Pteromalus puparum, assembly GCA_012977825.3. Classification (NCBI taxonomy): domain Eukaryota; kingdom Metazoa; phylum Arthropoda; class Insecta; order Hymenoptera; family Pteromalidae; genus Pteromalus; species Pteromalus puparum. The sequence continues at coordinate 20,092,766 of CM053170.1, read as the reverse complement.
TTGTTGCGCGTCGCGCGCATATGCCCATACACATCGATAGCGTGATGTCCTTTCGATTTCAGTCTTTCTCCGCATTATGTGCCCGGTTCCTCCTCTTGCATCTCGTTTTGTTTCGATATTTTCACGCGGATACGCGTATCGAGCGGCTGCATTAACGCTCTTTTCATTACTTTAATGCCGCGCTCTTTCGCAACTTTAATGCGACTTTATGTAAGCGCCTATACGCGCGCACACGAAGCTATGGGCTTGGCGCGAGTCTGCGCGAACGAATGAATATTAACTTTTGAAATTATGAAATTCGAGGCAGTTATTCTTCCAGAGTAACAATCAGACTCCCCGAGCTGTGTTTATCGTTACGCGTGTCTGTGTTTATTATACGTTGGATCAATAACGAGATGATATAAGTCGATTAATCTCCCTCGTGCGGTGTGTGCAACGCTTCGTACTCGCAGCTAATCCAAACGATTCAAGTCCACACACGTGTAACTAGCTCGGAAACAACGTCGCGCGTTGCCCGGAAAAATTAAAATTGCATCGCTCTGTAATACCTGTATTATATATGCTTTCCCCGCACACTATACATCGATTTATCACCGATCGTATATTGCCTCGCCGATTTTTTCGATATGACAATAATTTAGCATCGCGCGCACGTGTTTGTACAAGCTGCGGGTAACTTTCTTAATATAAGGCCGACCCGGAACATCGGTTCTCTCTCCATATAAAAACGGCCGATTCGGTTTTCACATTTTGCGCAAAAGTGTGAATTTACTCTAATTGCGCGCGAGATAACCGAAAGGCGTTTTCTCTACATATACGCGAATTTTACGGCTATATAGAGCGTGCACTCCGCGCGCCGCGACATAACAATTTTAAAGCGCTCGTGATCTCATTTCGGCAATTAATTCCTTTATACAATCCCCTTCGCGGTGCGTGATACGATCTCTATGAATCCGCCGCATGCGCGAGGACGATGAAAAACTTGTTTACGGCACTCGCACGTCCGCGGCGATTTACGGACTTGTTTTTCCATTAAAATTACGCTGCGAAAACAAAAATGAAATCGGGCGCCGCCTCGACGATGTTCGAGGACAGTTCGAGCCAACTTTGATCCCGGCTCGAGTTTCACCTAAGCATGCAAATTCCACGAGAGAAGAGATAATGCAGCTCGCCGCCGTGCATTCAACTTTTCGAGCGCGCGGTAGGAGCGCTTCGAAGGAAAAAAATCGGCCGAAAAACTCTGGGAGATTCGAGTATCACGCACACCGCGCGCGCGCGCGGCGGAGGGAGAAGCGGAGGACCGGCTCGACGAAGCAACCTCCCGATGCGAGAATTTGCCCGGGAGGTATAGGCGAGAGAGTCGGCTTCGAAAAAATGCGGGACGCGCTGCCGCTGCACTGCTTTCGCCGCGGACGCGACGCAAGTAACGGTCCACCCACTGCAGCGGCCTCCGGGTCACATTATTCCAAGTTACAGGCGTTACAGCGGCAGCGTTTCCCTTCCTCGCGTCGAGGTAGGGATGCAGGACAGCCCTGCTTATCTCGGCTCTTTCCTTCATTTACACCATTTTCGCTCTGCTTTATCGCGGCCGTATGACTTTATCGCTCAATTCGCCCGAGAGAGCGCGCGCAGCTGCTTTTATCGCTTCTCGCTTTTTTCCTTTAATGCGGCTAATAAACTCGTCGAAATTATCGCCCCGAATTAATTGAAATGGAAAAATGTAATCTTTCCGCGAGATTTTCGCTCTTTTTACGCGCGTGGGCAGCGAAGGACTGACGCCTTATCTCGCGCGCTCGCGCGTATTTAAATAAATCATTTGCGTACTTTTCCTGCCGTCTTACACGGTCTGCGTAAGTATACACTGCAGCTAGCGCGAGCAACACGTCGAGAGCCGAGGGGGGAAAAAACGCTTTTTACAGACCGTAAATAAGCCGAGTCCGAGCAGCAACAAAACGACGTGCATCAACGATATTATCGGGCGCGTGAAAGGCCAAAGTCAACAGGGCTCGTCGCGGTGTTTAATTTCGGGCGCAAAAAATCTATTTCCTCCTGACAGATATTATCACCTCTGGTGTTTCTCGGCTTTATTGAGCGAGAGCTGGAGAAGAAGCAGGAGGTAGCAACAGCGTGCGCGGCGCATCGAACACATCCGCTCGTCCATTGTGTGCCGCGAAGATATACGGTGCTGGGGTTCACGGGTTAACGTGCGCCGAGGATTAGGTCGTGTATGAGGCTTTTGAACGCCGACCCGATAAAATATATGATATGAATTCACGGCGAGAGAGGGACCACTGTTGCAGCAGCAGCAGCAGCAGCAGCAGCAGCAGCTCGTGGATGTTCCTGAATATTGATGTCCGGGCGAAAAAGAAGTATGTACGAGAGCCTTTGCATAAAACGGAAATTCGTATTCTAACGCGCGCGCGCGCTCGTGTGTGCAGCTCTTTTTTTGGCTAAACGATTCGGCGCTCGCGTCGCTCCGGGGACTCCCCGACGTGCTAAATGCTTTTGAATACATTACGGGTCTGTTAGCGGGCCGATTATTGGACATTAGCCTCGAAATTGAGGGATGTCGCGTCCGCCGGAGAGTTTTTTGCTCGTTCTGTAATTACCTGCTTATGTAACCTGTAAAGATTACGGCGGGGCATAACGCTGACGTTATTAATAATTTGCTAACCCGGTACACGCAATTAAGGTCGTGTACGCGGCATTCGCGTAATCTCGAGGGGAAATTATAGAAATCATAAAAGAGTCCGTAAACAAGCGTGTATCGGCATCGGAGCAGATAATACGCAGCCCAGGAATTTTAAAACTCGGTGCACTTCATAACGTCCGAGCTACAATAACTGTCGCTCTTTTCAACTTTACGCAAACAGTTCGCTGATAAGCCTGTTTCTCGGTAAACAGCCGTAAAGGACATCGGGGTATCGCGCGGTAAATTAGCTCCGCTCATTTTGATCATCGTCCTATACAGTATACACTAGCGGTACAGCACTACCCCGGTATTCGGGGGTCGTCGACTCGTCGGAGGCGCCGGCGGGCGGATCGAGGAGAGGAGGAGCGCTCCCCTTGCGGCACATCGGGCGCGCGGCTGGAAAACAATAACAAACCGGTTGGCACACACGACAAAAGCCCAAAGCCGGCGGCGGTGGTCGCGGCCCGTATTCCGCGGAAGATCCCGAATACGAAATGCATTCCTCGGAACGCCGCCGCCCCCTCCGTCCTTCTTCCGCTAAACTCGCCCGGCAGATAAATCGCCTTTCTGGAGCAGCAGCAGCGCGCGCGTCTCCCTCAATCTTCGTCGCGGTCTGCCCGCGCAGCTCTTTTTCATCTAATTGATTCTCTCCCTTCGTTGGCTAAATTTTAAATTTTCTGCCACTGCCATGCGTCCTGGCCCGGCAGCCAGCTCTTCTCGTAGGAATCGCATTTTAATGACGCATAAGCCTGCTCCGCCCTGCCCTGTTCTGCTCTTCTTGCATGCGCTTTAATGCCTGTTCAATAATGCAGTCGGGCTTTTTCGAAATGCTCCCGCGGCAGACTCTATACCACGAGACACGGAACGAACTCAACGAACCGATGCTCCGGCCGGCGGAGGCTGCGCGAGGGAATTTTTAACGAGATTCAAACGTTCCTTATATTATGTGCGGCCTGCTTAGGGAGGCTTAAAAAATAACGTTATTTATTTCAATGTATGCGCGGCCGATCGACGAGAGAACAAAAAAATTGAACGGGAAAAACAGCTCTCCTGCGCCGATTAAAACGACATTAATATTTAACGACGTTTTAGTGAGCGCGATATGTTAAAATAAACACGTTTTATTAAAGTCCAGCCTAATTTGAATACGCGGCTCGAAAAAATTGCGAGTTATTCGTTTTATCTTAAACGCGGATAAACCAGACGCTGCAAGTTTTATGCACTGGCAAATTGAAAATATTGAAATAATTCCGCAACTCTCGAGTTATATTTGTTTCTACTGGCCGATGAGTTAATAACGCATTTTGGCATTAATAACAGTGAAATTTAATAAGTAGCTCTTTCGTGATAAGGATTTTAAAATATCGAACCGCTACTTTAATTACCTCACTTGACTCTTGTCCTGTTGTGGTTCCGTTATCTCGCCGACAAGCCGCATTCGAATCGTGTAAAACTCGTGATTGAGTGGAACATTCCTGTGATTTGAGCCTGTATCGAATTAATTTTATCGCTGCGTTAAAGTATCGTTGCTGGACTAATTAATTATTGTTCGAATAGAAAGCTGCACAGAATATATACAATAATTCTTTATTTCTGGAGAAAACGCACACCGACTTGCGCCGCTTTCACTATTGCAACAGCTGTGCTTACTTTTTCCGAGACTATTATCGTGTAAACATACGCGAGTCCTAAATTACATAGGATAACGAATAGCTCAATCAAATCTAAACGCAGCTGCTCTGCACTCATTTGAGCAAAAATAACATTACTCAACATGGAGTCCGATGTTACGAGACGAAGTTGCAGCCGCGGTCAGCGTATGAGTTTGCGAGCGTCGCAAAGGTTCGAGGGAACAGAATCCATTCTACGTCAATTAGTGGGTCACAGATGAAAAAAATGCATGCACCACGATTGATCGAGGCCAGGAAATTTCGCCGTCTCAGGTTTCACAGAATTTTGAGATAATCGTCTTCAGAATTGTATAGTATGTTTGGTACAAGTGAATATTTGTAAATCGTGACGCGCATATATTCACAAAGTGGAGCACAAGACTTGCCATTATGCCTATAGGTATACCAACAACGTGTAAGGGGATCGTGACAAATTAGAATTTTCAAGGCGTCGCTGTTGGTATTCCAATAACACACACACGCACGCACGCACATACACACACACAGTGTAACTTTCGACGCGCGCATAAACAAGATATTACCGAAATTGCGCGTTATCGATCACTCGCTCCACACCTCCGCCGAGTGCGAGAAAAGTGCACGCACATAAGAGCTCCTCCGAAAACACAGCCTATCGCGTTACAGCTCATTTCGCAGACTCGTCTCGCACAAATAACGAGCGCTTCGGTGCGGAATCGGTTTGCGCGCGAAAAAGCGCGGGGAATGTCGTCGTTATAAGCTGTCAGCGCAGCGGCGGCGGCGGCGGCGACGGCAGAGTTCGGCAAGAAGCGATCGGCGCCCTCGCCGGCGGTTTCCCCTTTTTTCCCCCGCGCGAGAGCTGCGAGCGTTTTTGCGGCGGCCGCTTCCTCGTTGCCTGGAATTATTAAATTAGAAAGCTCGTGCCGCCGTCGCGAGTTTTTAGCCGAAAGGGCCCGTGAAATTGCCCGCGCCGATCTTTTATTTTATTTCCTCCTCTCTCTATGTCAACGCTTCGCCTTTTTCGCGCCACCGCTGCTGCTGCAGCTTCTTTCGATTCGACTTTTTTTAGATCGAGGTTGCGGCCTGACTTTCATTAGCGACGCGGCTTCTGATGCGTCGGTTTTGCTCCGCTCGGCTCCGGCCGATCGAGCCGCGCTCTGGCCGATTTCACACGGTACGTTTCTCGGCAGCGGCTCCGGCGATGAAGATGAAAATTGATTGATTGAGTCAAATGAGGTGCCAAGTCTCAAGTCTCGAGCCCTTTGACAAAAACGCGAGGCGCGTGTGTAGGAGAATTCCCTCGGTTTCGGCGTCCGAGGGCAGCTGCGCGCGGCCTCTCGGCGCTGGCAAACTGGTTTCACGGACTCTGATGATAATATTTATAAATTCGTTGTTGCGCGAGCGCCGGAGCGCTGCAGCCTCGGGGCTTCGCACGCGGTCGTTTAAGATTTCCAGCTTTTTGCAGCGCTCGCGGACGAGAACAAATTTCTGGGATGAATTTTTATGAACTGTATATCACGCGCTTGAGAGCAGTAAAAAAATAATTGCGGATCAGCTAGGAAATTACCGCTCGAATCGAGTCTAATACTTCGTTATCGCGCACGATGTAATAACCGCGGTGGGCGCAGATGTCGTAAAAAGCCTCTCACACCTACACGCGCGCGGCTCGCAATATGGAAAACAATAAAAGCGCCCCTCTCCGCTGATGCGGCACCGGTACGGCTACCTGCAGTGGTCTCGCTCTCTCTCTCCGCCGCTGCGTGTACGTCGCGACCTCCGACCCTGACTCTAATGAGCGGCACAAAGGCGCGCACGCGCGGCTATTGTGTGCAGCGCTTCTCTCTCTCTCTCTCTCTCTCTCTCTCTCTCTTACATAATACTCGATCTTCTTGTCCTCGCGTACACTCACACGCGCGCGCGTGTGTATAAGCAGTCGCTCGGCGGAGGTACGTATGCGTGCACAGCACGGGACCCCCAGGTCTCGCTGGATGCGTGCGTGCGCACGTGCGCCGATCTGTGGAGAGGACAACGCGGCGGCGGAAATTTATCGACCTCTCCCAGGACTATACGCATACGCGCGCGAGAGAGTTTCACTTCTCCGCGGTGCTCGGTTTCGGGATTTCTGGAAACACGTGCGCGCGCTGCACTTGCGCCGCTCGATTCTCTTCCGATGCGTGAGAACGGCGCTTTCTTTTTTTAGCTCGCGCGCGGTGCAGGGGTGTAGCCTTACGATTCGAGACTGATTGATGAAATCCGAGCTACTAGGCGTGTGTGCTTCGATTTTCGGCACACGTGATGTACAGCGACGAGGGAGCTTTTGAAATATGAATCCCATCAATTGCAGCCTCGGCGCTGGGAATTAATGAAGCGCAACAGTGCGAAACGAGCGATTATCTTCGGCGTAACGTACGATCCTCCGAGAGCTTTCTTTTATTAATTTGAAGGCGTTATTAATGAGCCTCGGCCGCGGTATCATCGTTCCGGCGTTATGCATTGCGCCGCCATAAACAATTCGCTAAACTGACTCGCGATTGTTGTTGACGATGAGGTATGTGAAACAATTTGAGAACGAAATTTTTTCGCTGCCCGCGAAGTTCGAAAAAGATATGCGCCTCGCAGTGAGGTAAAAAGCTTAAAATTTATTTATTATTATGATCGTGTCAGCCGCGCTGGGATCGCCGGCCGATATGAAAAACGCACTTGAGAAATAAAATTTTTTAATCAGCCGCGCGTGCGTATACTTACTTCGGGTTACGAAACGAAATTTCGTCCGTGCGCAAAATTAATGAAGCCTTTTCTTGGGGAGAGCATCGCAGGGAATTTTTATTACCCTTTGGCGCTCGGCGTTATCAGACTCGATTTCTCATTTCGTATCAATCAAAAACGGCGAATCATCGCATATACACGCGCGTTTCTTTAACAAGCTCGTAAATAATTCGAAATCCCGCGGCCGTCGTGTTTTTTCTCTAATCATGGACGTACGGAGCAGCAGCGGCAGCAGCAGCGACGATGCAAATTTCGCGTGCCATACATCAGAATGTGAGCGCGCATCCTCTGCTGCTGCTGCGTGTACTGTACAGTCTCTCGAAAGAATGTCACCGGCCCATCACAGAGAGAAGGAGAGCCCGGCGACATAACGATGAGGTCGTTAGAACGTTCTTAAAGACTCGGGCTTATCTGATCGGCGATCGAGACGCCGATAGTGATATATCGTCCTGCAGTCGATGTATACGTGTATCCCGCTCGTTCGTTCTTCCACCTTTCCTCCTCCTATCCATCCTCCTCCTGCTCCTGCAGTCTTCGATCCGAGCGTATGCCGTATGCCGATTTCTTTGTTTCTTCGTTGAAATTTCAAGCAAAGCATCGCCGATCGCCCCCATCAATTAACTAATTGACCGATCGCGATGCCGAGAGCGAGATGAAAAATTCACTCGCGCGCCGAGAGAGCGGCAAAGTAATTTATCCTCCGCGGCGTTTATTGCCGAGCGAAGACAATCTTGAAATCTAGCCTGATCGAGCTGGGGAAAAGGAGCACTGCGAGTGATTCACGGCGTGATTTACAGAGCGGTGATTGTGCCGCGCTCGGCGGTATATTGTGCGCGAACAGGGACTGAACAGTAGAAGTGTCTGTTGGCTGCCGCCGACACTTTTCTCGAACCGGAGCAAAACGCGGTTAAGGTGAAGCGTCGACGATCGGCAGCGGCACCTCTCGCGCGCGTTGCACTATTTCACTCTCGCGGACACGATGATTGCCTTTCGATCGGATCGCCGTGTTCTGTTCCGACCAATGTTGAAATGTTGGTCGATCCGCGGCAGCTCCCGCTCGGTCAGGCCAAATATTTAGGCGTGTACACGAACGAGTTCCCCGAAGGCGCATCCTAAAGACACAAACAGGCGCGCGCGCAGCCCCTTCCTTCCGCTATCACTTTCCTCGCGACGACGAGTTCCCCGAACGCGTTTCCCCGGCCGCTCGAAAAAAACATCAGCCGCGCAGTATCCGTTTTCAACGAATCAGATCCTCAAAATCTTGAAACGCGATATACTAGCAGCGGCCGCGCGCGCCGGTAGTGGGACATGATCGCATGCGTATACAGAAACGCATAAACGAGCGCGGCGCGCGCGCGGTGTTGAAATAAGCGGAGCAGCAGCAGCAGCTAGTCCGCAGGAAGCTGCGATTTTATCGGTGTGACTCGTGTTTTCTGACTCGCGGGGAAAAAAGGAAGACGCGAGCGGCGAGAGGAGCTATCTCTCGACAAAACACCGCCGCGCTCTCTCAGAAAGTCCCAAGGGAGCGGGCAAAGAGAGCAACTCTTTGCGCTCTATCCGTCCTGCTCGCTCTCGTCGACCTTCCTCGTTCGATTCCCCATCTCGAAGGCAAGGCACGCGTCTCGTCGCAGAATGTCGTCGTAACGAGGTCCGCCGCCGCCGCCGCCGGCCGCCGCCGCCGCCGCCGCCGCAGCCGACCACCGGTTTCTCTCGACCGATCCTCTCTCTTTCTCATTTTCAGTGCCCCCCTACTCGCTCGCCGGACTGAGAGAAAGAGAGAGAGAGACGGAGCGAACCCTATGCAGAAACGCAGAGAAAAAGAGCGCGCGGAGAAAAGAGAAATCGCGAGGAGGGGGCGGCGCACCGCGATCTCCCGAGATGACACCGAGCGGCGCGCGAGCTGCCCTCCAGCCATGCGGCCGATTATTATACGCGATCCTCTCCGCTGCGTGCTCTGGAAATCGGCTTATCTGAATATTCGCATCTGCCGCGCGCGGCCTTGTCGCCATCACGCACATGCGCCTCCAGCTCGCCGGGCCATTTAAACCGCGCGTTGTGTAAAGCCCGAGGTAAAGCCCGCGCGCTGCGCAGATAACGCCGAATAGCCGTTAATGTTTTTTTGCCCGTTGCGCAACCACGGATTTCACACCCTCGAGTGCGAGTCGCGTAAGCGGGCACTTATCGGAAGCAGCCGACGTTTAAATTAGAGACACGCACGCGGAGAGCCGAGCTGGGTGAGAGAGAAAGAGTGAGTGAGAGAGCGTGGGGGGGGGGGATCCCTCGGGCGGCGAAGAACGAGGAAGAGACACGAGGAGAAGAAGAAATCGGCCGTTTGGCATTCCGCGTGCCCCCGTCGCGCGGTAGCCGGGCCATTAGCCCTTTTGCGGCCGAGTATTATGCGCTCGCGCAGTATACGTATGCGCCGACACCGTAAGAGATAACGCGTGCGCTCGAGACACTCGTGATGAATGCGTAGGATCCTCGCCGCGGTTGACAACTCTTTAGCGATCGGCATTTTTCGCGCGCGCGCGACTTCCTATAGGACAAGTGTCGGGGTTATCTATATTGTGTGGGAAACGCCTGCCGGTTTATCTCGTGGGTTTTTTTTTCCCGGAGGCTGACGGTTACGGAACGTTCGCTTGTAAGCTCGTTACGCCGATGCGAAATACAAATTTCGGCATTTGTCGCTCATTTGCATAAGCGCGCCTCGGACATCGTGTCGCCCGCGAGGAGCTGATTCTTTTTACGCGCTGTCAATATTTTGGTTCTGCGTCAGGTGCGATTTCGAATTTTTTTGATTAACACGAGGGAGAACGAGTTCGCGCGATAACATCGCGCTCGATTTGTAAGTAAGAGCATGAAGACCGAAAAGAGAGCAAAACCAACGTTTTGAATTTCGTGATCGATGTAAAAACAAGCTTAATGGAACGAGACCGATCGTTCGGCGAAAGTGTGATTTTATTGTGAATTTGGGTGGTTCATACCCGTGGCTTTATTTTCACGGTGTTTTCATCCTGCATCCTGAATAATGTAGGATCCGCTGCCGGTTGTCTAGAGCTGTGTAATGACGATTTTGAAACCCGTGTTTTCATTCTGATGATTACTCATGCAGAGCTTGTAGTGTCGAATCGTGATTTCGAGCCCTAATGGTGCGATTAAAAATTCCAAGTCAGCATCGGCTTCCTGTAGAATTTCTTAATCGTCACCTAAAGAATCATTCCATCCTGCGCGAGATCCTGCGAGCATTCCAGGTTAAACGTTACGTTAATTTAATAAATGCCCCTCATATTCGGCAGTTCGGATATAATGGTCACTCTTATAATGCGCTCCGTAATAACTGTCGACGTGAGTTACAAACATTTCGTTCATCTGCATACTCGCGCGCAGTGGTTATCCCAATTAATGCTGCTGCTCATTTCTGTCCTTGAACGCTACCGGAGTACGCTTGTGCAATCGGTGTAAAGATGATTGGTACCTGTGGTGTAAAATTGATCGTTTCTATTGTGCGAGATCAGTTGGTTACTCCGAATCGAGGCAGCTTAAATATTATACTCGAACACGAAGATGCAGCATAACGTGTAATGTATGCGAGTCGCACGTGATTACGACTCGTGAGCGACGGAGAAATCGAGAGCGGCAATTTTTTCGCGCATTTCGTGTCGAACGAAAGCACGCGTTTAATTCCGACGATAATACCATCACGACTCTCTCGCGATGAAAAGAAGACGAATTAACGCCTCTCGTGTTTCTCTTTTTCCAGAGTCTGGCCACAGGTTGGACAGCGGCTCTCCCTTCTGGAGGATTCAATTGGACCAAGATCTTCTCGACACCATTAGCGCGATCTACCCGGAGTGGTTCAAGGTGAGTTTCTAATTTCGTTGACGTAAGAAAACAGCTCAAATCTCGAATACAAACACGACGATCCGATGAAGGAGCGCGCGCGAAATTCAATAAAGCATAATCGGGGCCGATGATATCGAATGTGGTCGCCTCTGCGTAGGACTACACCAGCAGCAGAGCCTCGACTTCCGGGCCAAACGCCCCCGCGTCGCTGCAGAGTCAGCTGAGCAGCAGCAGCAGCAGCAGCAGCAGCAGCAGCGGCGGCAGCAGTAGCGCCGGTAGCGCCGCCACCTCGGCCCCGGCCGACTCGACGAGCGAACCGCAAACGGCGCCACCAGCCGCGCGAAAGCCCGCCAAGCCCGAGTCCAAGCTCAAGTCCAAGCTCAAGAAGATCGAGGAGAAGATCTTCAAGGGCCGCAAGGATAAGCGCGATATCAAGGAGAATAGGTCAGAGACAATGCCATTTCTGTCTATTCTTCCTCTCTCTCTCTCTCTCTCTCTCTCTCTCTCTCTCTCTCTCTCTCTCTCTCTCTCTCTCTCTGTCTCCTTTTTCGTTTTCTTTTTTCTTTTCGTTTTTCGTTCTGCCGTGCGGCTCCGCCGCGCGCATGGTTTTCGTTTGTTTTTATGCAAGCGTTTCGCCTTGAAATTTGCATAATTATATGGGTCTTCTTTTTAGGGAAAGATAATGCGGCTCTGTGTGCAAATAATTGTGCGTTTAATGAAATTTGCGGACAAATTTAATAACTTTATTTTGCAACGCGGCGCCACTGCTCTCGCTTCTCGTGCATTACGAAATGTTTAAACAGTTTTAGTTGATAATTAAAAGACATGTGCGCAGCGCTTATAATGAGTACTTATGTGTATGTGCAATTTATGTAACTCTCGAGTTTCAAGTTTGATACCACCTGCGCGCATGTGGAGTATAATCTGAAACTTTGTACATCTGATTACTCAGCTTTGCATTGCAGCCGAAAGTTCGATTTGTTCATTAAAATAAGGTTTCTAACTTATATCTGCGATATTCGTATACCTACATAAGTGCCGTGCAAAAATAAACGATAAATTCTATCAAAAATCGAAACGAGAGAAGAAATGATGAACGGGTTTCGTTTTGTTTTTCTTTCACCAGAGATCGCTCCTCGCACCAAGTCGGCAACAGCAATAAGAAGTCGACGAAGGTGTACTCGTCAAAGGAAAAGACAGGGGACATCGTTTTGAAGAAATCAGCGGCGAGCATCAGCGGGTCGAAGATGGCGGAGGGCAATCAGTCGCCTCCGAAGGCGGAGGTCGACGACTCGCCCCTGCAGCAATCCATGGATCGCAACAAAGAATGTGAGTAATTCATCAAGCCCTCGCTTTTTCCTAATCTCGCGCGAGCGCGCGAGCGCCCCCCTACATCCTCTATACGCGTATATCGTCCACACTTGGTTTATGAAATTCGTATGGATTTTTTGCGCGTTCGCCGAATAATTAGACGACATATTTAAAATTATTGCTTTTAATTGGCCTGATTGATTCCCGAGTTATTTATGCCGAAAAATTCTTGCGCCGGATTTTTCTTCGGCTCGGTATTAATTAATTTTGTTAAAATCACCCTAAAAAGTATAATACTCTCTCTGTGTACCCGGCATATAAGGATTCCTGCGCGGGCATTTGAGCTCAGGGTGAAACTAATTAAATGCGAGGCGATGGCTTTTTGCCGACAATCGTTTATCGAAAATTAATAAACCCTCCCTCCGACTTTTTCAAAATTCTCCGAAGCAAGGGGCACCTCGACCGTCGCACGGTGTAAGGATTTCAGAATCAAAATATGCCAACGAGGAAAGAACTCGGAAGTACAGCAGCGGCGGTGAAAAAAGCGCGTCCGACGAAGACCCGCGCAAAAACGGATTTACGACACACCTTTTTAGTGGCGCATGCGCGGAAGCGCTCGTTTCGCCGCTTTTATCGCCGCGCGCGCGCGTTTTATGAATTTCCGAGGAGGCCAGTCGTGCGCTGCTTTTATAACGCAGGCTTGCGACGCTTAGAGCCGATCATCAGCCGATCGATTATTAACTGCAGCAGAGCAGCGCTCTCCAGTCGTGAAACCGACTTAAAGATTACGCGCCTCTATACTCTCGTAATAAGCGAGTACCAAGTATCAATTTTCTTTCTTTCTCTTCGCCTGCGCTGCTGCTGCTGCTGCTGCTGCTGTTTTTTCCTTCCTCCTCTACTTACGCGCGCACACACGGCTCCTTTGCTCAATCCTCCTACTGCGAGCAGCATCACACGGTTCGTCGATTTCCGATCAACTGCGTTATACAGCCGCGCAACGTTAGCGAGATTACTACGTTGTCTTTTTACTTATTTTCCCGCTGCGGTGCTCGTATACACACTCGTTTTAGAACTTTATGAGAGAAGCTAAGTTTCCTTTATTTTTCTAATAATAAATACGAGGAATCATTGCTGTAAGCGTTCGGATAAGATATTGCGGCTCTTAAATTTTAACGAATGGCTTTATCGATTCGTAAATCGAACGCAGCTCCCTATCGGCCGCACTACAATGTCGAGGTTAATCAATTCCTCCGTTCGACTGCGATTCAATCGCAAAATTTATGAAAATGAGGTTGAATATTTTAAATTCATTTTTCAGAGCATTATCTCGCGGCGCGAAAAATGAATTTCCGGCAGAATAGAGTCAAAGGGATAAATCGGGCGCGCGCGTATCTTTCGCGACCGTGGCGAGAATTTACGATTGTTCGCGCGAAAGCGTAGGTAATCGACGATGATATCACCTTTATAAATAGGAACGCCTTCTGTCTCTTGCGCGCGCGATTTGCTGTGTAATATATAGTCATAAGTACGTAATGTGTGCGAGGTGAGTGCAATCAAGGAAAGGAAGGAGAGATAAAACTATACTCTCCGATATAGCCATTCTGAATTTGCGCCCATTTTTACGACGACTTAATCAGGTCATTTTGCCGTTTTATTGCGTCCCTCTTTTTCTGGCTCGTGCGCCGCCTCTCTCGTAATTATATCCGCGATTATATAGAACACATGGCGTATAAATAATAACAATAATCGTATAGCTGCTCGGAAACGTCTTTGAGAGAGATGTATAATTACACGCGCGATCGCTTTGGCGATCGTTTGATAAAAGAAGTCGTCAGGCCGAGGACAGGGTTGCCTTTACTTTTCGTTGGCAGCGCGTGCAGTGCATTATCATAATTCATTTCGAAAATTAAAAGGAACCTCGACAGCCAACGAAAGTCCGATATTCCTCGCGGCAATTTCGCTCTAGTCTAATTTTACGTAAATCATAATTCTCTTATATGTACGAATGCAGCGCGTTCGCGCGCACTAATTTAAAACACGAAAGTTTAACAAGACCGTAAAAAACTAGAACGCCTCCTCAGTTTTTAATGGCGCGCATAAATATCCGCGGGCGCCTTCTTCTGTTATTCTGCAACAAAAGCACGTCGGCACGAGAGAGAAAAAAAGGGTGGACCGGGTGGGCGCTGCGCTGCGAGCGGCGTTTTGTTTTGACGCTGAGAGATCGTCGGCTGCGACAAACCGGATCGATGCGCGGCGACACGTCCCTCTCCCTCTTAGTCGTCCACGAGCCTCGCGATCGCCTGCGGAAGGAAGAGAGGAAGTCCCGTTTTATTCGCTACGTGCAGCGAGCGAGCTCGGCTCTCTGACTTGTATATTATTATATACTGCCTCTCGCGTATAAGCAAAACGCCACGAATTCGCGATTTTTGGGTCGACCTTTTTTATTCTCATGACTTTTGATATTGTTATACCTGCACTCGCGTCGAGTGTTATGTGTTTGCTGACAGTGCAAATTGCCATGCCATCAGGCAATACCCATTTCAGAGACAAAGCTCCTTCTGAAACCGTTTGAAACAATTAAAATTTCGAGCTTTCAGGCTATCTATCACATCAAGCTCTTATAGTTCACAGACCCCCGTATTTATATTTATCGGTTTTTCTAGCCAGTGCTCCGTGTCACTCCGATGCGCTCCCCCTGTCCCGCTTCTCTTCTACACCTGACCGGCGGGTCTCGCATACCAATGGGCCCAACTTCCTTCCGTCGTCAACTGCGGCCGCTCGCAAGTCAGCGCTGGATTGAATGACAATTGGTGTCTATGACATTGCGTCGCGTGATCGGTGCCAACGTCTGCACCTGCGTTTTAAATCCTCTGCTGCGATGTATCCAGGCGAAATCTTTATACGCACCTCGGAGATTAAAATTAATTCCTCCCGGCTGTACAGCTCCGAAGATACGCGCGGCATTTTAGCATCGGCGGTATAAACATTAAATTTCGATAAGTTTCTTGATATAACTTAATTTGAAACGACGGTCGTCAACGTCCGTTCGCGCGAGGATCGGCGGAATAAAAAAGTCCTCGAGTTTCATCGGAGCAGCGAGCCGGGCAATAACGTAAAATACTTCGAGCGCGCGCGAGGAGATACAAATATTGTAAAAATTTTAAGAATCCCCGGCCCTCCGGCTTATTAAGCGATACCCCATACATATAAAAAGATTTTACAACTGCGGGCAGTAAAAGTTTACAAGCTCGCGTGCGCGCTCGTCGATATATTTTTCAGATTTTCGGGCACATCGTCATCTCTTTCTCGCTCTCGGACAAAAAGAAGCGGGCGATCGAGAACGAGCGGGCCCTCTTTAAATAAACCGAGAGCGAGAAACGCGCTGGAGAGGAAAAAATCCCCGTCTCTTTATTAATGAAAAGCCTCGCGCGCGGCGTTAAGAGGCTGGCGTAATGGTTGCTCTTTGAAGAGGTAAAATACCCGAGGAGAGACACGCGATAAAGGACGATAATTGCGGGGGCGCGTCGTATGTACGCGCGCGGCTGTGTTATAAAACACCGGTGTTACGCGCGTGGGCAGCTCTCTCTCTCTCTCTCTCTCTCTCTCTCTCTCTCTGCCGCGCTGCCGCCGCCGATTCGACGCGTATTATGCGCGCTCCGCTTTTTTCACCCGTGTGTAGCGCTATTCCCTCGGCGGTGCCGATCTCTTCTATCTTCTCCTTCTCCTCCGTTCGCCGTCCCCACTTTGTTTATACTGTTTGCGAATGTCCAGCCGTGTCAGCGATTCGCTGCGCCCGTTTCTTTGTTTATACGCGCTACTCTGTTCGATATTGATGCTCCTCTTTGTTCTCGGCCGCTTAATTAAGCTCGTTCGTATTTACCGAAATTTCGCCGAACTTTTTCAACGCGGGTTAATGATAATAAATTGCAGCGCCGATCGTTCGAGGACAGCATTAAACGATTAGATTCGCGGAGGTTTCATTATTGTTTTATAACCGGCCCGGCACGTGTACCTGGGAACAGAACAGGAAACATATTTCACGGAACATATAAAATATATTACACACCGGAATATTTTCGCGGCATAAACAATGCACAATACGCGATAACGCCACGCACGATTCAATACTCATTGTATCGATTAAAATATTCTAAATCCGCGTGTGACCTTTCGCGCCGAAAAAGTCAACGACGTTAACGATTCGGGTGTGTAGCGCACGCGATATCGTTCCGCAGCAAGGCGTATAGAGGGTGCTGTGCATAAACCCGTGGAACTAACAGCCGATCGCATAATTAATTCGTTTCCGATGTCTTATTTATCTGCAAACATAGTTTCCCTCTGTCACTCTCGTGAGAACGAGCTGCCGACCGGCGCAGTTATATTAGCCTATGCTCCTTCTCTCTCTCTCTCTCTCTCTCTCTCTCTCTCTCTCTCTCGTGTCCGCAACAAGCGGGAGCGATTTCAATGTGCGATATACTTTGGTCTTTCCGGCGCGCGCGCGCGCGCGCGCGAGCTAGCGAATCGACGTATCGCGCGGCGATCCGGTTCGCCCACTAGACGACGACGACGAGGTGGATATAAGCACGCACCTCGCGCCACTAATATGAATATGCAATAGAGCGCGATCGAGCAACGCTCGATTTATTTATAGAGCTGACGCTTCTCTCTCTCTCTCTCACTCTCGCAGTCGCCACCTATCAATTTTTTCACCCATTTTTTTCCCGCCCGGTTTTTGCGCTCCTTTTTGCGCGCCGGCCGCGATTTACAGGGGTGTCCCGTGCACGCGAGCGTAGGAGAAATGTGTTTCCGCAGCTTCGCGCTGATTGGAATTTTTAATTCTGTCGGTGACACGCCAACAGTTTGTTCGATCTGCTCCGAGCGCTTTTAGCGCGGTTCGAGCAACGCAGACACCTTTTCTTTGTCCGCCGATTTTTTCCACTTATTTTATTACTTCTGAATGACAATAGACGCGACGCTGCAGAGACACCCATTAGACCTCGATCCATATTCGCGCGGGTATGCATAATTCATGCGGCGATCATTTGTATAAATAATTTATATTTTTATAAGAGATAATTCAGTTGTACAAAATACAAAGCTTCATTAATATTACGAATCCTCGTGACGGTTTATACACAATTCATTTAACCGAATCTATAATGACGGGTTTGGTAAAAGTGTAGCAATCTTGCGCAGGTATCGAGAGGTGATGCAAAAAGTGCGAGTTAAAAGTGTGGCGCGCGTTGAAATGCACGTCGAAATAATAAGTATAATCATACATCGAGATGACTGACCGATGCTCGTGTACACGGAGGCGCATCTCGCGTAGCCACAAAATCGACGACGTGACATCGGTAGCTGGAAGAGAAGAGAGTCGCAGCTTTCACTAACGGCGCGCGGCGGCGGAGGAGATTGACGAATCGAATTTTTTGCAGCCTCTCTCTCCCCCGACGCATTAAAACCTCTCGATGCGTGGCATAATGCGCGCATCCTCTCAAAAAAATAATTACCGCGCCGGCGATCGACTGTAATTTCATTCTCTCTCTCTCTCGCGCGCGCGCGCGCGGCGTTAAACGTCCGAGGAAATATTCGATAATTTGCCGCTACTTTCTCGCGGTGGCGGCGGCGGCGGCGGCGGCGGCGGCAGCGGCGGCAGCGACTCATTCGATAACGCCAAAAAGAAAACGGCGGCCTTTAATCGCGCTATTAAGCTCAATGGTATCGATTTTTATCACGATCGCAATATTTTGCGCCGCTTCTGTTTTTCTTATTCGTTGTGTATGTGCGTACGTGTGTTACGGTTCTCTTTCTCCTCGGCCGAGGCTATTTGAGATCGACGATATATAGGCGCACACTTATATACATTTATACGTAATACGTGCGGAGGCAAAAGGGGTTCCGGATTTCGTACGCGCGCTATCTTGATCAAATATCTTAATTCGCAGTTATTAGCCGGAACGCGCTTATCAGCCGGGAATTTATGTAAGAATTCGCGGGCCCGGAATTCCCGTCGAAAGTATTTTATTGAGTGAGAAGTATAAGCGCTTAAAGGATCATTGCCGCAGCGCGGCCACCAGCTACTAGGGCGCTTTTGCAACGTTGATTGAAACGATCGTCGATTTAGATAAATCGCAAGCGCGCGCGCGCTCGCGTGAATTCGCCGCCAGCTATTGTGGCCGTGTGTAAATAATTAATCAGGTTTGGCAGGTGTATCAAAACAATTTTTACGCTGCATACCCCTCTCGCAGATTCTATCTTTGAGAAAAATTACCCGAGCGCGCAATGAGGCGTATTATTACGCCGCGGCGCTTGTGTAACGAAAATGTGTCGTTCTAAATTTGAAATTTGATCCGTGTAGAGAGTGTGTATAAATTGTATAATAACGCGCGACAGCGCGCGGCTCTAAATGAACGCAACTCGTTCCCCTGAAAACCGTGACAGGAAATAAAAAATTGATAATTAATATTTGCTCGCGTATCGCGGCCTTGTCGCTCATTATGCAATTAATTTTTGAAAGGTGTTGTCGACTGATTTAATGACCGCGGCAGAGAGACTGTGTCATTATAAGATCGGCGTTTCAGCAACAAATTTCTCACCCTTTTAAAGACGTATAATTTATATTTATACAAATCATTGCGCCGTTATCCGCATCGTATGACTGTACGTGACCGATGTATCATTAAACCGTAAATTTCCATCGATCCGCGGCTCTTTATAATTAAATCCGTCGAGTTAGCATCGCTGCACACCTCGCTCCCGCGCTTATTTATGCAGAATCTAAAATAATAGCCGCAAACAAGTGATCAAGAGCGGCCGCTATCTGCTCTCGTCGAGTGTACGAGAGTTATCGGGAACAATGAAGCAGAGCAATTTCCAGATAGGAACACGTGCGCCAGGTGGCACTATATGCCGCGTAATAGAGCCGGATTGAAAATAGAGAGAGAAAAGCCGCCGCTGCAGTGCGTGGGAAGGGAAAAATGGAAAAGAGGAAGGTCGCCACGTGGTGCGATTTGCGCTCTCTCTCTCTCTCTCTCTCTCTCTCTCTCTCTCTCTCTCTTGCTCGGCGATGCGTAGGCGAGCGGGCGCGTGTCCCGCTTCTGGAATCCAGATGTGTCTGCGCCGTAACCGTTGGTGGGACTTGCTGTTATTGAGATTGATCGAGCGTCAGATTTCGAGGATTCACGAATATTGAAATTAAATCTACTTTTCCTCCCATTGCGGCCTCTCAGCAAAACGAGCGCAATGAATCTCTATTACGTGCGCGCGATCGTGTTTGCGACGTTTTAACTCGCGCCGGGACGGCCGTACCGTAACTTCCCATCAACACACGACGAAAGCGACGACTACCGTATACTTTCGAGGCGACGCGATAAATTCGGGAATCAAAAATTGCGTACACGCCGATCGTGGTTCTTGTCGGCGTGCAGCGCATCGGCATTCAGGCGCTGCGCGGCTTTCGAAATCCGCCGATCGAGAAGCGATAATAATCGCCGTTAAATAAATAACCACATAAATAAATACTCGGCAATGCCTTTCGCACGTAATTATGCGTATAAAGAGGCGAAAACGCGGAGAGGATATCTCTCGTCATCGTATCTCGTCCGGAGAATCGAGAAGCCGAACCGCGTCGTGTACTTTTACGACGAGTTCGCGGATACCCGCTGATAGCGATCTCCTCGAAAGAAGGAGAGAACAAAATCTCTTTCCTTCCTTTTCATAAAGGAAATCCCCCTTTCTTGCAATCGCGTGACTATCTTAATTAGCGACGAATTGTTTTTTGGCCCACGTCGCGCGATTCGCCGATGTGTATTCGCGTGGGCCGACGCTGCGCGCCCACGTTTTTCTCCGCGAGCTCCGGGTTCATACATATAGGATTATAAAGAAATTGCGCGCGCCGAGATTTTCTAGCTCGTTATCGCCGCCGGCATATGGCTCGTTATGAGGTGTTTCGATTTGCAGGATCATCAGCTGTGCTTTCGAACTTCCTGATTGCAGTTCGAAACTAGAATATACTTGTATTCAGATTACGATCTGACAACTCTTTTCGATCGCCGAGGCTTTCGTGGCAATGGGATATTCCGATTGCCATTGTATAATCCGACGACGCTTTACGCAATGTTTTCGTAGTTTTGCGCAACGCAGAATACGCGGCTCGCATTTTTTTAAATCCGGATGCAAAGGCGTTATACGTCGGACAACGAAAAGTCGCCTATACGCTTGATTCGATAACGAGTTATTTTATAGTAAGGAAATATTTTGGTTCAATTATATATAGGCCTTTACTTTTTGGAAGCTCAAATATAAACAAAGAACTCGTTACGGCGTTTTCAAGTCTCATGTTTCGAGTCTCATCATTAGCGAAATGGTCGCGATAAATACGCAGCGCCCATTCGATGTTAGGCAATATATTAGTATTTACGCAAACGCGACGGCAAAACGCCTGACAATTATGACTTTATTTACGCGTACGTAAAACGTTTTCAAATGCTCCTGCATCGTAGAGCCTACTACGCCCTGAGATCCGTGTACGGTAGTCGGAACAATATTCACTCGTCGGCGAAAAGTAGGCTAAACGACAGTAATTGAAGGCTTAAGTACGAGCATTAAGGGCTTTTAAAAACCTCGCATAAACGCGGCCCAGGTTTACGCGGATACACGAGAAACAACTGCATCCGCGCGCAATAACTCAGCGCGAGCGGCGCTCAATTAAACTTGTAAAGTAGTACGCGCGCGCTGAAATTTTCAATTTTTCTTAGGCTCCGAGACTCGCGAATCGCGATACCAGTAAATTACTCAATTCTATTCAATCGCTGCGTGCTTTTCTGAAATTATTAAGTGCACGCGCGATTTTTTCGAGGGAAAAAATAATTTATGAAAAATCGACGTCTGCTCAAATATAAATGAATATGAATTTAATCTTTCGCGTATACGTTCGGCGATTACGCTCGGGGCAGGTACTGAGCGTATACGGTTTATTTTCGAATCGGTGCACGACATGCACGTGCTCTTGCCCGTGTGAGAGAGTAAAAGGATTTGCAATGAAGCAGTAATGATCGAGGGCGTGGCCCATCGACATACTGACTCGTTATCTATTCTTTGCATAAAGATGTCAGTAATTACAGACGTATTTTTATTTGCATATTACGCGCACGTTATTATTTTCCACGAAAATTATATAAAATTTAATGACTTTTTTAGCTCGCGCGCGTGAGAGCTTGAAATGATTACAGCTTGCGGTGACGGGGAACTTTTTTCAATAAAAAAGCGGCCTGCACCCGAAGCGCGCCTTCGTTTTCGCGAAGCGCAGAAAACCGATCTATTATTGCATCGGCTACTAGCCTATTCGGATTACGCAGGCATCAAGAAAAATCTGTAATCGGCGACGTCGTCGAGTCGCAGCTCGCAGCCGTTGCGTCACGTTGCGCCAGTGCGCAGCCCCCGTTTTCCTCCGCGTCCGTCCTTGCTATGTGCGGTTTCGCGCATGCACTTCTCTCTCTCTCTCTCTCTCTCTCTCTCCCTCCCTCTCTCTCTCTCTCTCTCTTCACGTTTACACAGCCTGCGCAGTAGGCCAGAGCCGTATACTCTGCACTATGGCAGCATCACGTAAAGGTTAGCCCGGCTCATTACCGGATTACCGCGAACTCGATATTGCCTAGAGCGGAGTTAATGAAAGAAAGAAAGTGGATGTGGGAATATACACGGCTGCTCTGCAGCGGCGTTTTCCAAGTACAACGGGTTTGATGCCCGACGCGCGCGCGCACAGCCCAAGCCCCAACGTGAGCGGATTCGATTATTAGGAAATTCCGCGCGCCCGCCGCGAGAGCAGGGAACTTTCGACTCGGCGCCGCCGTTATTGTGTGTACCGCTACCACGTTTCGATTTTGACGAGAGTCAAGTGCTCTTTTATTTTCCTTCATCGTAGCTCGAGAAACAATCAAACGCCGTGTAAAACGTCTTTGTTTCGATCGCGTATTCGCGTACAACAGCAGCGAGTCGCGAGCGACGAGGCAATTAATTTAAAGCGGCCGCAGCGTTTATTGAGATAGTTCAGTGGGACAGTTTACCCAAGCGCTACGTTTTTCACGGCGTGTTTACGCTTTACTTGGACGCATTGCGACAGACGCGCGGGTTAAATAGATTATGCTCGATCCATCCGCACGATACGTGTTCTCTGATTGACATCGCGTTCGGCTACGTGGTTTCCACTTCTAATGCTTGAATTAGTACTTTCTCGTTCCAGTTTGCAATAAAACCGATTTGAACGATTCGAACGGCCTGTGTGTGTTCTAAATAAATCGAATATATTCAAATATCCCTCGCTTTCCTTTATATCCTTTATAAAAAGCACAAGGGTCGTTAAGTCTCGGCTTATCTGTTCCCGCGTTTCGCAACGCCAACTCGACAATCTCGACAAATCCAGCGCTATCGGCTCGAAATAATCCCGGAGAAAAATCAACCGAAAGCGCGCGCGCTTATCTCGCGATCTTAAAGAAGCGCGCCGTATCCCACATCCGCCTGAACTTTCCCCTACTAAATTCTTCGCCCGAACAATCGGCGCACTGCCGGCCGGCAATTTACGTAATTGTCGGGCTTCGCGCAAAAGGCTCGCATACATTAGGTGACGCGTGGCGCGCGCGCCGCTCGTCCTTGTCAATGCCGCGTAGGTGTCTATACCTATGCTACGCGGAAGGTGGAAAAGCTCGGCTCTCGCTCTCTGCGTTCGTGGCGTAGGCGAAAATGTATCAAGGCTGCAGTGCGCGGCTCCCGTCAAGCGTGAACCTTTCGTTCCATTCATTCGCGCTAGTAGTGTTAGTGTATGCGGCTCATTGAGAAAAGCTAGCGCGCATAGGGCCGACGCGCGACGCCTTCCGAGCAGTGCGGAGGAGTTTAGAGGTTACGGACGTTTGCGTCACGAGTATATCGGGACAGCTACGCCGCGGAGGTTTGTTGTTGACTGAGCGGGGGATTGCGCGAACGAAGGGAGAGGAAATTGTCTAATAACAGGTTTTCTACGCGGTTATTTACAGGGGCTTTTTTCCTCAACGAGATGGGCCGACACAAAGAAATTCATTAAAAACGCTAAAACGATCGATCTCATTCAATCAAACCGTGGGTGTAGCGCACTGTGAGCCCTATCGAATTTTTCCACTCGACACATGCGTGCAAGCGCTTTTTCACCTCATTTCAACTGATCAATGGCATTGTGACGAATTTTTACGCCGATTTTTCCGGGCTCGCGCGCGGCGAATGATATTTATTTCAGCGCGATACACGCGATAATAAATCGAACGAAATGATTGAAGTCAATGAATGGATATAGGATACGCGCCAGCCGTGGTGGGGGCAGACGAATGAATGGCGCACAAAGCGCAGTGATCGATGGAAAAAATTCAATGACCAGCCCACGTGGCTCTTTGTCTAGTTTCTCGTAGTACGATTCGATTAATTCATCCAACAGCTATAGTCTGCGTGTGCGTACCGGATCACATGTATAAACGATGATCGTCGAACACAGCTCCACTTTTTCGCTCGAGTGGGAGTGCGTTTCAAAATGCACTTGCGTATATATACACCGACGAAATTAGCGCGTGATAAATGGGCCATGTGAAAAAATTGTTGCGGCGAATGGAGCGTATACGTTTACATTACGCAATCGTTGCGCGCTCATTAATGAAGTGTTCCGCTGATCACCTTATAAATTTCGAGCTTATTACGGAATTATATATTTTTTGTCGCACGGGGACACTTTTTGCCCCATATATTATTCAAATTTGCCTCGGTGCCGCGCGGAAAAAACGTAATTACATATTAGCTCGCTGCAGGTGGAGAAAGATAAGGCCGGCTAAAAGATCGAATGCTTAATTATCTTAACCAGAGAGAATTAAGTGAGCGCGCGGAGCACACGGGCTTATCAGTGTAAATTACTCCGGGCGGCGCGGCGCGGCGCGGCGCGTTGCGTAATAAAATTAAACGATTATTTTTTCATCCAAGGGGGAGAAACCGGCCCCGAACCCGAACTCTTTATCGCGGGGCTGCTTTTCTCCGACTCGACTCGCTGCAGCGCGACGCTCCGCCGAGAGGTCTTCTTAAATTCGTCGGTAATGAGGCTTGTTATGAAAAATTGTCCGCGGGTATAGTCGTGCCGGTTTCCTTTCGGCTCTGGTTTTCACGGCATTTACATGATGTGCCAGAGAGTGTGTGCAGCGCGCAGCCGATCAATTATTGGTCAATTTGAATATCGGACTCGCGAGCAGGGCTACCCCGGCCCTCCGCAGTCATTACCTTGTAATTATCGTTACTTATTGCCGGCGAATTCTCCGCAACGGCGGCTTTCCTTCTTTTATCCTTATTTTTCGTACAAAAGCTTTATAGCGCGCCGCCGAAGATACGAACTCGCACTTTCTTCCAAACGTTTAAACGTACTCGACTCTCGCTCGCGAAATTAAAGATATCGCCGAATGCTCTCGAGATAACTCTCTCGGCCGCTCGCTTATACGCGGCGATTCCTTTTTTTCCGCTTCGCAGATTATTAGCGGTGAGTCGGTGCGTCGAGTTGAAAATCTCGAAAATATGCGAAAGTTACAATGTATGCAGACGCGAGAGGAGAGAGCAATCAGCGTAAATTTCTTATCAGCTCCGAGACGCCGAGTGACGCACGGGAGATTCAAAAGAGAGGACATTAGGCTAGTCGTAAAGGGCAGCCCCCGAACTTGGGAGCACGTGCAGCGCGTGCATCAGAGAGAAAAAGTAAACCGCGCCGCGGCGGCCTCGGAGAATAAAGCGAAAAAGAGGCGCATCTCTCGCGCGCGCGCATAAAGCCCAGATACGGCATATACTTATCTTGCATAATATGGAAAGCAAAGCGGAGATACAAAGTGCCGAAGGACACTTCCGACAGCGACGAGGAATTTTCAGCTGCAGCAGCGACCTCAAGGCAGCTCTCCTCTCGAGAATATAACAGTACGAACACGCAGGAAGCGCCGGTATGCGAGCCAAATAAAAGTGGAATCGCGCCTTGAGAGCGGGACGGAGAAAAGAGGAATAAGGGACTGCCAATGGCAAGTCAAATTTCAATGCTAATTGCGCTATTGTGCGCCGCTCTCTCGCTCGGGGCGCACGGTAGCGCGACGCGCGACTCTTTGTAATCAGGCCGATCTCTCGCTGCAAGCTCGCGGCGGCGGCAGGCGGCGGCAGGCGGCAGCGACGGCGCAGGTTTGTAAGTTTCGCAGATGGACCGATACCAGTCACGAATCGCCCCGTCCCTTTGGCAAATAAAGCACTATATATTAATGATCGCCGGAGATCCGCGTGCGCGCGTATGTAAATCGGAGTTCTATTGTTTAATAATTCAGCGAATACAATGCGCGGGCGATACTCGTGTGTGCAATTTCGCCATCTGACGCAGGCGTATGCAATTTGAAATAATTAAAGTTTTGCCGAAAAGCAATATCGATCCCGGCGCATTGTGTTCGCAACGTGTCCGACGAAAAGCAAAAGCTGCGAGCGGCGAAATTACACACGCGTCAGAGGGCCGCGCGATAATGCAACACGCGCTACTTTCGCAACGCGCTCCGAATGAGAAAAGAGAAACACAATATACGCATCCAAAGCAGCAGCCGCGGCTACTCCCACGCGCAGAACTTTCAAAAAGCCAGTGAGGTCGTCTCGTTAGCTCGCGTCAGGTGAAGCGGTAGCCGTCGGGCCGCGCTAAGAGCACACGTGTGCGCCGCGCAGATGAGGGTGCGGGTAATAAAGCCGCGAGATTAGCCATCGGCGTACCCTCGATCGAGCCCTCGAGATCTCGTTCTCGGGGGCCGTATGCCCGCGGACAAAGCCGAGAGATCTCGCGGCGGGCGGCGAACTTTTTTTCTGCAGGACCCAGCTCGCGCGCGCTAGCCTGGAAAATTCCAGAGCGGCGCACTCGCTTGCGCGGAATAATGCGTGTTTATCGCGCGCTGCGGCGGCTCTACCTTTTGAAGCCGCTACTGCAGCAGCGGCGGACTATCTCTTTGGCTCGCGCCGCGCTAGCTGCAGCAGCCGGAAGAAGAGGGGCCCCGCTCGCAGATGGGCCCGAGATTTACATACGAGGATCTGCACAGAGAGAGAGAGAGAGAGAGAGAGAGAGTAAGAGCGAGCCGCGGCGGCAGCAGCAGCCCTTTTTATATCCCTCTTTCTCTTGCCGTGCGCGCTTACCTAGTGCTCGCTTATTACTAGCGCGATTCGCAGCTGCGCTCGCGGTCGTGCTCGCCACTTCCTCCTTCAGCTGCAGTCTCTTCTCCGCTGGTTTATCCGCTCCGCTCTTTCTCTCCGGCCGACAATTGCGCTGCGCTGTCTCGCTCTCGTGTACACTCTCTCTTTACTCGCCGGATTAACATTCGACGCGATTGTATCTCGCGGGCTTGTTCTATTTGCGCCGATGATGATTGTACTCTCTCATAGATCGCCGACTTTTATCGGAGGAGGTGTAATTGGGCCTTTTTTCGGGGATATTACGGTTATGCTCTCCGATTCGATTTTTTAATTGGGCTTGTTTACGTGGACGACTGGGCCGGAAAAATTGTCGGATTCAAACGAGTTCCTCCGCAGCGTTATGAGTGGAAAAACACGTGTTTGTTTATGGCGCGTACAAGCTCGTTGAGAAATTGTGCCGATTAAATTAGTGCCGGACTGCGCATGCACGACTAAAGCTGTAACTCGCAGTTCGTAAAATTAATAAACGCCCGAAACGGCCGAATCGAGCTCGTATAATTGGGTCAGCCGTACGGGTTATTACGCGTAATACACGTATAATACGATTATGATCCGATATTTTATTAATTCTCGCCGGGCGATCAATTAATTGCAGCCCGATTCCTAACTGTCGCCGCGCACGACGAAGCCGTAAACAAACAGAAAAAAGTCTTAGTCCCGCGATCGAAAGTGAAATAACTTCTCGCGCTCGGCTCGCGAGGATAAAAAAAAAGCGGCGAGCGAAAAAACAGCTGCGCAGAAAAGAAAAAGACGCGGAGGCTCGAGCCTTGAGCCCGCGCGACCGTCGTCGTCTCTCCACACACGCGCTCGCAGTAGTGTGTGTATAGTTGTGTACCCGTGGCTGTAAGAAAGGCTCGCTGCGTCGTCGCGCGAGTCGGAGCTAAAGCGATCGAGGCAAAAAAGTCACGGAGCAAACTCTCCTCTCTCGCTCGATCGGCGGCCGATCGAAAGCGGAGCCTCGCCGGACGTTCGACACTCACTTGCTCTTAGCGCGTAACCTCAATTTAGCGTTACTCACGGCGATCTTCTGGTACCCGTGCACACACATACGCGCGCGGCGCTTCCAGAAAGTCACAGAGTTTCGTCTTGTCGGCTGTCTGCGCTGTCCGGCTGTTTGGCTGTTTGGCTGGCGCGCGAACAAAGATAAATTTGTCGCTCTTTGCTTTGAGCGCGCGAACTCGCTGCAGGCCTTGTCGCGCACAGGGGGCGATGTCGCAAGCCGGGGGAGAGATCGGCTGGCTTCGCGCTCGGCTATTGCTCGTCGAGTGCACTTTCGCGCAGCGGCTACACGCATACTCTTGGCTGCAGCGCGCGTTTGTGGTTGCTATTGTGGGAACCGCAAGGGCTCTCTTTCGGTCAATGCGTTCCTGGGTGGTCGATGTGCCGCCGTGGCTGCATAACTAATTATATGCCTTACTTTTTCCTCCTTATGTATTCATTTATTTGGCGGAGCTTATCTACCATTTTCATCGATGGTGTGGCTGGGGGCGATAAATTACGGAATGTTTATTTATAGTTTTCGCGGAGCTCTCGCTACTTTTTTCTCGTTTACGCGCGTGTTTACAGGCGAACTACGAGGTAAATTAACTAGAGGCTCGCGAGCGAGACGAGCCGCGTTTTTCAGCCTGAATTGAACATTAAAGCGGAAGAGAATTTCTCGCACTGCTTCTCCGTAAGAAAATGCGATTCCTTTTGGAGCTGATGCTATTCAATTTTCACTGCAATCTGCTTAATTTGTCAAGCAGTTGATTAAAAGGTGGCCTTTTTCTCCCGGTTTTTTGTCGGAAAACCGAGCCATGCAAACATGCAACTGCTCACTCTGGTGCGAAATAGAGACTACGGCCGAAACGTAGGTCAGCGCGAGACTCCACCCCCGAAAACATAGAGCGAGCGAGAATTCCTGGCCAGCCGTTTAGGCTCTATTCCTAGACACTTGGCTCCTCGCTCCCGCGTCTACTTCGCGCCTCGGGCGAGCTTATTAATGCAGCCGAAGAATCACTTTTGTCGCGCGCCCGCAGCTATACTCGCGCTTGTGTAAACAATTTGCCAGAGAATTTCACCGAGAGATTCTGCGAACTGCTCCGGATTATTCGAGCTGAGTCTCCGCCTATCTCGCTCAATAATAAATTCGGCGAAACTAGGACTCGTACGCGAGACATGATTTTAATTTAAGAGAAGGAAAAAAGTTTTAAAAAGGGGCTCTATATAGAGTAAAAAGTTGTTTATTAATGTTGGAGCTGCGAGAAACGCTCTAGGCTCGGATATGAGACATTTAGAGCCGGCCGAAACGAGGCTAAACAGCTGCGCGCTTGCGGGCCGCCACCGCCGACGCCGCCACCGCCACCGCAAGCTCTCCGCCGACGTACGAGCGAGCGAGAACGAGAGAAGAGAGAAATGCTTCATAATAGAACGCGGATAAACTTGGATATTCTCGCCGGCGCGAGGCAGGACGGGTGAGGTCGTTACGAGATTTCCTGGACTGCAGCGTTTGTCTACTCTCGCCTCGTTTTACGACACGTTCTCTAATGCCGAGTGACGCGGCTCTCCCCTTCGACTTGCTCGCTCACTCGTGTAGCTTGACGCGGAGAAAAAATATTTTTGGAGAGCTCGTGACATTTTCAGCCTAATTGGAGGATGCTTTTAATTTTTATGGTGTTCCTCTAATACTCAGCGTAGCGTGTAATTTCTCGGAAAATAAATATACCGTTCGCGCTCGGCAGCTGAAGCGCGCGATGACTGCATCGATTGCTCAACAGTGATCTGAATAGCATAATTTTAATCGAAATGGACTTTAATAAATTGCATGGGTCGATAAAAAATATTTATTTGATCCAGCCGCGGCGTTCGAGTTTTTTACCCCGTCGAACGGCGTCTAAAACGATCGAGATGCGCATAATATAATGATCAATCTCGCGGCTGCCGGCAAATGACGAATGCAAGTAATGTAATAGCATAATAAACAGCGGCACAATAATTGCGAGTCGTTATCGGTTGATGCCGATATCGAGCACTCCCGAGTGCATTATAAAGGCAAACGCGGCCCATTAGACGCGGAATAGCATAAGTTATCGTCACTTTATTAATTTTCACTTATCTGCTATACATTATTGCGACCTTATCAGATGCTGAGGCTTGGCCGCGTGCCAGCATCGCCGCTCGAAATCTAACAATCAGCTCGGACTCCGATCGACGAATACTCGGCACTTAGCACGCGCACCCGAGATGATTTTAGAGCCCCAAGGCTGCGAGCCTATCGATAACAGCCATAAATAATTAGGCGCCGATGGGAGTATGGAGAGCGGCGATATCGAATTATCGAATTGAGCAATCTCACTTCCACGCGCTTCATATAGTCCAATTATTCGTTTTATGCGTGTAGTTGTGTATCCTCGGATTGTCCCCTCAAAACAAACGGCCGAGCGAGGACAATTACACGCGTCGCCTTATTACAGGGTTAGCGAGAGTGTGCGGCGCACTTTATTGTGTGCGGCTCGACTCGATTCACAATAAATAAAAGCCTCTCTCTATTCTAAGAGGAGCCGCGAGAAGAGGGAGAAAGAGATACGCCCGTAAAAAATTAATCATCCGTCCTTCGGCGCGCAAAAAGAGAGGGAGAGAGCTGGGTCGGCGTTATAAATTACGCGAAACAATCGATCGCAAAAATCCGCAGAATCCCCGAGAGCGCGCAAAAAGACGGGGGGCGTCGGAAGGGGGGGGGGGGGGGGAAAGGGCCAAAATTAAC
>CM053170.1:19995574-20062042 GCA_012977825.3 Pteromalus puparum | reverse complement strand
GTCGGCGGCGCAAAAGAGAGGAGAGAGCTGGGTGGCGTTATAAATTACGCGAAACAATCGATCGCAAAAATCCGCAGAATCCCGAGAGCGCGCAAAAAGACGGGGGGCGTCGGAAGGGGGGGGGGGGGCAACGGCACAAACTTAACACCTGTGCTCGCGCGCGGCTCGGCGAAATCGATCTTCCGATTCAGAGCCTCTCTCTACAGCAGCAGCAGCAGCAGCGCTCGATTCTTTGCGCGGCTTCCACGTGGCCTCGGTAAATCTTGCCTCAAAGTCGCCTGCTGCTGCTGCTGCTGCTGCTGCTGCTGGGGGAGAATAGAGCGTCGGCGAAGAAATCCGCATGCACCGAGTCCTGCATCGAGATATCTTGCGAGAGAAGCGTGTATATATAGAGAGACTCGGGTCCGGAGCGCGCGCTCGCGGCGTCGATCCGCGGCGGATCGCATCGGGCGATCGGCTTTGTGCGCCGGGCACTGGAGGGGGAGTCGGCGCGCGCGCGTGTTCGCCAACAAACGACTCGCAAATCCTCCCTGTCAATTTAATCTCGCCTCGAATCCCGGAGAAATGTTAATAAGGCCGGCAGCAGCGGCTGTAGCATTTCCCTGCTGCCGCTGCTGTATTTTCACGCGCGCGAGTCCGGCGGAATAAGGAAGAGCGCGGCGATTTATTTAGTGCCGAAGGTCGCGGAGGCTCGGCGGAGCAGCAGCATCGCTAATGAGACTT
This sequence comes from Pteromalus puparum, assembly GCA_012977825.3. NCBI lineage: Eukaryota > Metazoa > Arthropoda > Insecta > Hymenoptera > Pteromalidae > Pteromalus > Pteromalus puparum. Next base: position 20,061,319 of record CM053170.1, on the reverse strand, counting down.
GTCCCTATCGGCGATCTGCTCCATCGAATCGTCAGAGCGAACTCGCGGAAAATTAGCGCCTATGAACTAAATGATTCCATCAGAGCCGTGAAAGCCGGGCGTCGCGCAAAAACTGGAGGGACAAAGCTCGGCCATTTACATGGTTCCCGAGCCGCCGAGAAGAAGCCGTCAGGCAGGCTCTAAGGACTCCCCCGGGATATAGCTCACGCAGGAATGTCCACGGCGCGTTCGCAGAACACAGCTCCTCGTCGTCGGCGTCGACCTAGATAGTTGCCGCTGCTGGCTGCGGCCGAAAGAATGCCCGCTTTCGCACTTTTAGCGAGCTCGCGTCTCTCAGCGGCGGCGGCGTGCTATCTATACGTGCGGCCCGATCCAACAATAGCCGGAGCTGTTAGTAGTTCGTTACGTGGCGCGCGTGTTTTCCCGTCGCCGCCGCCGCCGCCGCCGCCGCTGAGCCGGCAATTTGACACAGAGACCGAGTCTCAGCGCGCCGGTAAATAAAGCGCCTCTTTCTTATCCGACTTTGAATTAGTCTCCTGACAAGTGCGGCTGATTGATGCCGGCGGCGACTGATTGACAGAAGCCGCCGATTTGCATGCGTGCGATATTGCGCGATGTAATTTGTATGTTTGCATGAGGGAATACAGATGAGGATACGCCGATTCTAATGGCTTTTTTCTCCGCGAGAGGTCTTTCGCGGTCCGTGCGTCAATCATTCACTTTTGTTGCGGCTCGATGAGTTATTACACCGCTCGATAATGGACGCTCGTTTTCTCCTGTGGATATTGTTCGCGGCTTGCGCAAAAACGGCCCTTTGCCGATAGTTGAGTGCAGTGTAACTCGAAAATTTTTCATTAATCCGCGATTCCCGATAAAGTAACACCAATAAACTTTTATCGCAGCGAAAATTAATTAAGAGCCCGCTTCGTTAATCGTAATTATTATTTTACGGTAATGGCCCCATTGTAGGAGTGTCTCGGCGGCGCTTGGATTCCCGAGAATCGATGCCTGCACGCGAGATACTCATCTGCAGTGCTCTCGCCGCGGCCGCTAATAAAACAGCCGTATCCATAAAAAGGGGCGGATCGGCGGAGGGCTCGCGTATCCCTAAAATTGCGAGCGGATCGCGTCCGCGGTGTTGCTAATAGCACACTCGTGCTAACTGTTATTGTTTCGCCGCGCAAAAAGCCGGGCACGTAAGTATGACTCGAGGGCTCCGCATACATACGTGTAGGATAGACTGCAGTACCGCGGAGAGAACTAGCCGGCGGCGCGTCACGTGCGCGCACTCTCCGCGCTGCAGAGAAAGACTCCGAGGTAATTTACTCGAGGCCGGCGAGCAAGTTAGCGCTAAGCTAAGCGCGCTTTATTTATTGTTTATCGGCGGCGCGAGAAGCCGAGAGAAAATACTGGAGTAACGTCCTCGCGTGTATAAAGTCGCCGACACAGTGCACTGCATGTGCGCGCGTTGTATGGCGTGCCATTCGGAAAGGAGTAGCCGCGCTCTAGCAGTTCGAGGCTGCCGTGACACAAGCGCGCGAGTAGCACAATACCGTTTCAATGTGCCGCTGCTGTTTACTGCAGCGCGCCTCGATATTTGAATGGCCGATCGATGACTGACTATTATCGAGCTGAGGTCTCGCTTGAATGACGGAGCTTTTTAACGCGCGGTTGGTAACGAGAGAGCCTCCGCCGCCGCCGCCGCCGCACAGTATAGCGATTCGATTTTCTTCTATGTGCATGCAGTCAATGGCTGTATTGAATTACGCCGAGCGTTATGAGCTCTCGATTAATGACTTTGTATGCAGCGGTTTTGCATACGCGCGCGCTTGTGCAGTGCGGATTATCGGTATGGCTTGTCCGCGGGCTTTTACATCTAATCGGTTTTTCCTAAGCTGATTAGATTTGAAATTGAGGCATTGAGCAGCTGAAAACGCGATGCTTAACTCGCTGCGGAGAATCGATTCACCGGCACTGTTTGCGTGCATTATTCTCTCTTCTCGTAAGAGTTTCAATTAAAAACTTTTGTGAGCAAGGTTTCGCCTTTAAGATTGCCTTTGAAAGCAGATTACGAGTGGCACAATCGCACGATTTTTCGAATAATTTGTATGAAGCTATTTCATTCCTCGCAATGTGAATAGCAGAGTAAATGTCCTTGATAATATATATTCGTATCAACTGCTCTGGTTCTAGTTATATGCAATCCTGCTCTAAAAAAAAAATGGGGATCATTATATTCGTTCTCCGATTATGACTATTCGCTTTCTAGCGCGACGTCTGCGTTGTTCGAATTCCCATAGAGTAAAAATTGAGAAAATTAATAACAAAAGGTGTATTTCGTTATATTATCGTGGGAATGTCGACCTTTTTCAATCGAAATTCAAAGTTTACATATGCGCCAAACATTTTAATTGGCACTTTTCACATTTCCCTCATAACAATATGCGCGCTGAGTCGAGATATAAGTAGCGGTGTATATTAAAGCTGTCTTGTTTGGCCTGCTGCTTCAACCGCTCATGCTATGACTGCTTGGGTCATTAGTAGACGGTTCAGTAGATGGTTGTTAAAAGAGGGTCAGGCTGATTGAGAGCTATGCTAAAACTGCCTGAGTGCAGCTATGCTGATTCTACCTAAACCTATTTGCCCGAGCTGCGCTGAGGCCAAAACTGCTCAAGTTTTCAGTGGATACAGCTGTAGTTTGTTCTCAGTGAACGCGCGAAGCGCGTCTAAAACCGCTATAGTTTAATAAAAAAATGTACAATTAGACGTCGCGACGAGAGTTACGAGGGCAAAAACTCAAACGTGGCAATTTGCGAAGCAATAGTCATAAATAACCTTATCTTCGCGCTATCGCCACGCATAGTATTAACAATTATTAGATCTAATCAGTTGCGGAAGAGTAATGTTCTAGTGTCCATGTACTCCATATCACACAGCCGAAATCCAAAGGAGCTCGCCGAAGCGTGAATTTTCCTTCCAGCCAATATTAAACGCGTCGTAATAATTCATCATTCGCGAAGTGGGCACAGTCCACGAGTAATATTTCGTTGAATAAGTATTCGTTCCCGCATAGCAGCACATACGTGTACATGCGAGACGACCGACGCGACTGTTTGTCGAGGAGAGAAAAATTAATACACATAACCACATCTCGAGCCGCAGAACACTTAGCATATTTTTCTGCGCACACGCGACTTCCAAAGCGACTGTCGAGAGCGGCGCGTATAGGTATATAAGTCACGCCCACGTCGTATTAGTATATATCGCGCGCTCCAAGATAAAAGCCCACCTCGCAAAAAGCTTATTACGTGCCGTTGACATCGACCGCGCTCTTTTTCTCCGGCGCGAACTCCGCTCGCGGAAAACTGCATCATCGCAGGGACGCGGCTCTCTCGCGGAGAGGGAAAGCCTGCTGATGCCGTTCGGCTTTGCGCAAACCCACTTGCGGGTCGCTATTAGCGCGGTGATTTACGCGACGAGTGTACACGTGTATACGCTTTTCAGACTTTTCACGCTCGCTCTCTTTCAAAGTGGCCGCGAGAGGTGTGTGTGTGTGTGTGTGTGTGTGTGTGTGGGGGGGGGGGTTTCGCGCCTTTTTTATCGCCGCGCTTCGTGCGCGCGGACAATTATTTTTCCTCGCCTCCTTTTTTATTTTCATTTATTTATGTGATACAACCCGTGTCCGGCGTAGATTGGCCGCGCGCGCGCTCGCCGTTTCAGGATATTTCTTGATTTGTGCGTCTCGCCGCGGCATTATTCGCCGCAGCAGCTCTGACCTACTATACGCGAGAGAGCGCGAGTTTTTGCAATTTTCGTTCGTCCAGTGCTCACAACGCTGCCACGCATGCGCCTTTAATTTTCTCGATAAATTAAATCTGACTCTCTCGCGAGTTGATAATTTGCGCTGCGGAGGAGTAATAATTATAAAAATATCATCGCGCGCGCGAGAGGTGAGCGCGAGGCGTTGCATAAAAAAAAGATCGTTTCCACTTAATGCGAAAAATCGGTATAACGAACTCGCCGCAACAGCGCGGCGAAAAGTATCACGTCGTTCAATCAACGAAAGCGACGGTGTGCAATGTGTGCATCCAGCCGCGCGGGCGCGCGTAATCCGTCCGATCGCGATAAGTCTGACAGTGTCTGACGACGCATCCGCCAATGAGACGTACGCCTGGCGATTTCGCCACATTAAAAATTTCGTACCTACTTAATGCGATAATCGAGGACTTACACGGCAGAGCAGCGCTCGAGTGCGCACACAGTGGGGAGAGCAAAAAGAAAGGGGCACATAATATAATCTCTCGAAGCGGAAACGCTCGCGCCCACGCCGATCGTGGCCGATAAAGCGCCGCTACCGCGCAATCGGCCGCAAAGGGCCGCGCACGCGTCTCCTCTCGCGCACGCGCGCCTCTTTCGCCTTCTCTTTCTTGTATCTCTTTCTCCGGCCGGATCGCCTACTCGGCTCTGATGCTTTTCCATCTCGTCTTTATGCGTGCAGTCTTTTTCAGCTTCTTTTGTTCGCTGCCTCTTCCTCCTGTGTACATGGCATTGTGCATACCGCCGTATCGGAGATGAACGACTTTTGCACTTTGCCGCGGCCGAGCTGATGTTTTGTGCAGCTCTTTATGCTCGAGTCGTTGTAGATTTAATTCGTGGTTTAGGAGCGCTTTCTCCGAGAACGTTTTATTATAAGGGGATAAGTTTACCCGCGAGAGCGAGAAGACGTTTCGAAGATGCCGAAACAAAGGACGGCACGAAAAGCACAAGTTTCTATTTATAGTATAAGATCGTATTTTTCTCAAAAATTTATCACGCTTTTAATATTTATCTTCTAAATAAAATGCAGCTTATGGCGCCTCTCGATTGGGCTATCGGTTTCTTTTAACCCACTGCGCAGAAGTGCGTTTATTCATCTGCACGCTACAATAAAACTTGTTCGTATAATGTGCTTTGTGCTTTGTATTAGCAAAACGCACTGACGCAGGCTAATTTTCAACTGCAAATCGCGCAGAACTTTTCCCGAAATAAAAATTCACTTTGCGAAACATCAACAACGAAATCAAGAAACGAAAAGCTCGACTCGACTTTCTCTCGATTGCCAAATACTTATTTTTACAATTCCCACTCCGACGCGTTTACATCGGCAAAAATTCGTAAAAGCCCGCGGTGAACAACTGCCATTTCGAAAGAAAGCCGTATAAAAACATTCAAACTGCTCCCTCGACAAGATATAAAAAGCTTATAAACGAGAGGCATATTCCAAATGCGTATTATACGCGAGAGAGCTGTTTATCTCTGCTGCGCACTTTTCCGTTGGAAAGGATCCGGCGGACGCGTGGCTCAACTGCAACACGACCGCCCACCTATCCGATTTTCGGCTGCCTGCCGATCTCGCGCCCACGCTCTCGACTCGCTTGCGTACGCCGACAACTCTTCGACGCATGCGGAGTAAGCATGAGAAAGAGAGAGAAAGAGTCACGCGCGCAGCTGTGGCACTGATACACCGGGACCGGATTAAGGGCCGCAGGTGAGAGCGGCGGCTCGTGACAGTCGTTGACAATCGCCTGACAGTTTCGGCGCGCGAGTAGAGGCGCGGCTTCATCATTATTGTTGCTCGACTGATCTCCGATATATTATACTCTCGAGAGGCGCAGGTCTCGACGCGTTATGCGTGCCGGGGCTCCGGGAGAGAGATCGCGCTCGATTAATTTGGAAGGTCTTGTGGACTATATCGCTTTGCGCATTTGTGAAAGAGCTTCCTCGGAAAGAAGACGTCGCCTCATAGTCGATGCTTGTTTTCAGGAAAACAATGGAATCCCGACTTCGTCACCTGTTTACTCCCCTCCCTCACGCGATGCTGAAGCGGGAAGTTTTGTAAATAAATTATTTCTGTGTTTGTTTTAGCCTGATTCACGCGTATTTGCATGTCAAATAACTTCATCTCGAAATGACCCGGTATACGCCCTATCGCTGATCAAATGACATTTTTCCAAGATTTACAGCAAACGGCGTCCCATTCGGAGCCTCAAAATGGCTCTGCCCTTAAACTGATTTCTCAATATTGGTTTTTTCCTTCTCGACACTTCCTAGGCAGCCGCGGCAGCGGTAATAAAACCGCTCTGTGCTAATTTGATTGTGGCAATAACCGAGACCTCTTTAGTGAAAGTCAAAACGCCTCTAAATGCATAAAATCAAAAAGCTTCCGCTGTAAAGTGAACGTGATAATAATAAGGCCAGAAGCCAGAAATACCATCACCGACATTGATGACGAAATAAAACCCCGAGTCTAATAAACTGACGGACTCAATTAAAATACCTTATAAATTCTACGCGTCGGTATATTTAAGAAATATACCCCTCTGACCGACTATCGCTCGCGCTAATATCTGCCGACAAAAAGCGCAGTAGAGGAAAAAAAATAAACAATGGCTCCTAATTACTCCAGCATGCGCACGCGCTATCGAATTGCGCAAGCGCAGAAGCGCGCGTTTAACAGTGACCCAGAAAATGCGCGAAAGAAAGTCAGCGCGCGCGATAATTCAATAGAGCTCTCCGGAGGACGCTCGCGGGGATTCACACACAGGGCGAGCGCGAGAGGAAAGTGTAAGAGAGACGGCGGCCGTCGGCTTGCAAAAAAAAAAGGAGTCAGGGAAACGCGCGCGCAACGCTCGCGGGACGCGAAAATTGCGCGCGCCCTCGCTTTGCAAAACCTCGTGCGAAACATTCGTTAACATTCCCGGCGCGCGGTAATGATCGGCCGCAAGAAAGGGCAGAGGAATCCATCGCTGCTGCTGCTGCTGTACCTCATGCAGAAAACTTTATCCGCGCTACGTCTCTCTAATTCGCCGAGCGTGAAGTCTGAATGCGCCGACTGCGTGTTGCAGACGTATACTCGCGTTTCTTGGGCCGAGGGCTGAATTGAACGATTAACAGCTGATGCTCCTTGAATCTCGAGTTCAAGTGTTTTAATTAGAGCCTCGATTCTTTCCCCATATTTATCGTTTGAAATGTTTATAACGACGAGTGCGTGTTTTCTAAATATAATTTTCTTTTATGTTTCAGGTAAGTCGCTGTGCCTGCTATTTTATGACGTGTCCCCTTCATTGCGTGAGTTTATGAACAGTATGCTTGACGTTTCGTGGTTATGATACAACCAGGAAACGTACACACTATATACTCGCGATAATTTTATCGCAACTATATATTATAGTTGTGTGTGTAAGTTGAAGTGCCGAAGAGTGAGGTGAGACGTGGTATATGAGCGACTGATGTGTGCGAGCAGTCACTGCAGTGGAACGAGAATGCAAGATTTTACCGACTGTAGCGGGCGGGCAAAAACTCGCACACAATGCCACGATAATCATGGCCCATTAGTATTTCATAAGCTTCTTCTAATGTTTATATCAGATGGAAGCTGTTTAATGGAATATCTAGAATTGTTCCCTTCTTATTAATATGTGCATGAATCGCGAGCAGCTTTTGATATCGCGTTTGCCTCTTCCTTTTATTGAATAGCGCTGCAGTTAGAACACGTTATACATAATTGAATCAAATTTCAACGTTTTCGTGTGCAACACTTAGTCACACTGTATGAACAATTTCAAATTTTACCGATGATCTAATACGCGGTAATGAATTTGGTGCAGTAGGATTTAGTTAGATGTGACTGGTACATCGATAACCTGTTCATTTTATTGGTCACTCGGTGTGAACACACACAGTCCTATCAGCACACAACGGTTAATTAACGTTTAAAAAACGTGTTTAAAAACACCAATAAACGTTTGTTTTCAATAGTTCAAAACACGTTAAAAAATCGTTGAAAAAACGTTCAAAATGTCCGTAAATTTTGCAAATTTATTTTAATAAGAAAATAATAAAGACGTTCATAAAACGTTTATTTGACGTTTTAAATTTTGCTGAAAAACCCTTCTCACAATGTTAATGAATGATCGAAAGTTGGACGTTTAAAAAACGTTTAAATAACGTTTATTGTAGTTATACCGCTAGATGGCGTTGATATTTTGTCTCGCAAGTGGTAAGATTTGTTCTCGGTTACTATATAAGGTCAAAGCGTTCAATGTATTATATATATGTTTGAAAGCGTCCCTGTAATAAATGCGGTAATATAGTTAGTTGTAAATACATAGAAAGCTTCATAGAAATAATTATATATTTTTAATAATTTTAAAAACATCGAAACGTTTTAAAAACGTTTTATAAACGTTAAATAAACGTTTTTAATTTTCTTCCAAAATAAATTGCATATATTGTGTGGACATTTTAAACGTTTTTTCGACGATTTTTTAACGTGTTTTTAACTGTTAAAAATAAACGTTTATTGGTGTTTTAAACACGTTTTTTTAACGTTACTTAACCGTTGTGTGCTGATACTAGCTATATAGCTAGTATAAAGTGAGAATAGCTTTGGCTATTTTCGGACGAAAATTCAGACAATTATGAATCACGATTCTCTAAACTCGTCAATGTGTTCACGGTGTTTCAACGCCGCGTGCAATGATCATCAATATTTAAATGAGCAAACGACAGTATAGTAGGTTCACCTGAAACGCAATAATTTATTGGAATACCGAGCGAGAAGAAAAAGTTCTATTGCGAGCAGTGACATCATCGGCAGGCCTACTTTGTACAATCGTACATAAAAAGTATTCCGTACGAATATCCATAATTACTGGGTACTTTGAGTCAATCAGGGAAAAGGGCCCTCGCGTTCACGCGCGAGAATTACAACACAGCCAAAGGCCAGCGTATAACAATATATTCCCGTGCAGCCGACTTTTAACTCTCCACACACGCAACCCTGTCACGGAAAAAAAGAGCGACGAGAGAGCCGGCCGTGGTGACGACAACGTTTTCCCCTTCCGACTATTACAAGCGTGTAACACACATAACCAGTCGCGTCGTAATTACCATGAGGAGGCCCTTGAATGAGCGATCAGCTGAAAGACTCGTCAGCTGATTTCTTAAAATTCTACTACGCTGCGCGGAAATCCGAGCCTCCTACTTCCTACGCCCTGCGGCCGACTCGCTCCTCTCTTTCTCTCTTTCTCTCTTTCTCTCCCACAGTTCCCGATCGGCAGTCCCGGCACGCGCTCGTCGCCGCGCACCGATGCTGCTTCTCTTTCTCCTCCATCGATTCCACGCTGCTCTCTCTCTCTCTCTCTCTCTCTCTCTCTCTCTCTCTCTTTCTCTTTTCCGCGCGTCCCGCGCGTGCAAACTTTTTGCCGCGCGCCTTTCATAATTCTCCATCCTCATGCTCGCCCGCTCACTTGGCTACTCGTCAGCCTATGTCACGGTGTGTACTCTCGGAATACTCCAGAGCTAAATGTGTTTACTCGGCGGAAAAGCAAACGACGAATCGCTCCATTTTTAATTATTTGTACACATAGGCCAGCGCTTTTTTCTCTCGCGTAACGGTACGATATTGTAACGGAGAAAGCGGAGAATGTTTCACGAAATTTCAAAATTGTTGTTCGGACTATTATTTTCACGATCGAGAAAAATCCCCCGTGGGAGAGATTAAATTAATGTAGTACGCGGCGATACCCGCAGACACATTTGTCACGAAAACCGTTTCTATGACGCCCCCGCGATCGTGATTAATAATCGTGACCGACGTTTGGAAAAAAACAAACATAAATATCGCGAGTGGCTCCGCGGTCTCGCATGGGTATCGCTCACGACACTTTTCAGCTTTATTATAGTCGAAAACGGAGACCGGCCCATAGGTTTATTTTTCGTTCATAATGAGAGGATTAACCAGCTCGTGAGTTTTGCTTAGTCGGCGATTTTTATCTCTCGCTGGCCATGACGTCGCCTCGAGATCCTTTAAGCAGAATTAATTACTCCATTGTCGCATCCGCTATTTATCGACGAAGCAGCTAGGGTAAATTGTTTATTGCAGCTACTGCGCCATACGTCTGCATTGAAAAAGTCCAGATCCTCGACTTTCAAATTACCTCGATTCTCGTCCGCTCGACGAGAAGAGTCTCATTCGAGTAGTGGCACACGCCTGCGGTTTGCCGTCATTATGCCTTTTTTCTGCCTCGTGATTTTTCACTCGGACTTTTAATTCTCGTGTGTCCCTACACTAATGCCTCTGACTCATCTCCGTCCTTTGTGCCGCTAGATTACTCTCATTTTCCACGTCGGGAGTTTGCTCCAAATCCAGCAAAACTCATCTGCCAATGACGCGACTGGATATGTCAAAAGAAATGACGCGTTTGATTCTATACTGCGCGTGAGACAGACGATCGTCGTCCTTGAACCAAGTGACTCTATACAAAGGCTAATTTATTCCACTTCCGAAGCCCGCGAGAGCTTGAATTAGCGTCGCGAAATCGTTTTAAAAATTTCAAATGTATACCCCATCGTTCATATCATCAATTCTGGAGATGCTCGGGGCATACCGCCGTAAAATCTCCACGAGCGAGTTCACACCCTCGCTCATTCTTGGGTACAGCCTTCGTCATACCGAGCATTCTTCTAATACCCTCATTCACGCGCTGCCTGGAATCCCCAATAATTTCGTCCCGCATTATCTTTTCCTGATCCACATCGCACCTCCGCACGCGCGCGCCCTCAATCTTATCTCCTCCTGCGGTTTCACTCCCGTGTTCTTCTCTCCGCTTTTTTTCGCGGGCTGCAGCTTTTCTTTGATTCTCTCCCCGCGTGTATTTTTGCCCTCTTCGTTTTGCTTCGCGCGTCCGAGCGAGAGGAGGCAACGCGGGGATATTCAGGTATCACTATGATTTTATCGCGAGCGCGCTACACGGTACAATTGCAAAGGACAACAAATGCTGCTATTTCGGTCGTAGTCGAAAGGCAATTTCGCCTCTATATATTTTATGTATCGCGCGGAGGAGCGGCAAGTCACTCTACGCTCGTATAAGAGCTGCCTGTGCATATAGAGTTTTTTTCTTTTCGAAAACGAAACACGCCTCCCACTTATTAAAGGCGACGTTCGGGTTACTTTGCGCTCGAAGCAAACTCCCTTTTCCAATAAAAATATTTTCAATGTTACATTCTCTTTCTTCCTCCTCTTTTTTTCCCGACCCTCCTCCGGCTCGCTCTATGCTCTCCTCTCTCTCTCTCTCTCTCTCTCTCTCTCTCTCTCTCTACCTGAGAGTCCCCTACCACGAGGCCATCCTCCTACGCCTCCCGCCACGGAGCTGCTCGTCGTCGTCGTCGAAAGGATTTCTCTCTCTCTCTCTCTCTCTCTCTCTCTCTCTCTCTCTCTCTTTCGTGCGTGTAGCCCTCGTTTCCCTCTCCGCCTCGCGAGCGCGCGCGCGGATACATGCGAGCCTCGCAACATGCTGCGCGCCGCGGCGAGCGTCAGAAGCCACGCAATGCAATACGTTTTCTGCTGCCTCTGCTGCTGCTGCTGCTGCTGCTGCAGTTTCTTAACGAGTGATCTGTTAAATTAAAGATCGCATAAAATTAATTACCGCGGCGAGGGGGTCGAGCTTTTCGGCACGTCCCTCGGAAACTACACGCTCGCCTGCTCGGGCCCCTTTTAATCGCTCGACGATTTATGCCTCCTCGAGCAAGTATGGATACGTGCGTGCACACTATGCATAATGCTGCCGCGGAAAGGGGCAGCGTGCGACAAACATTTGTCCGAAACTCGCGCCTTTTCCCCCGCTGCAATACGGGCGCAAGATGAATGCTCGCTGCGTGACTCGGCTGTTTATGAGGCCCATAATGCGATCGGACGTATTTATACGAAAAATTAAACAAACGTTTGGTTCTCGTGACGATATAACGGTTCGACCCGCCGTTCAAGTGCGCGAGAATTATGCCCCCGGAATCCCGGGCGTTTATCACTTTTTTCGCGCCACGGAGATGATCAACGAGCTCTCGGACATCGCATTCTAATGCAGCAAATGATCGATTCCGGGTAATGCGATTCAGAGAGGTCGCCTGGAAAATCAGTCCCACACCTCCGCGGGGATATTTTTTCCCGAGAAAGCGCAAAATCACCGTCCCGAGCGTGTTTTCTCGTCGCAGCTCTCGACAAATCAGCCGGCTCGGCGTATAACATTAAAATGAAATTAATAAATTGAAAATTCAGCCGGGCCGCATAATGAGCAGCATGAGTACGTAAATATTGTGTAGCTGTCTGGAGGAGATTCATTAAAAAAAGGAGTCCGCCGCACGAATCTCCGGGGGACGGGCAGTGCACTGCAAGGGTCTTCTTCTGCTGCTGCTGCAAGTCGACGGCGACGAGTCGCTCTCTCGCGCGCGCATCGCATGTGTGTGTGTGTGTGTGTGTGTGTCGCGAGCGAGCGAGCGAGCGAGCGAGTGCAGAGGGAGGGAGAAGCTCTCTACCTCCCGCAGGGTCCGTCACGTGGCTCGGCGGCGGGCTCTCGGCTCTCGGGCTCGCTCGGCTCTCGCTCCGTCTCTCTCTCCACGGCGGGTATAGCTATAGCGGGTCTCGAGCGCTGCGGCGACGACGGGCCGCACGCAGCCCGCTGCACAGTCTCAGTCCGAAACGAGCCGACAGTCCGGCCGCACATATACACGCGCCGCCGCCGCCGCCGCCGCTGCCGCCTCCACGCGCTCGCTCGCCTTAGAAAAAAGGAGGAGAGCACTTTCCATATTTGGTGCAGCGGCCAAACACCGTCTGCTCCGCAGGGTAAACAAAGCCGCCGGTGCATACGGACGCGTGGCCCCGTCAGCTGATTAGCCTCTGGCTTCGCCGCGCGTTCGATCGTCTGCAGATCAGTGATTGTTTTTTCTGCCGTGACTTTTTCCGCGACTCCGAGCCTCAAGAAGATTTGGTGCGCGTGTGCAGTGCAGCTAGCTCGACTAGCCGCGCGCGCGCGCGGCGGCAGCTTCATTCATAAAATCGGCCGGCGCGCGAAACGTGTTTCGCTACGCTCGAGGGAGCCAGCCGCTGAACCTGTACACGCAGCGGAGACGTAGAAAAAATCGCTCACACACCCGGAGGAGAATATGCCCGCCGCTCGGCGCTGCGGTCAGCTGCTGGAGCAACTCCTGGTGCACGTGCTCGCGTGTGCGACTTCCGTTTAGTGCGACCGACCGAGGATAGCATCGCTCGTGCAGGCGCGAGTGCGGCGACTTTACGAGGGCGTGTTTTCTCGATTGCCATCGCCGCCAAGCAGGACAACGCCGCTGCACGCGAGCCCGGCTCCGGCGCCTGTGTGCCGCTGCTGCTAGGATTCGCCGATCGCCACTGCTCCGGAGGATCGAAACGAATGGTGCGTGAGTTTCTGTGCGGACTCGTTGCGGCTGCGAAAAAGCTCTCGTGAAACCCAGTGTGTATCCACAGTTCTACGCTTCGCAGTGACGTTTTTACGTACTTGTGCGACTGGTATCACAGTTTTTATCGAAATTTTGCGCACGACCGCATCGTAAATCACAACTCGACTGCGGGCAGGGTTCATTTTTAATAAAACGCGAGTAATTAAACGAGAGTTTCTTTTTCGACTCTGCGCCAATTAGCGGGATAATTTACGCCCGCCTTGTGGAAGAGAAAATCATCTCTCTAAATCTCTTCGAGTGAAAAATCACTCTAAACCAGTCAAAAATCACTCGAAGCTTCCCGCCAAAATTGAGTCATACGGCTTCGAGTGATTTGTTACTTCTGGAAAGAGTGATATTTTCACTCTTTTGGGTAGGGTGATTTGAAATGTATTGGTGGTCCTGTTAAAAATTTCTGCATGACAGACATGCAATTAATTTAATGCATTAATTAATTAATACATTAAGTTTTTTAATGTACAACTACATTATATTTTAGATGGTTAAAATCCTACTCATTCGTGTTTAAAAAAATGAAATTTCACTGATTGATAACGCGTACACTGAAAAAAATACAAAAATCAATTTATCTCTTTGTTAAATTTATTCTAGAATTATTATTATTAATTTTTATTAATTATTAAATTATTTATCATGCATCTTAGATTATTTTTAAGAAAGAAATTAAGTCAATTTTTTTTTGGTCAGCGGCGGGAATCGATCCTGGGTCATCAGCGTGGAAGTTGAGCGTGCAATCTGTTTACCTAAACAAAACTGTTACGTTCTAAATTTCAGATCTTAAACAACATGATCAACCCGCATGGTTGAGGTTATGTTCAATATTTTTCTTTCATTCTAATCTAAAAAGTTTCCTAAAAAAATATAATTTAGTTATAATTTATTGGCGTCCTAACCTCTTTGTATACATGTACGTGTGATAATGCATACGTATATGCATATGTATATACATGTACATACATTAACATTTTTTAATACCTCAGGAAAACTTTTCAGTGTAGACTACGTCCTCCATTTGTTTAAACTTATTGCAAACTAACAAACACTGCAAAATCGGCTCACGTGCTGTCCGAGTGAGGGTTTTTTACGAAATGACTTACTCTTTAACGAGTGATAAAACAAAGGTAATAGAAATCACTCTAATAAAGAGTAAGTTAGAATAAGGGCTTTTACATTTTCACTCGAAGGCGAGTCATTGTATGACCTACCCTTATTTAGAGTGAAAAAATCACTCTAAGAGATTTAGAGAGATAGTTCTGCGATATTCAAACCGAGAGCGATTTAAGAGCGCAGTAAAGACAGTGGAGTAAGACGTTACGCTAATAATTTTCCTTCCGAGACAGTGCGACGTGCATTTACAGTCGATAAAACGGCCTCGCGAGATTAAAACCGATTACGCGCTGCAGCACCGACAAACCGAGAAAAGTCGAGATTCGCCCGTAAAGCTCTTAACACTTGTAACTCGGGTTTACGATCGAAGCACCTGTGATTAAAAAGTGCACCGAAAATACCCGACGACGACGACGACGACGACGGCGGCGGCCTGCGGCGGAAGTCACCCGCTGCGCGAGCCTGTACCAACAGTGGGGGCTCGGCTATTGCTCCCGTAAAATCTGATAATTAAATAACGCGCGCGCGAGCGCGAGAGAGACAGACGGCTCGCGATATTAATCGGCGCATTAGCGCGTAGCCGAGGCGCTACTACTTACTCTTCGCGCGCCGCTGCAGCAGCCCTTTGAGCTCTCGCTCTCTCTCGCTCTCTCTGTCTAATTCTCTCCCTCGCTCTGACTCGCGCACGCGCGCGCTCGCGAGAGGGAGAGAGAGTCACGATTCGTTATGGCCGGAGATAAACGACACGGCTCTCGGGACGGCACGCGATCCATGGATTACAATTATACCCCGATAATTTTCAATATCGAATTAGCGGGAGTTTCCGCGCTTCCTAATAGACGATTCATTCCGATCCGCCGGTAAATTATATTACGCGCGGGAAGAGATACAGCGTGAAAGTGTTCATTAAAAGCTAATGATCGCGCGGCGTCAAACGGCTTTTTTAACATAGAGAAACACACGTGTACAAACTGGTGTATAAAGTCGCGATATTGCAAAATTATAATCGTGATTTATTCGTCGAGGGTACGCTCGCCGCGTAGACGCGCGGCTGCAGCGAGTTATTTTTGTCGCGGGAGAGAGCAAGTGTCGCGAGCGGCCCGCGTAAGCAATAAGTTAAATATAGTGCGCGTGCGCGGACTTTTCCAAACGTCAGCGGGGATAAATATGCGCGAGAAGGAGTAGAGAGCGAATGGGAAAATTAAGCGAGCTCAACAAAAGAAAACGTCCGGTCGCGGAGTGCGCTATAACAGGTATTTTATCTCGTCGGCAACGAGTTCCACAAATTTTTCGCCTCGAGGTATATATAATCTGCGCTCGCGAGACACCGCGCCCGATAGCCGAGAACGTTCGCGTTTCGATGGATAAATTTATGGAACGTGTCAAATGCGAAATGCATTCTTATTTCACTCCCGGGCAGGCGCGCGCAAAGTCAAACAACTCGACTGGATAATTGAAAATAAATAACCGCGCGGGATTAATTTACCTAATCTTTATTGTGAGCGGCGACGAGTTCTGATAAATGCTCTTAATTCGGTGCGTAAACGTTTTTAAAAGCCGCCCGGCCGAAAAAAATCAATCTAACTAATGGCCTAATTTTCGTGAAAAAACCCGTAATTTTCCGACCCGGAAAAAACGGATCCTTTTATTCAATTACGGGGCCCGCAGCTCGGAAAAAAAATTAAAGCGTGTAATTCTATTTTGACTGCTCGTAAAAGAAGAAAAATCTAAATCACCGCACACACTGTAATCATCAAAAGTTTCCCGACCGGCTGAAAAAGTCGATTAACCGGATCATTTTCCTGCACCGGTATAGAGTTATACGCCGCGGATGCAAGCTCGTGTTTATTATAAAGATAAATATTGCGCGACGAAGTTTTTCCGAGCTGCGTACGTCGGCACGCTCAATTAAGCTCGACTCCAATTTAATTAATAGCCGAAGCCGCCCTTCGTAGCTTCGTACCCGCCGCGTATAAATGTAAAAGTTAACGGCCCGCATGATCTCTCCTCCTTGCTGCTGCGGTCGAAAAATTTTCGGCACTTATACCGCGCGCGCGCGCGCGCGCGATTCGTACAAACGTCGGTAAACGAGCACACGTATATCCGACAAAATGCACCTTTTCGTACAGCGTCGATCGAGAGCCGGTGCGCTTCTTTATTTTTCTTCTTTACGGCTTGATACAAATGTGCCGATGTGAGATACTTAAATATAGGTGTCTCGAAACGTGTTTGGCTGCGGCGGCGGCGGCGATATATAGCTGCACTTTCATTACGAGCGTTGTTGCTGCTCTTTTAATCGATGCATAAAAAGTTCGACGAGTGTTGAAAATGTGCTTCGTACTAACGGCCTTAATAACGCGCGTTTTTTAAAATCCCGAATTTTTCACCTGAAATTATACAAGACATTATTATTATACGCCGAGTAAGGTACAACTCGCGCCCCGAGATGTGTGCCGTGAAAGTTCGATCTTTAAAGCCCCGTGCCGCCGCTCGTTTCTTAATACAAAGTTGGCGTGCAGACCTTTTCTCGAGCTGAAAGAAAAAGACTCTTGAAAAATGCACTAAACTGTCACGGCGCGCAAATCGATGACAAAGTAATGAAAATAATAATGATTATATCCCCGCGCTAACAGGTTGTGATTTATCATGCGGGTATACGGAAAATAAATAAACGCATAATTATGGATACACTTCCTCAGGAGTGAGCGTATCGAAAGCTTTTTCGCAGCCGCGCACGGAGTCGCACGATCATAAAGAGAGAGAGAGAGAGAGAGAGAGAGAGAGAGAGAGAGAGAGAGAGAGAGAGAAAAGAAAAATTCAAACGTGTGTCCATGTACGCAGGAACCGAAGGGAGCAGCGATTAATCCGGCGAGTGGCTCTCGAGCCCACAACGTCGGCACACGACGCTCTAGTCATCATCATCTACGTTGGTTCAAAGCCAGAAGATACCTGCACCTCTACGAAAACATGTGAGTGCTTCTGTGGGCAGACTTGCAACACGGACACTTGAAACGAGTAAAAGCACCTCAGAAACGGACTCTATCTGTTCCGAACAGAGGAGACAAACTTGTGATATATTATAAGCACGGGCTGCGTATGTGATACGCAACGGTGTTAAACTGAAACAGAGTCTATATATAGTTTGTTATTGTTGTCGTTACGAGAAGTATTTAAGAAAGAGATTAGCAAACGCACTCACTACAAGTATTAAAAATGGTTACCCTGGACACCGTGCAGAAACCCGAGAGGCAGCACTGCGGTCGTCGCATGTGCGCAATATGCAGGCGCGTCAAACGTGATAAAGGTAAAGGTGAATAAGTTTATCGCTACATACACACTAACCTATTTTTCAATGGCTCATTGGGATGTGAAATCCACAATGCCCCATCAGGCTCGTGCACTTTCGATTCAGCGCACAATAGCTGCTCGCGATCCTTGTCGTATAATGCGCGAAAAGTTTTTCTTCGTGCGTATGCAGAGGATCTCGCGTATGCGAGCGCTAACGAATTTCCGATCCGACGGTTGTGCGGCGACTCGGCGACTTCGACGCCTGGTCAAGCAGTGGCGAGCGCTGCACGTCCACTCGCTCGATCATTCGCTATTTATAATCTCGGGGTATAACTGAAGGCCAATTAAATTTCGATTTGAAAAGACTCAATTTTCCCCGGGCAAAAGAGTCGGTAAAAAATATTTACTCGAGTCATTTTCGATCGAGCGCATTGTATATTATAAGGAGATGAGGCAGGACATAAGAGCGTAACCGCTTATGTTCACGACACAATAACATAAGCGTTTGCGGCAAATAATCGGGTATCGAGCGAGGCTTTTGAAATTCGGGTGTTGATTTTTTCCCGGAGCTGTAAATACCGATTCGTCCTTTGTGTAACGCGCGCGCTCGACCCTCGCTGCAGCCCAGTGAGTGTGCAGTATACGAAATTAATAACGCCCCATAACGATCGTAATTTCCCGGCGAAATCGGCGCAATAATCGTCGCTTATAAAACATAACGGCGATTCCTTACCGATACTTTCCTTATTGTATACTGCGTCCATCCCCTATCAATAATTTCGGATTTTGCAAACTCCGCGTATCGAGGAGTGCTGCTCTTCACACCCGCACGTATTCTTAAATCTAATTGAGTGGAAATTCGTTTGCGGCAGAAAACGAAGTATACCGGAATCGTTTCTACAATTAACGGCATGCGAGGCATTACACACGGCGTGTCCGGCCATGCGTATCGATAGCCGCGTAACAGGGGACAAATAATTTATAGGCACCGGGCTCGTTTAAAATGCTCGTTCCACGTCTGTTTTCTTCTCGCCGCGGCCGCTGTCGCAGCACACACGCGCAGCTGCGGTGCGCGCGTTTTCAGCCGGGTAATTGGCGGCGCCCTCAAAGCTATATCTATAGATACACGTGTTGTCCTCGACGCGTCTCGTCCATTCATTGTGTGTGTGTGTGTGTGTGTGTGTGTGTACTGTGTATAATGTGTACGCACTGGCCGCAGTGTATCGCGCAAAATGAATTTTCTCCTCGTCGCCCCGCTCGTCTTGCCTCGCGTCTTGTTCTCCGCAGCGACTGCTCCAGAGATATCGTGCGCGCGATTCACAAAGGCTCTGACGCGGCACGCGCCAGCGTCGTGATTATGAGGGATAATTGAGCATTATTCGAGAGACGAAACTGCCTGATTATTTTTGTTCTTTATGCCTTTCATCCGGCCTGCCAGCCTCTCTGCAGCCGACCATTAAAGAATCATACTTCTGCTCTCTCTCTCTCTCTCTCTCTCTCTCGCTCTCGAGCGCGTTTTTCAGTCCCGTGCGTTGTTACATAAAATTAGCGCCGCGCGCTCGTTTCCGTATCAAAAATCCATGCGACTGGGGGAAAAACGAGAGACACGGCTGCGTAATTTAGGGATTTCCACAATTATAAATACGCGGTCTTAAAAAAGAATGAATTATGAAGAAAGTAAAAATAAAGATGCGGCTGATGATGAAAATACGGAGCAATTATATTTTTACCGTTGCAGCAGCGCGACGGATTTTCGGTCTCTATATTTTTGTTTGCCGCGCGCGCGACTGATAGTCTCTTTTTCCCCGCCTCGGCTCTCCCGCTCTCGGGAACATGATTTTTGCAGACGCGACTGCGGGATGTCATTCCCCTGCAGGGCTCGTCCTATACCGCTACACCCGGCGAGATATCGGGCTCTTCTTTTTCTGCCAGAGCGCGTCTCGAATACATCTATATAGCTTGTAAATTCGCGGCGACTCCCGGCTACGCCCGATATAAATCTCGAGAGCGGTGCAGCGCGGCGGCGGCGGCGGCGGCGCTATATGCATCGGAAATCGCGTGCCACCGATTTCGTTTATTTTCCCGTCCGATTCCTCGCTTATCCTATTTCCAATTCAGAGCCGTAACTGCTGCCGCCGCCGCCGCCGCTTATCATTTCGACTGAGCGCGGCGCATTCATTTCTGGCCGCGCCCCGGTGACGCGCGACTTTTTCCCCGACGATAAATCTCTCGACGCTCTCCGGAGGACGACGGCTTTCGTCGATCGGAAACATCCCCGGCCGAACGCTGTTTCATGCAAATGCGCCGAGAGGCACCTTCGTTAGCGGCGGATGTGTGGAAAAGGGGGCCGCGTGTGTGTGTGTGTGTGTGTGTACGCGAGCTGTGAGACGACGCGAGCTAGATTTCGGGATGTTTCTCCGAACATAGGCGACGCCTATTGTCTTTTCCTTCGCTCCGGGAGCTGCTCGTATACACGCGTTTTTCTCCGATGGTGCACACACAAACATGCACCGAGTGAAATGGATTATTCATTTCGTCGCGCGGATGACAGCTGGGGCGAGGCAGACGGCCTTCGTGTACACACAATATCCCCCCCCGCGCGCGAAGCCTCTCCGGAAACATAACCTCATTTTTGCCGCGTAAAAACGCGCGTCCTTTGAAAAACGATTATGAACCTTTCCGAAGGGAAAGTCCACCGGAGAGCGACGACGATTTATGAACAGCGAATAACTTTGCATCGATGATCAGCGCGCCCGTATGTCTGGCTGCCGCTCTTCTTCTTCTGCTGCCGCTGTTCTCCTTGGTCGTTTTTCTCCGTCCGACGGCTGAGCCGCGGTTTATTTTTATTTCTGTTAACGAGATGCCTCGCATTTTTCGATGACGTGTTTGTCCCTCCGGTTATGTGCACTTTACTCCGCAGCAGCCGACGACGCTGATTGTGCTCGTTTCGCTTGTGCATGCTCGCCTCTTTGCGCGACGCGGCGTTAGCGCTATTACACCGATTCGTTTGTCGATCTTATTGATGCCCATCCGTTGTTCGAGCGCTGGGCGGGAGTTATCGGCCGCATAAATTGCGCTATTCCGACGAAATTGCATCAGTTCGCGCGATCGAGTTCGTTGCATCCCGCATCTCCCCGCGAGCGTCCGCCCACGCCTGGAGGAAAAATCTCGGCGAGAAGCGGCAAGAAAGCTCCCCGTCGCACGTACGCAGAAGCTCGACGGATAACGTCATAGCTCAATTTAACCCGATTTCGAGATCTGCTAGTCTCGGTAGCTGCGTCTCCCTCTCGGCCGTCGGGGTCTCGAGCCTCCGACCAATCGGCTCGCGACACCGATCGGCCGGCACGCTCCACGTCCGTCGCGGAGCGGAGCGTGTCCTACGCGCATGATTTAGTATGCATAAAGAGGCGACGCGAGCGAGAGACTCGAGCGCGTGTTTCAGTCCGAGCAAGCGAACAAGCGAGCGAGCGAGAGAGAGAGAGAGAGAGAGAGAGAGAGAGAGAGAGAGGGACTTGGTGAGAGTTGAATTTATGAATGAACGAGCGAAGGGCGAGCGTGGGCGAGCCCACGCTTTATCATAATCGCGCGCTCTCGGGACCTCCGAGACTAGACGTCGTCGTCTCTTTCTCGAAGCGCGAGGCTCTCTAGCACCTTCGATTTTACACCTGAGCTCCGCCGCGCAGCCTTCCTTCCTTCCTTCCTTCTCTTTTTCCATTTGCATGTTGTAGCGTAGAGCGTGGCCTACGACGGCTCCATTCATGCTTTCGAGCGAGCGGCCGTGAGTGGGGGCTGTGCACAATGCACATAGACGCTAGCTGCTGCGGTTTTTGATGCGTCCACGCGAGCGAGCGTTGCAACGATGAAAAGTTACAAAATCGGCCAGTGTGTCAATGTTGTTCGTGTGTATGCGACGTTTTTTCTTATAATCGATTCGCGAGACTGCTCGTTACGATACGCGGCTAAACAACAATAAACGCTGATAAAAGCCGGTGGTTTGCGCACCAGTAACATTCGATTTCCGCCCGGTGTGTACCTGGAATTCAATAATGGCTCTCTAATGCTAGATCTGGGGCTCGCTCTCGCGAGATTAGTGTCAATAAGTCGATGGACGAGAACCTGTCTTTTGGTGGGAGGTGCAGAGCAATTTAACGAAAGTGAAATTAAGTCTTTAGGCTGAAAAATCGCGTACGCGATACCGGCGATACGTAAATGCAGTTTGCGCAATATTTGGAGACACACAGTCCTTAATCAACAATTCATTTATCATTTCACGCGTCGCCCGTTCACTTCTTCTCTCGCGCGAAAAATAAATTTCGTTTGCGAAAGAATTTACATAACTTCCGGTGCGAGAAAAAATCACACTTGAAAAAGCCGAATAGAATGTGAAACAAGCCGTGTCACCCGCATAAAAATTGCGCTCTCCCTCGCGCGACTTTATATAAAAGCCGCGAGATAAAAATGTTAATTCCGAATATGAATGGGCTTTTAATGCCTCGCGCTCGCGGTGGCATTATATTTTCGACGCGCGAGCGCTGCAATTACTGCATCAGGTTTGAGGGGCGCAGCATTACGGCTCTAAGTCTCGCTTATGTAATCCCGTAGTGGAGCTTACGTCAGACTGTATTTCTATGAATGAAATACACAAAGTCATTAACTCGCGCGCGTTCGTCGTCGAAAAATATCGAAACGAATATGCATACGCGCACGGATTTCGTAGTAGTTCCTCCGCGACCGTCTTTTTTCTTAACCGCCGTTTCCGGTTGATAATGAAATACCCGCCGGGAGATCGGCTCGGTCCTCGCCAAGGTTGTCGTACAAGTGTTGACACTCGTGCTCGACTCTTAAATTCAGCTCCGGACAAGCTTGATCATCGATCGAGCTCGGTGAACGTGTCGCGTAACGTCGTGTAGTGTTTCTCGTAAATATTCTGACGCCCCAAAAGCTATATGCAGCCCGGAATTTCGAAATCTCATGCGTTTCTGCGAGTGAATGATTGACTCCGTGCGCAAAAAAAGAACGCGTCGGTTTTCCAGCAAAAATCAAATTAGCGGCTGATTTATATGGCTTTGCGCAACGCGGCTCGATGATTTTTTTCTCGTTTTAATTTTCCAGAAAATTTACGTGCATACAGAAATCCCCCGCACGCGCACGCGCTCGAGAGAGAGAGAGAGAGAGAGAGAGAGAGAGAGAGAGAGAGATCATCTTTCCGATGATGATTTCACCTCGGCCATCGAGAGGAAAGAAATAGCCCCGTCCGAGAGAAGTGTCGTAATTAAATTAAGACGCGCATCAATTTCTTTCACGGCTCTCGAGAGCCCGAGAGAAAAAAATGAGTCCGAGGGGCATTAGCATTTCCCTATCGAGGAGCCACACGCGTGGCGGGCGCATAGCGACACTTTAATTTACATGAGAATCGCCGGGCTCTCGCTGTGGTCCCATCAAACGTCTCAATCACCTCGGGAAAACAAGCGGCTCTCGCGCGCGGCCAATAAATAAATCGACGAATAATAAAAGAGCACGTCGATGTGTTGCACCGAGAGAGACTTTCCCCAAAAAGCAGCAGCAGCAGCAACAGCAGCGAGTGCGCGAGTGTATTATATAGCCCACACGCGTCGAGGCTCTTACGGGAGCGCTCGAAAAATACTTGTCTCTCGCTCCGAGAGAGTCGTTCCCCTCCGCGCCGGTGCAGGATCGTTGCAGAGAAGGAGAGCATACTCTTGTACCTCCCGTGACTCGACTGCCGCTCTGCGCTGCACGCACACATGCTGCTGCGCCGCTGCTGCATCGTGAGAGAGACTCGAGAGGGACGCGACCTGGCTCCGCGGCCGAGCGACGTTAAAATACCGAGGCGTCTTTACTGCTGCCTTATGTCTGTGTGTTAACACTTTGAGCCAGGCTAGTTTTGACTTTTCCCGGCTGTAAATATCGCCGATTAAGACAAGCCTTTATACGAGCCCCGATCCCTTGCGCGTTTATAGCACCGCAAGGTGGAATTTTTCGGGCTTGTAGCTCAAAATTTTACGGGCCGTGGATTCGGAGAGTGACTCCCATTGTGAGCCGCTTTATTGTCCGTGAAATCGGGGGTCCACCACGCTGCGATGTCGTATAGTCGTTTCACAAAGCAACGAAAATATTTTGCCCTCTCTATGCGCTCTCGAGTACGTAATGGCGTTTCCGTGTTTTACACCCATCATTCACATCATTCATTCATCGCTCGCCGGCGCACGCACTTTCACCGCGAACCGCGATATACACGGCCTCTCCCGCGCGTAATGTTTATTTACGCGCATAAAAAACAATCCCTCAGTGCCCGGCGTAAAAGCCATCTGGATATTCTTTCCTCCCGCACTCAGGCGCATTGTGCGCGCGCGCGGAGCAGAGAGTAAAGCGAGGAGTAAAGAGCCGAGAGGCTGCAAGGCGAACAAAGCGCGTATGATTGTCCGATTATTTACATTAAGCCGCGCGCGTTATATTATGACGAGCCGTGAAACGTAAATAAAGCAAGTCTCGTTCGCAGCGCGCAGCATCTCCGCGCGCACGCATTGTACACGCAGCGCGCGAGTAAGTACACGGGACCAGTCGGGGTGGCAAGGTTATCCGCTCTCTCTCTCTCTCACTCTCTCTCCCGGCTCTCGGAGACGGGAGAAAAGGCACAGCACGCGAGGATACGGCCCGTCGCGTGCGCCACCGCCCACGCATTATATCCACCTATACTATATGTATAGTATATACGCTCGTCTCTCTCTTTCCTTCCACTCTCGCAGTCGGTCGCGCGCGCGCGCGCGCGCGATATTATCCGACTCTCGCTCGCTCGCTCGCTCGCGCATTCATATATCGATTACGTCGAGGCACTGCACGCGCGAGAGGGAGAGAGAGAGAGAGAGAGAGAGAGAGAGAGAGAGAGCGTGGGCGACGCGAGAAGCTGAATGAAAGCCTACTCCGCGTGGAGCAACAGATTTCGCAAGAGCCGCAGCCAGCGTTCATTCATTTCCATGCGCTCTCGTGTGTCCGCGTGTGTGCGCCATATACTTACGCGCCTGACTGGCTGTTTTCCTCTCTTTTCGGGGACACGCGCAGCAATTCTCCTCTTCCCTGCGTTGTAAAATACGCTCAAAGGACGCGCGACGCAATAATGCGGGCGCCGCTCGTCTTTTACGCGCTCATTCACTCGCTCGTTCATTCATCTCGCGGGCTCTCGGGCCGTCCGGGCTTCCAGCGAAATTGATTTCGGCATCCGCGAGCGGAAATCACATGCGCGCGAGGTCGATACTTTTTTTTTTAATAAGCGTCTCTCCGGCGCTCGCGCGCACGGTTTTGAAACTCGACTGGCGGCCGCCAGCTGTAATTGCCGTTTTATTCAGATGACGGGGTATTACAGCTGCACGGGCTGCTGCTCCTTTTATCTCTTTTTCGCCTCTCTCGGAGCGCAGCAGCATCTCTCTCGCCGTGTTTACGCGTATTTTTCTGGGAACGCGATACTTTTGTAACTCGCGCGCGGCCGTATTGCGGGAGGAAACGCGGATTATAAAACGAGGAAAGCCAATGAGCCGGATAACTTCGCTGATTATATGGAGTTAACGACGAGTTGATGTAAGCGAGCTCGAATTTATTACGCCTCGCTTTTTCCCGCAGACTACGCGGCTTATTGGCGGTATTGCTCTTTTACGCGCGTGGCACTTTACGATTCCGAGCGATTAATAAATTGCGAACGCACACGACTCGCTTCGTGTGCGCTTTCGTGAATGAAGTTGTATGCTGGTTTACGCGTTTATCGCTCGGCTCGATTGACTAGTGCCGGATTAATTATTTTTCGAAACTTGTACACGCGATACGAATCGATTATAACGGAGTCCGTGGTCCGGACTAAACGCTACACCGACATCGACGGAGAATCGACAATGGTCGGAAAATGTGTATTTTTTACATAATTCATTCGAAATCGGACCCTCAAGGTGTCACTCTCGGCGCAGGAATAGGAGCCCGATCTATCGATACACGCGCGCGCATGCAGCCTATAATGAATTGGAGCGGTTAAACGTTGGCGCATAAATGAGCGGCCGGTTCAATTAGAGAAACCGATCAGATAGCGCTAACGAGTGAAAATAAAGCACCGCGCGCGCATCATCGGGGGGCTTATCTCCGTAACAGCCGTCACAACGCAGCACAAACATACGCACCCAGCACAGCGGGGCGATCGAGATCTCCGGGGGACACCTGCAGCCGCAGCAGCAGCAGCAGCGCGCTTCTCAATCTCGAACTGTCAGCCGCGTACACGACACCCGCAATCGTATGAATATTCAGGCCACCTGAGAAAAATTCGGGTCACCGCGCGACAAGAAGAGACGATCGACGCGACGATAATGCTTGCGGCTCCCGGAGAGAAATTAATAAGAGGCACGCTGCTCTCGCGGAGCCGAGAAAAAAGCCGGAGGAGGCGGAGTGCTGCCGAGCGTAAAAAGCCAGTAGCGAGGGATAGAGCTCGCGCTCGACAATTGAAATTCTGCGTGCGATCGCAGGCAGGGGGAGGCTCAGAGGTCGCGCATCGAGGCTCGAAAGGAGGGAGCTGCTGCTGCGTGTACGCGTGGAAAGGGGGCAGAACTGCACCTGTGCGCCTCGCCGCCATATACGCGCTGCCGCGGAGTTATGGCGTTTTTCCCGCGCAGGAGAGAGAGGGAGAGAGAG
This sequence comes from Pteromalus puparum, assembly GCA_012977825.3. Lineage (NCBI taxonomy): Eukaryota > Metazoa > Arthropoda > Insecta > Hymenoptera > Pteromalidae > Pteromalus > Pteromalus puparum. The sequence goes on along the minus strand of CM053170.1, from coordinate 20,034,934 downwards.
AGAGAGAGAGAGAGAGACGATCGTATCTCATTCTCTTTCTCTCTCGCTCGCTCCACAGCGAAACCAAGTCCATTTCTGGAAGAGAGCGCGATTCCAAACGAGCTCGCGAGGGACACGGCGAATTAATTGCCGCCACTGCGCCGCTGCGATCGAATGGCAGAGAGCCGAGGAAAGCCTACTGCCACTGCTGCGCTGCGGCGAATTAGAAAAAGATACGATTTATTTATACGTTACGCGGGGGGAGGGATGAATTCGAGGATGAATTACACGCCGCGCGACTCTAACAAGACGATGACCATTGCAATTTTTAATTTCACGCCGGCGCGTACATGCACGATGCCTCTCGAGCGATAGCCAAAACCCAGCGGGCGAGCATATAAGCGATGAGCGTGAAATGTGTGTCACTTTGATGGGCGGCTGTAGTTTTCCTCCTGCTTACTTTATAAATCCTGCGGCTGGTTAAGACGATGATAGAACTCGCGATTAATTTGCATGCGCATACTTTTATTGTCCGGCGATGATCGTTAAGTTTAATTTTTCAGTTAAGAACTAACAGTTTTCTTCTCGTCATTGTATGGAAAGTCTCCCATATAATTCATTATATACACGTCGACAAATACCCGCGCAGTTAATTGCACAATAGGCACAAAGAAGTGGCGAAAGAAGCCCGCGCGAATACAAATATAATAAAAAATGACCTAACGCGGCTCCGTGGAAGAATCGGCGAAAACAGAGCGAGAACCGTATGCAAAAAGTCGTAGAGCCGCAGCTGCGGTGAAAAGCATCGTGGGCGACGACGAAATCGGCGCAAAAACGAATGAATAGCAACAGCAGCAGCAGCAGCAGCAGCGTGGCTCATAAACGCAAAGATATTGTTTAGAATCTCGCTCTCGCGCCTCGTGTTTATTAGACACGGGCTGCGTAGCAGGACGGCTTCGTTGTTTTTTCTGCCCCCGCGCGATTTCACATGCGCGATTGTTGAGCTGCTGCTGCCCCCATAATGCGCGCACCTATGCGCAGCGATCGCTCGCTCAGATTAGCTCACTATACTCTACTGCGAGTTATTGCTCCGCATTGTGTTTGAGGATCGCGCGCGCACGCCATTTGCAATTTCGTTTCTGCGACGCTGAGCGCCCGTATTCCCGGAACTTTTTATACCAAGACAATTAATGAAAAACCGGGACGCTTTGATGTACTGCGCGCCGATGCCACTTTTCCGCGTATCGCTCGCGTTAAGGAATGCATTCGCGGCGAGATTATGCGCGAATTATCCCGTATTCGGTTGTGGAGACGTTATGATATAAGCGAATCGGTGCGAAAGAGTTTCATTCAGAGAAATTGCTCCGTGTCCGAGTTAATTTCCGCGCGTAAACTGCACACTTTCGTGCATAAATTAACTTTATGCCTCTGGGCCTTACGTACAATAGGCAAATAGCGGATGCGTATTCCCACGATGAAAGCTTTCAGCTTTCATTTTCGCGGAGCGTGTAATTTACGATCGTGATATGCCCGTCGCGAACTTATCTCTGTGTATTATACGCTCTCGGTGCGGCGCGAGATAAAAAACGCAGCTTTTATTATAGACATATCGAATCCCTCGGAATCCCGGGAACATCGGATCCGCGGGCTCTCTCGCGTATAAAGCAGAGATCCTATCGCGAAAGCTCGTAAACTCAGAAACTCTTCTCGCCGGAGAAAGGGAGAGCTTCAAATAGAGTCGTTGTCAATAAACCATCGGCCGTAAAACGGCAACGAGGGAAAAAGGAATCCTAAATTCCAGAGCCGGACGCATGACAATCGAGCGCGCAGGGCAGCTTATAAAATCGGAGGTATCTGTTTTCGAGTCGCGATGAATGACTCGCGGTGCGCTCCTCCGCTTCCAGCACGCGCTATTATCTGTGGGTGTAACCAGTTTCCGTGGGCTCACTCTCAGCTGTCAAGCCCACGTGGGCCGCCCACGCAGATCGGATATATTGCCCGAGCCCGGCTCCGAAAGAATAGAGACGACACAGCGCCGAACGCGCGCAGGTATATAGTAATATGGGAATAAAGCCGCGAGAGAGGGGATGAGGCCGATGCGCGCGGCTGGCCCGACGAATACGAGGACGAATATTCGGATTTACGGAGAGATAATAGACATAGAGAAATTATTTATCGGACGGTAAAGGTAACGCTCGAGCGCCTTTACCCGTTCATTAATCGAGCGTGCGACGTTCGCTTTGTACTTTTGCGCGTGCAGAAACACACTCGACACCGCATTGGTATACCTATAATGAGACGGCGTCGTCAGCGGGACTTTCATTTTTCAGGATATTTATCGTGTTGTATACGTTGGTGGTCACGGGGATTATCCGCCGTAAATATTCATCAAGTGCTTTCTTATTTAGATATTTTCCCGATTTTTCTCTTCGACACATGCCGGGGAAATAAAATTTAACGCCGGCGATAGATCAGCCCGACCGACGTTTATTGCGTCTTTAGAATCAAGAATGATTATGGCCGAGCCCGCGCGAGCTTTGGAAAAACGACTTTTTAAAGAGTACACATTGTTTGGAATAATAAACAACGCAATAACACTCCGCGCCGGCGCGCGTGATTCATGATCATTCGATGGAGCGGACTTCATTAAACGCTAATTTCCTCTCGGCCGACTCGCCGTCGGCGTCGCTCGTCCTTATCTGCGCGTTAGCTGCACAGAGATGAGTAATTAAAAAGCCGCGCGACTCTCTTATCCGCCAATTACCTCCCCCTCGGATTTTCGAAACCGCTCGCGCGAGCTTCGCCGCGTCAACAATGAAGTTCTGAAAATTACGAAAACAATGGGCGAGCCATCAGTGGCGCGGCCCATAAAAAACGGCGACGTGGACGAGACGGCATTAACGAATAAGGGTAGGCCGCTTACAAGAGAGAGAGAGAGAAAGAGAGCCGATGTTGGCACACACACATACACGCAGCTTGCGACACAGGAAACGGCAATTCACCTTGAGGAGATTCCTCGTATAACGTCATACGCATTAGCGCTCCTGCAGCAGCGAGAGAAAGGAGAAAGAACAAGAAACTAATAAGCGCTCGCGACATGCATATGAGCCGAGCGAGAGACGGGGAGAGAGAAAAAACGGCCAAGTAGTCCCGTGTGGGTGTCCGGCGGCCGTGATACATGGCCGCGAGTCCGCTGTTTTTTCTCTTCCCCACCCCGGCCGGGGCTTTTTTATGAATCGTCTTTTTCGTATACGTCGCTCCACTGCGGGACTTTCGAGTGCGTCTCGCCATTAAGCGCGCGGCAAACTGGTTTCCTCCGTTTCTCCTCGTTTTTTTCCTCGCGGCTCGCACCCGCGCCGTTACTTACAGCCGCGCATATTGTCGAAATCTTGCGCGTGCATATGCAAGGGGAGCTTTACGAGCGCCGAGGAAAGCGCGTGGAAATGCGAAACGAACAAAATTTCGGCTCTTTACGATACGAGCACACGGTTTACAGTTGCTGCCGAGGACGACGCGTCGTAAATTGCACTCGTTGGCATGATGACACGCGCGACTCGCGAGATAGTCCGCCCGCGCTTGCACTGGCACATAATTACGAGGTTTTAATACACCGGCCGCCGCGCCGGCCGCTTTAATCTCTCGCTCGAGCTCGCTACACAGCGGCTCATTTGGCGCGAGATTAAAAGCAGCGGCGTGTCGATTTCGGCGAGCGTCGAAAGTACATTTTGGAAAAGAGGAGGCCGCCGATAAGGGCAGATTAAAAGGCGAATTCGGAGTAGGTGGGCCCCCGGTGCGTATAACGGCAGCCTCCTCCGGCGTGTTCGCGTCCCACGCGCGATTAATCATCATTAAGGGCGACGCGCCGGGAAAAGCATTCGACATACACGGCGGAGGCGGGAGGTGAAAGCTTCTGGCGGCGGAGATCCGATTGCGGATAGCGCCGACTCGCTCCGCGCCTGTAATTATTCAATCCGCGTCCGGTGCGTAATCGATTCATAGATCACCGCGCGTAGAGCGAGTCTCGATTAAACGCTCGGATCCGCGTCATATTGTTGCGCGCGCGCTCGATGGAAAAAAGGAGATCCCTTTTTCGAGATAGCCCGAGGTTTGTTGGGCAGTGTTTTGCTTCTCGGTTGCGGCTGCTTATTATTTATTGTGACAGGTCGTCTTTTTTCCCCGACGGCACAAAAACGCTGCATGGGTTGGGCTTTTTTTGTCGGATAGCCTTGGGTTTGGGTCATTTCATATCTCGTCGGTTTCATTTTTTTTTCCATCATCGTAATTATACACGAATTAGAGCAGAGTCGCTACCGTTCGACGCGGCATATATATATATATATATATATAAATAAAAGTAAATCACACTCGCCGGCGGACAAAGGCCAGGTCTCTCCGGAATATATTCCGGTGCGCTCTCTGCGATCAGGGAAAAACGGCCGCGTCGCGGCGGAGAAAAGCCGAGCGATCTCCGCGGGCCGATCTCTCGATTGAAACAATGCCAAGCCCGGCGCGCGCGCGAATGCCCCTTTGGACGCTCGCGCAACACGTGTAGCAATTACCATAACACAGGTAGCCCTCGGCTCGCGCGGCCCAGAGGCGCGAAGATAAAGACAGCTGCGAGATTAAACCGATCGCGACAGTTATAAGCCGCTCGCTCGTGTCGCGGCGAGCGTATAGACAATTTTAATTAAGCGACCTATTCTCGATTCGATCGCGCCGCGCGGGAGAGTTTCCTTGTGATGGAGTTCTGGTGAAAAACGCGCAGCTTGCATCAGAGGCAAAAATCGCTAATTACGCGAGCGATCGATCGATTCATCAAAATCAGCGGATTCGCGGCTATTGGCTCGGCGTCGACGGCTGGAAATGAATAATCAGCGATCGAACGACCCGTGATTCGCCGAGTCGCTCGGCGAGCGCCTGCCTCTTTTCGCGCGCTCGTCACGCCACCGACACAATACGCGCGCTCGCGAATAGTCGGCTCTCACACATATCCGCGAGTTTTTCGCTCTCGAATGCAGAAACCGGCGTCGCCTCGTCGTTGCGGAGGTGGGGGAGCGCGGGGGGACTAGAAGAGAAGGGCGTGGCATGTGTAACGGGAGGCGGAGCGTGCGCGCGCGCCGAATAAACCGCGCGTAATTCGCGTGCGCGCGCGCTCTGATTTCATTTCCCTTCTTTTCCGCCGACTCGCGGGAGCGACGCTTTCGACTCGAGATCCCCCCTTCGCTCTCTTTCTGCTCTTGTTCCCCACTTGTGTGTAGTTTAGCTGGACTGGCGCATTTGCATACAATGTTTTTTGCGGACGCTTTCCGGTGCGCTGTTATACGTCCCGGATTTAATATAATACACCTCGTCGGCGGCTCTATGCTTGGGAGTACGTGGTTATTGGCCGAGACCGAGTTAAATTGATTTATTTACGACGGAGCTTTTGTAACGGGCTTAGGTAAACCCGCGTCCGATCGAAATTTCGTCGATCCGTAACTTATACCGAAGTGAATCAAAATGTCAGAGAGCGCAAAAAGTCGATTCATTCCAGCGTTTGAAGTGATACAATTGATTTCCTCCCGATAATCGCAGCGCAATAAAGACCGTAGCGAAAATACGCACAACAGTGTTATAAATTACAATTAAAATAAGAGCCTGCTGCAGCTGCCCCGACGACGAAAAGTATAAATAATGCAGCTCGGTTCTTTGTCGCTCAGGGATATAACAATTAAAATGCCGATCAATTAATTACCGGCTGATTTATAAGGACAAATCGACGAATGAAAATAGTGCAGCGCGCGAAAGAAGCATTGGTCAGTCATCGGCTGCGCAAACGGTTATCATATTCTGCTCCGCGGCGATTCGCACGCATAATGTGTCGAACTTTGAGAAACATCTCGCGCGTCGAGCTACACATGCTTACATATATCGCGATCTTATCAGAATTTTTTGCAACAGTGTAGAGAGAGAGAGAGAGAGAGAGAGAGAGAGAGAGAGAGAGAGAGAGAGAGAGAGAGAGCGAGCAGCCGTTCGCGCGTCGGCGCGGATAAGTCGCGTCATTATGGCATCGCTACAACTGGCAGCTGGAATGTTTCACAAACGCAGGCTTTTTTCAACGCCTAGGGGGCAAAATGCTCCGGGCACTAATAAACTGCATTCTTCTTCTTTTTCGCCTCTCTTTCTCTCTCCGTCGTTCGCGCTCGGCGCAGCTCGACGCAGCTCGCAGTGCTGCAGCGGCAGCTCCCATTCTCATTTTATCATCTCTCTCTCTTCGATCTCTCCCACCTTTTTCTTTTTATCCGCTGCCGCTGCTGTCCTCTCGCTTACTCGGGCTTCACGGTTTTTTTGCCCCCTTTGATTCAATGCCTCCGTACGACTCGGCGGATTATTGCCGTTTCGTTCTCTCTCTCTCTCTCTCTCTCTGTCACGCTCTTCCGATCGCTTGTTTGCAATTCTATATTTTGCTCCCGTTTGCCGTATGATATTTTAAGAATTTAATTCCGGAGGCTTATTAAAACTTCATCTTTTAATTAACATACATTACGCGCCGCGCGAATTGCCAGACGATTTTATCTCTCGTTTATTTACACGAGTGCGAGAAAAAAGTATTATACAGACTACTGCCGCGGTCTAATCGACTCGAGACAAAGGAAACGTTGAGAGCGCGATAAAAGTCACATCTGTCATCCGAGCCGTGAGGGCTCGAGCGTCGGCAAGTGTATCGCCGCCGCACGGAGTGTAGGTGAATAGAAATGTCGCTCGAGCCGACTGCCGCAGTGCTGCATGCCTGCAAACAATGACGGGAAATGCGTAATATCAGCATCGAAACTCGAAACAATAAATATCAGCGTCGCACTCGGAATCCCAATCAGCGAGCGTTATGACCGCGTGCGCGCACGTATAACTCGTGAGGCAAATCTACAATGCGTTATCGCGAATTCCTCGCTGTGCGCACGATTTTTTCGACAGTTTCATACCTCCCAAGAAGAGTATAATTGTCCGTCAATCGGCGATGTTTGATCAGTCGAATCAATATAGTCGCCTTTTGAAATGGAAAGTTCACCGCGGAGAGGGTTCCCCATCATAAATCAGCGAATGGATGCTGTTTTTTAGGTCAGCACAACTTAATCGCACGCGTCAAATCGCAAAGAGTCAACGAGTAGGTATACAGCGTGTGTTACACCGCACCAGCTGAGAGGAGAGAACCGTTGCGCAACGTGATTTCGGCGAATCGTCCGTCGAGTGACACGGCGCGCGTCCTCTAATTTCTAGTACCTCTTTGATATGCCTCTTTTCTCTCCTTTCAATGGCCGCGCATTTTTTTGTCTCTCAAAGGGAGACTGCTCTCGAGAGGAGCAATTTGCCATATGAAAAATGATACGCGTACTTTTTCTTCCTTTGTCAGCGCCGACAAAAGTCCGAGAGACACCTGACGGACCGTCTCTCGCGAGGCGAGAAGGAATGTTTGTCAAGTGTTTTCGCGGCTTGTATAACGGCACGTGTATACGTGTTACAGCTTTCCATCCGCCGAAAGCAGCTCAATAATATATAATATTTGACATAAATAATCCTAGTCCAGTAACTCGACGGTGTGCGTCGAGCACGCGCCCGCGAACCTGGAAAGACACATTACGCCGCCCGGATTTTTCGCATCCCTCTCGGCTCGTAATCAGCCGGTCTGCTAGCGCGGCCCGCGTTAAGTGCCCGAATCATCGGCCCTGGAATCCCGGGCACTCGCGTGCCGCAATTAGTCGGGCCTTCCGAGGACGCGGCTGTTCACGCCGATGACTCGGGAAATTCGGGATGATTTTCTGAATTTGAGATATGACATCATGCGTTAATTGGGTGTGATGTCGCCGCGCTCGATAGTGAAAAGGAACTTTCGAACGGCCTAAATCTGCACGCGCGCGCGAAATAAACGACTATCTCGCGCAGTTAATTTAGTTCTCGCCGCCGGGAAAAATAAAAGGAATTCGAGAACTATTAGCGCCGTAATTTAGTCGGCCGTCAGCGAGGTGTAAGGAGGTAAAAAGCATTAAAATGAAATCTCGGCCAATTATAAATCACTCGGAGAGCGAGCGAGCGAGCGAGCGACGCGACGCGACAAACGCAATAGCTCGAATAGCTCTCCGCGCAGCGCAGAAAAAGCCCGAGCAATGCGAGGGACTCGGGCTTGAGCGCGCGTGCAGCGCGCGGCGCTTATACGCACGCGGAAATTTTCAGTCGTGTGTAATCGCGCGGAGGAGAAGAATCGAGAGAAGAATACCGGGGAACGCGCGGCTAGTTTCGCAAATCGGAGGCTGCGACGACGAGCTTTGAATTCAGATTGCGGCGCTCGATTGTTTTTCCGCCTGCGATTTATGCGACACCGCTGCGCGGCGGTCCACCCCGCGTGCGTATATATATTTATATCCCCGGGCCCCTTTGTGTGTTAATTTGTATATATATGTACGCACGGCGGGGAAATTCAGCCGCGAGACTGACAATGAGAGGACCCCCTTTTGCCGGCGATCCTCTCGTCTCATTCCGTCCGGCGGATCAAAACTGGTTCTGCCACGGCGATTGGAAAATTCAACGAGTGTAACGAACCCCGCTTTGCATATACGTCCCCGTATATTTTACCCATATCTGCGGTGAGTCTCAGCACTCTCTGTTGCGGCGGCTGTACAAGCTCGAGGAATCCGATATGATAAAAGCGAGCGTGCACAGCTGCACGCGGCGTATAGGAAAAATAACGAATCCGGTGTACTAATTAGTATTGTTTTTCTGTTGCAGCGCTGAAGGTGAAGCTGATGCTTAGGCGGCCGTACAACCAACTGGTCGCCCAAGGAATCGTGCCTCGTAAGTTTTTCTCCGCTTCCCGCGGTAAACCGTCGTTTGATACACATGTTGCGAGAGCTGCCAATCAATTTTTTCCCGCCACAATTTCGACGCGCGCGCTTCGCCGCAAATTGCCGATACAATTATACGCGCGACTTTTCATTTCCATCCGCAGCGCTCGAGCGAGCGGCGCGCTAATTACCAAACTCGGCCGCCGCGGCCGGCGGCGCGGCGAAAAAACTCAGCGGCGTTATCGCTCCGGCGGAATCTTCCTCGAGGGCCAGCTGATGGACGTGATCCGGGCGGCGACGAGTGCGTTAAATTAAGCGGGGAAAAAGAGAAACAAACGCAGTCGTCGCGCGCATAGCATCACATCAGCTGTTGCTTCGATTCGGGGCGTTTAGCCGGCAAAAAAGCCCCGGCGTAGATCGGTAATTGACGGGCGATTAACGGCCACACGTGTCCGCCTCTCACAATTGCGTTCCAGATATCCGTCCTCTCTCTAGTTATCGCGATAATCGCGGGGATAATTAGCCGGTAAGTGGATTAATCGAGAGGGCCGGCCACGCGGCCGAGCTGGAAAAAAGCGCTCGGCTCGGCTCGGCTTGGCAGCGGGAATTTTTCTATGATCACTCGATGATTGCCCTCGCTCCGCGCTGCCCTTCCCTCGAATTGTTCTAAACGCTCGCAATCAAACGTCTCGTAATTGCGAGGCAGCGCTAGCGTCAGCGGCGGCAAAAACGGGGATTCGACAAACATTTCACTCGCTCGAGGCGCGAGCGCGCTCTCCCAGCTCGAGAGAGAGAGAGAGAAAAACGAGCATCCATCATATCGGCGCGCCGACTGAACGACTTTCCGTTGCAGCCCTGAAGACGCCGCCGGCTTTCCACGAGCAGGCGAAACAGCTGGAGCGACGCAAGACCGGCGACCTGCTGAAGGCGAAGATTCAGCAGAGGCCCGGCAGGGAGGAGCTCGTGCGCCAGCACATCCTCGAGGACGTCGGCCACGTCGACCCGAGCCTCGCCGAGCGCCAGCGCATGCTCAAGAAGGCCCGCCTGGCCGATCAGCTGAACGACCAGCTCAGCCACAGGCCCGGACCCCTCGAGCTCATCCAGAAGAACATCCTCCACACGGAGGAGCCCATCGAGCGGGCCGTCAAAGGTGAGTGTTTCTCTTTTTCCACGCTATTTTCACGCGCACCGCGAAACGGTCGATGATCCTCCCCTTCTCTCCCGCCGCAGAGGGCCACATCCCCTTCAAGGCGACATGCGAGGGCCAGCTGACGAAGCCCCAGCACCCGGACCACTACATCACCTTCGAGGATGACTCGCAGAGCTCCGAGGGCGGCGCCCCGTCGCCGCCGCTCGAGGCCGCCTCGAGGTCGAGCACGAGCCAGTCGACGACGACGACGACGATAACGGCGAGCACGACGCCGCCGACGACGGGCACGACCGACGTCCTCGAGACCGCCGCCACGTCCGCCGGCATCGTCACCGTCTCCCTCAGCATCCCCACGACCGAGGGCGCCGTCGTCGTCACGTCGACGTCGCCCGTCTTCCAGAATTCCAGCCTCGCGCAGCAGCAGCAGCAGCAGCAGCAGCAGCAGCAGCAGCAGCAGCAGCATCAGCAGCAGCATCAGCAGCATCTTCAGCAGCAGCAGCAGCAGCAGCAGCAGCAGCAGCAACAGCAGCAACAGCAACAGCCGGCGGCCCAGAGCGCCGAGACCGCCACCATACAGACCTTCGCCGAGCTCTGCAACTCCGTCGTCGGGAACCAGGAGCTCCAGCAGCAGGGCCAGCACGTCGCGGCACAGGTAGCCGACAGTCCGCTGCTCATCTCGATTGTACGCACTCACGCTAATTATAAAGAGTATTATATAACGCAGCGAGGCTAACGGCTTTGTTTGCATTTCCGCCGAACCGGTGAACACCAATTATAATCTTGTACTCCGTCGCAGGCGAGCCCGGCGAGCAGCATGTCCTCGACGACGACGCTACTGCCGCTGGCCCCGGCGCCGAGCCCCATGTCGCTGGGCTCGACGACGTCCAGCCTCAGTCCGCTGTCGAACATCTCGATAGCCTCGCCACCCGCGGCCATCACCCCGAGGCCGCAGTCTAGTCCCATCGCCGCCGCGACCGGCGGCCAGCAGCGCAGCGACGCGCCCGGCAAGGACAAGAACCGCAAGAAGTCCAAGACCAAGAGCCAGCCCAAGACCAGGACCATCAAGTTCCACGAGTACAAGGTCGGTTTTCATCCCGAGAGGCGATCTTTCAAGCGCTAAACTGCCTCGACCGTCGTCGAAATTTCACGAAACAACTTGGCCGCGATCATTAAACGCGCGGCGTAACGACGAAAAAGCTTCTCGCGCGCACGCAACGCAAACTTCCGGAATCCCGAGCCTTAAAACTCGAATGACTGGGCGCACGCTCGTTTTTTGTCTTTTTGTCGCGGCAGCGTTCAATTACACCGGGCCGCGCGCGCGCGAGCCGCAAAAAGGGACGCTCCGATCTGCAGCGGAATATGCCGAGGCGCTCTCTCTCCTCCCGTTCCTTCCAATATCTTTTATACCCGGCTCTATCTCTCCGAGTCCCCGCGTCTCCACTTTTCCGATTTCTCTCTCCCGGCTTTACGATCGCGACCGCCTCTTATCTCCTTCCCGCTTTATACTGCGCGAGGATGACAATTTTTCCGCGAGTATCTAACTCTCCTGCCTATCGCGTCCCTTCGCGCACTTTACCGTCCGTGTCTCTGATATTACGGCCGCGAGCGTCACTTCATTTGTCGGACTCGCTCGGAATTCCGCGCGTTTATCCCTCCTTTCAATTAACTCCAAAATTGACGCGGCGAGATACCTAACGCCGCGCAGCAGCGTCGAATCGGCCCGACGCGAAAATATAACGATCAATTAATTTCGTGCGCTCCGACGCGCTCCGAAATAATCTACAAACGCGCGACTTTCCTGCCGATCGGCTTCGGTCACTTGGCGCAGCCTCTCCTCTCTCTCTCTCTCTCTCTCTCTCTCTCTCTCTCTCTCTCTCCGCCGCTTTCGCCCTCGAAAGATCGCATCGAGCGATTAAGTCCCGCGATCGGCGGAGTAGGGCCACCTCGTTAGCCCTGAGTAATTCGAGCGCTAATTGCACTTACGCGAGAGCGGGAGGAGGAGCGGCGGCCGATATAACTCCGATGACTATCTTCGATTCGCGCCGCGCATAACCGGACAGCTCTCGGAAAATTTGTCAATCGCGTGTATCGGATTACGCGGGGATTTGGAGGAGAAACCAAGCGGCAGCCGTTCGTTATTTTTTTAAAAGCCGCGCGTAAATTTCGGCCCTGATAACAAGCGCTCACTCGGACTTACTTTCCTGAGCGCGCGTTCGGCCGATTTTTATGCGCGCGAGCTAGGGGGCGGAAGTCGTTAAGTACAAGCTCCCGAAGAAAAGTTACGCGGCGCGCCGCTAATTATCGTAATGGAAATTTACTGTTTTAATTTGTAAGCCGTAGAGTCCGATCATTACTGCGCCGCGCGGCTAATTCGCCGGAGACGCGGCGCGCTCGGTGTACACGCCCGTAACGCCTTTATTCGCGTGTTTATTTTTCGGCCGCGAGCGCTTTTACAGCTGAATTAATAATATAGATTATTGCCGTTGCGCGAGTGTAAGAGCAGATAAGCCGCGGGAATTAACAGAGTTTTTTATGCGTTGTTTCGCCGCGCGCGGACACACTGTCGCGCGTATCGATATTCTTGCCGCGCGGCGACGTATTAATCATCGCGTCGGTCCTGCGATCTCCTCGCGCGGGAAACACGCCGGCATTAAGTGCGCTCGGCGGCAGCGACGAATAAAAATTTTTCTCACGCGCGGATCCAGTTTCGCATTAAGCAAAAATCCGGCCCGCGCCACCTTCAACTTGTCAGGCGGAGCCGATCGCTGATGCTTGTCGCTCCTCTCTTCGGAGTTCGGGCGAAAGGCCCGTCGCGTCGGTCCACGATTACACTCGGATCGCGTATGTAATGTGCGTATGTCTTGTGTGCGTTGCAGGGCCCGCCAAACGCTCAGAAGACCAGCAGCTCCTCGTCGACTTCCGGTTTGGCATCGGCGCCGCAGAACGAGACCAGCTACGAGCTCATGCTGCAGCAGCAGCAACTTTTCCTTCAGTGGCAGGTCGAGATTAAGAACATGGTAATTTTATCATTAAGGAACGAATACGCGAGGCGCGCGGATTTTAGATGAGCGAAAAAACTGCTCCTAAAATCCGCCCGTCCTGATGCTGGCTTTTTATTGCGCTTATTGCGCTTTTTAATGGGGAACGCGCGCCGCGCGCGCTGTACGGTTAGCATCATTAAGCGAATATATATGTTTTCGAACATGCAATTTATTACCGGGAATCTTTCTCTTTAGCGCTGTTTCGAGTTCGTTTGTTTGTTTTTTTTCTCCTATATGCCGGCCGTTTTCGCTACATCGCGGTTAAATGTATTAAGCGATTTTTTTTCCTCCTTTCGAGCAGACATTCGCTGTAATTAAGCGGAGAAATTTTTTCTTATTGATCGCGCGATATTGTGAGAGATATTTCCTCGATGACTTCTTGTAATAACGCATTTTTTCTTCTTCTGTACCTTCAACAGGGAAGCGGACCGATTCATCAACAAAGAATGGTTAGTCTCACTTTCATATTGCTGAAATATTATATACTAAAAATGTCTACTTCTCATTCACGCTGTATCGAGCAATTTGAAATGCAAATAATCAGGCTTTCATACGAAACTAAGCGGAAATTCAGGTTCTCTTGGCGCACAACTAATTTTTCCTGTATCTATACATTCACTCACTAACATTAAACTGTAACGTAGATGTATAATTTAAGACCCTAGCTCGGTTATACTTACACTAATTTCTTCACTTCTGGTAACCGATTCACCGAAACTCACATTGACACTTCTGAAACTTTGAAAATATTCTGAAACTGCGAAACTCCAAGGTATTGGTAGACCGAGCATTCGAGGTAGTCAAAATTGCAAGGTTTACCAATGCTATGCAGAGAAACTGTTAACAAAATCATTAAAAACTGCATGTCGATCAGAGACAAAGGAAGCTGAATTTCCGTTTACTTTCGGTAAGCAGCCTTGCTAATGCTTAGAGTCCCTCGTATAGTACGTAAAGTAGTAATATGGGTCGCCGTACTCCGAGAGAAACATCTAACATTCATGGTGCTGGGTCGGTTGGCATTCCCGCTACGTAATCGACTGTGTGTGCAAGGTGCAGGGCTCCTCCGGAGCGAAGCTGCTCTCGACGATAATTCCCCCATTATCAGCAATTACGGGCGTTAAAGGAGCGTGAAAACGCGGGACAATCTCATTAGAATACATAAAGAGCCTGGGGGCCTGGCTCTCGCTCTGTCTCTCGCTGAAACAAAAGAAACGAGTTCGACGAGCAGGTCCCCGCGCGCTCTTCACGCTTCCTCGAAATGTCGGCGCTTAATTCGAGAGCAGTTACCTCGTCGGGGGAATCTAAATGAAATCGAAAAAGCCACGAGAGGAGAGAGAGAGAGAGAGAGAGAGAGAGAGAGAGAGAGAGAGAAGCGCTACATGTGTGTCGGTATTTCTTGTGCCCAACAGTACCCGCAGCTGATCCTGCCCGCGGGGGCGAAGCCCATCTCGCTGACGAGCAGCAGCGCTGCCAGCGACAGCGGGAGCGTCAGCGGCGTCAGCGTCAGCGCCCCCAGCCCCGCGTCCTCCAACGCCTCGAGCAACCCCTCCGAGCAGCCGCCCCTCAGGCCGCTCGGCAAACTCGAGGACATGAAGGTCAGCGACCTGAAGGTGGAGCTGAAGCGTCGGAACCTGCCGGTGTCGGGTTCGAAGCCTCAGCTGATCGAGCGGCTGAAGCCCTTCACGGAGTCCTCGAGCGGCAACGTCACCTCGAGCTCCAACGGCCAGCACGTCACCAAGATGGGCCATATCCTCATGGACACGCCCGCGCCCATGTCCGCCGACGAGTCGAGCTCCCACAAGAGCCCCATCTCGCCCAAGGAAGAGCCGATCAACAGTCCGAGGATCGACTCGCCGCACGGCAGCGAGCACGACGACTCCTCGAGTCCACCAGGTGAGAGATGCGCCTATACTTAACTGTAGGCAGATTTACCCGTCAATATACATCGTCAATTCGTTATTTAAAAGTAAATTGACCATTTAAAAATAATCGCATTGCAGACAACTTGATGAAGGATCAGCAGCAGGTCTATAAGAGGATCACCGATCTACAGCGCGAGCTGCTACATCTGCGCACGCAGCAGCAGTTACAGCAGTTCCAGGGCCACCCCGTGCGCGCGGAGAAGCTCGTGCTGCAGCAGCACATCCAGAACAAAATACAGCAGCAGATGCTCACGCGAACCCTGCAGGTGCTTCAGCAGCAGCAGCAGCAGCAGCAGCAGCAGCAACAGCAGCAGCAGCAGCAGCAGCAGGATCAGCTGCAGCAGCAGAAGAACCAGCAGCAGGCCCAGCATCTCGCCTTCCAGCAGCACAACGCCAAGGCTAGCCTCGCCGCCTTCCTCCAGGCCCAGCCGAACAACGCGACGGCCATGCTCGACTCGGCCACCCTCACGGCCATCAACAACAAGAAGAACCAGGCCAAGAACTGCAACGGCACCACCACCGTACAGGTGCCCACTGCCATCGTTCTCAATCTGGCCAAAAACACCAAGATCAACGGCACGTTACTCGGCGCGCTGGTCGCTCAAGCCCAGAGCCAGCAGCAGCAGCAGCAGCTACAACAACAACAGCAGCAGCAGCAGCAACAACAGCAGCAGCAACAGCAGCAGCTCGTCTCGAGCGCCGAGGACGTCAAGCCGCCGCCGCAGTACGACGAAGCTGCCAAGCTGTTGAAGGTATGACTTTTCCGGTACCACTATTATGTTTCTCTCCTCGCCTCTTTCGCTCTGCTAACAACGCGGACTTTGTCGTTCAGGTCAAGATCGAGCCGCTGCAGAAGAGTCCGGTCAAGAGTCAGATGGTGGACGACGTGCTGGAGATCCTGATCAACAGCGGCGAGCTGCCACCGAGCGCGGCGCAGGACCCGCTGACCCCGACGACGCCGAACCGCCAGATACCGCAGAGCCTGGTGCTGAGCGCCGCGGCCGACAGCCCGACGCAGTCGCTCGTTTTCGCCGCTGCCAGCCCCATGGACGTGACGCAGAGCGAGTGCGGCAGCCCCGCACCACAGACGCAGCCTCCCCCGCCTCCCCCGCTGCCCCTTGCCACCTTCAGTGTTCAGCTGCCCAGCGCGCTCCAGCAACAGCAACAGCAACAGCAACAGCAACAGCAGCAGCAGCAGCAACAGGACAAGCTGTCGAGCTTCGCGGCGGACCTGCTGGGCTCGGAGGCCGAGCTCGAGGCGGCGATGCTGCTCAGCCCGCAGTCGGTGCATCAGAACTCGCCCGATCCCCAGCCACCCCAGGAGGTCACCTCCTCCGACAACGCCAATCTGGATCTCAAGGTACGACTCTATTGCCGATCATGTGCCGGCTAGTTTAAGCGCCTTTAGGACTCTTCTGATCTCGGTTTCTTCCGCAGGAGTTGGGCTTGGACCTGGACACGATGGACTTCGGTCAGCTGGACTGTGACTTCGGCGACAAGATGGAGGAGGTCATGGACATCGGCGACATGCCCATGGACATGGACGGGCCCGACTGGCTCGAGTCCCTCATCGAGCCCCAGCCTCGGCGCTCCTCGGTCACCACGACCACGTGCGCCACCACGTCTACCCTGAACCAACTCACGACCTCCTCGTCATCGCAGGCGAACAACGATCTCTACGATCCGCTGCTCGGCAACAGCCAGGATCCCTTCGACGATCTCTTCAGCATCGAGGACTCCGACTTCAAGATGTCATCCGATTTGCCCCTCACCTGGGACAACGGGCAGGTCGACTTCGCGACCTAGCCGGAGCCCACTCGGCCCTCCGCTGCTAGCTGGGGCTTCACCTTGTGTACTTAAACGCCGACGACTCTTCGGTCACGTGCTGCATGTACAATGTATACAGACCCACTCGTCTTAGGTTAGATCGTGTAAGGACCCTTTTTTTTATATATAGCGCAAGAACTCAACTGACTTTGCGAGATTGCCATTGTGAACCCTGCTGCGTGTATGCCTCTATGCCTGATAAGATGACAAACTATGTAGATTTGTCTCGCGTGCGTCGATCGCGGTTTATCCATCGTACTTTTATTGTAAGATTTTAGTGCTACGTTCGCTTTCGCACCTTACCGATTGCCGTCTTTTTCGTATCAATTTTCAGAGTCATTGGTTGGCTGCTTGAAAATTGCAACTCGTGTACAGAATGACAGACGCAAAATCGGCAATCGGGAAGCGAGTGACCTTGTCTGCAACGGGAGGTTCACACGCCAGAAGCGCGACGCGAGCCTTTAGTTAAGCCAGTTAAGGAAATCAGTGAATGAAATTCTCTCCAAAGAAAACCCCCGAGAAACTAGAGAAAAACAATTACGTCTAGCTTTATCGTCGAGAGCCTGCTACCGTGTGCTGCTTGAGTTCTTAAGGCCCTAATGCCTATAACCCCTCGAGAACAAACAATAAAAAATGTTATCCTAATAATAATGTATAATATTATATTTTTAACAAATCTGAAACTACGCATATTAGTCGACATATATAGGCACAGGTGCAAATATATATGTAAAGCAAGAGCATGTGATGTTCAAAAATTGAGCATGTAAACGTTTTCAAAATAATAACTGCATGATTTTTCGAGTTTTTTGAGCGAAAAGCAATATTTAATCGAAAGAAAATACAGAGGAAAAAACAAAAACAAAAAAAAATCGTACTCTACCTGTCAGCTAGCAGTCGCGGTCGTTTATCTGATGCTTCTTCTCCTATCACTTCAACTTCGTAATCAAAATGTGTTGCTGATTCTCTTCGACATTTCGTGTACTAGCTTACTTCCATTTAACATCTGAAATGCAAATCCAATTTTTCTTGTGACATTCCAGTGTTTTTCTCTTTTTCTCTTGGCACTGAAGCTTCTTTATCAACGTATCCAACAAGAAAATGTTTAAGTAGTCAAATTAATAAATGCTAATGAGCCTTGAGTTCTGGAATTAACGATCGCGACTGCCGTAACCATGGCTATATTACTAATATATTATAATAGTGTAACCAGCGAGTGTATTCGAATTTCCATCATCCCCGATGTCATTTATTATTATTATTTTTTACGAAGCGAGTGTTTGTGCCCGTAAGAATAGTCGTTGAAACCCATGTGCTCTTGCGGGACACAGACATTATTGTTTGTGCAATTCGTAAATAAAAATAGCTATTCGCTAATAAAACATTTATGTTCGCTATTTCCCGCAGCAACTTTTTTCATCTACGAACTAAATGCTAAACTTTAAATATTCATTGTCATTGTAGATTAAAAAGAAAAAAAATCATATTATAACTGCGAGGCTTGTTTCTATATAGCGTAATATATTTTCTCTCGTGTAGACAATTTCCACTGGAATAAAAATTAAAAACGTAAAAATATCTACCAAAAATAATAATAAAGGTCAACATTCCAGATGATCGACGGACAATTCCTAAAGTCTTGATGAGCCTATACCCGTACATTACATATATGTTCCTCGTTCCAACTTATCTCTATTGTCTTTTTAATAGCGAATTTCGTAGAGGTTTTTAAGCGCATTTAGAACGGAAGCATGAACGTAAACGCATAAATTAATTCATTGTCTACAATATATGGCTCGGACTTCTTTATCATTCTCTGCATTTATGTATACTCCTTTTCATCCTATTTCGTACTTAGAAAGAAACATTGGTCCGTCAAGTAGAGAATTCAGTGGAAATAAAAAAAACGCTCTGAAACTAACCTCGATAAATAAAAAAAAAATGTTTAGTTTAAATCTTCTGTGCTTGAAGAAATCGGCCATTTTATCATTATTTTGTATCGATAGCAGGAAGTATTTTCGTTTGATTCAGGTAAACGAATATATTCTAAAATTATTTTTACACTAAAATAAAAAATTGTATGGTCTAAATTTTTTATTAGAATGAGAGGTTCAATCGCTATTAAATAAGACAGTGACCGATTTCTAATTTTAACACTTATTTTGCCATGACAATAAAAATTTATTGTTTTCTGTAATATATTGTAATATAATTACGAATGGTACATTAGATTGCGATAGATATGTTAAAATGGCAATCAATTTTTTAGTTTAAATGAAAAAAAAAAAAAAACAATACAAAATCTAAGGTCATATGAGATTTTTGACGCGCAAAGGCGCTGAGATCCAGGTGCTTTATTTTTTGAATGCCCTTTTAAAATTAAGGCGCAAACGCGACAACGATATTATTATTATAATTATAATTATTATTATTTAAATAATTATTGCTGTAATCATTATTTTAATTATTATTATTATTAGATACTATTCTTATTATTATTGTAATTATTTTCATTGCTATTATGATTGTACGAATCGAAAATGCTATTCATGGAGATTGTGTAAATCATCGAGTTTTGTTTCATTGCTCATGAAGTTGCGCATAATTGATTATCTGTCAGGCTGTGCGAATCTGGTAGTCTGCCATCATATCTAGGTGTTTCTGACCTTCTCCCGTTTTGCACGCGGTCTCGTGAATTTCGAAAATTCATTCTCTTGGGGCACTTACCAATATAACGAATTCAAAAATCTATAAAAAAGTCCTCGCGCGTTCCAGAGCTATAAACGCGTGCAAAATCGACTCTTGAGAAGAACAGTGTGAGAAGCGAGGAAGAAAAATGTTAAAAACAAATGTATTTTGTAATTTTTACGACCGAAAGGTGGGATGGAGTGCGTTTTGTTAAGCATTGAATCAATTATTGATTATTCGGATAGTTCTAAGTAACGGTCGAGTATAATTAATAATATTATTAATATTATTATATCGCTAGAGAGAGTGTTATTTATTTTTATTTGTTGCGAATTGATCGATTGCCTTCCATTTGAGTAAATAAATAAATAAATGCATAATTACAAAATAATGCTATTCGTCATTATACCACACCACTCTGCAACAAACTATCAAATTTTTGAAAGGGCCACCTTTTCATGTTCTCGCGACTTCTGGAAAAACGAGAGCTTTTAAGACTTTTAAAAAATTACAGGACGTAGTTCTTGGTACTATCTTAGAGCGAAAGTGAGCTTGACATCATGCGTCAATGGGATCCTGGAGAAAAAAATTCCTTGAGGGCGCCTAACTTCGGCCAAAAAAAAAAAACAATACTTAAACGGTTGATCTGATCTAATCCAAAATATTTGACATATCTCTGGAAGAGAATAATATATTTTTATACTTGTTAATTTTTATGAATTTATTGAAGAATGCGTATTTTTATAAAATAAAAAAACCGGTATGCAAATTTTGTCATAGAAAACAATTAAGAGTAATTTCATAAAATGATCGCGATAATTTTTTATTACTCCTTTTGAATTTTACAGTAACTCCTGGTTTAATTTTAATTTTATTTGATTCGATTTTCTCGAATGTGCAGAAAAAAAATTTAGCTTGTCATTCCCTGATATTGTTTCAACGCAGCTTATTTCTAAATGAATGGTATGCATTCATAGTATAAAGCCATTGATAAAAGTACAAAGTAACACACAGGTCCAACGATACAAAAGTCTCAGCGCTCGCTAGAGGAATGTTCAAAACAATCCAGCTTCGTGTCAAATGTCAAGCTTGAGACGACGATATAACGAGCCTATGCCTACGTTTCTTTTTTAAGTGCGATTATCGGTATTCACTTCGAAGAAAAGTTACGTATACTCACACTACCAAACTTCCCCCATATCTGCGAGGACGAGAGAGAAAGAAAGAAAGAAAGAAAGAAAGAAAGAAAGAAAGAAAGAAAGAATAAGAGAGAGAGAGAGAGAGAGAGAGAGAGAGAGAGAGAGAGAGAGAGCGCGCTATAGTGGCAGCAGTTCGCTCAGCGCAGGGCGCAAGCCGTAGTCCCTTCTCAACTTTTTAACCGGCAACGTTCAGTCTGATGTTGTAATTAACATGATTTTATCAATTATCAAATAATATATTAATATATTAACTGTTTTCGTTATGCCAAAAAATATACCTGTGTGTTAATTAATATACATATAGTGATGAAGTGAGAGTTAATAATATAAATAATAATATGGTATGAATTTTTGGTATATTTATCGATTTCATCAATTAATATATTAACTGTTTTCGTTATGTCAAAAATATACGTGTGTGTTAATTATTATACATATAGTGATCAAGTGAGAGTTAGTATAAATATTATAATATTGTATGAATTTTTGGTATATTTGTCATGAGATTAAAATAAATGCATGAATACCAAAAGTAGCATAACTCAAAAGGCATGTCGTACCAAACATAATTTTGGAGTCGAATATCACATTTTGACACCCGCGTCAACCCGACAACTTCATTGGACTCGATATTACTCATATAAAATAGGTATTATACAAATTGTTAAAATTTAAAAATTATTGGTTAATTTAAAAATTTTTGAAATATTAAGATTTAAACAATTTTGAACTTTTTAAACTTTTTTAAATTTTAATACTGTCTAGCTTATACGAGTAATATCGAGTCCAAAGTTAGAAAAGTAGAATAAATAAAATTGTCGGGTTGTCAATGGGGGACAAAATGTGATATTCAACGGGGGACTCAGATATTATATTTTACTAGACTTTTGGCGCAGTGCGCTGCGCGCACTGTAGTAGAATATTAATTCATTAACTTATTAAATGAAATATAAATGCTTGATTGATATTTTTAATATTTGTTTTCTATTACGGAAATATATCAAACTTTACAATATATGATTGATTCATTTCGCGCTCATGTAAATTTCAAAATTGCCGCGGTTTCGTCACCAACTACCTTTTAAAATTTTAAGGTTATGTCTCAACTCAGTTCGTGTCAACGTTCACATCATGTCACTTTTTGTAACAATGATAATATTTACAATAGAATATTATAAATACACAACTAATAATTATTGATATGTATTATAGTAATATATTACATTCTTTGTATTAGGATCAATTTTAGAAATCAAAAACAAATCAAAAAATTCTAACGATACTTTTGACGCATGCGCACTACACGAGCCAATCATATTGACGCATTCTTGGCTTCACTTCATCCGGTCATGACTTTTTTATATAGGGATAATTTTGAGCATGTTGAGTTGTACTAGTACTTTTCATCTTAGATGCTGAGTCGTGCTAGTCTAGTTTACAAAATATCGTCGCTCTTGCTAAACTTTTTTGCTAAACAATTTTTCAAATTTTTTTAGCAACTTTAAAAATATTGCATTTCTATTAGTTTTAACCAAAATAACTATTTGTTTTTCTCCAAAACAATTGGATTTTTTCATGTGGGAGGTATTTAAAATGTACTAGTCTTCGCGGCCAAAATGAAATGTACTAGTCTTCGTTGGCAAATCTGAAACGTACTACTTTTCGTTAGGAGCGACGATATGACAATGTGCTACTCTTCGTACGGACCAGCGATATATGATTATCGATTAGGGATATTAAATTCAAATTTTTTAACGAAGAATAGCACAACCCAGATTTTCCGTTAACTCTAGCAAAACTAAGATTCTTTCGATGAAAAAATATTTATTATTTTTCAAAGAAAAACTAATATTATTGAAATAAAACTAATAATATTGCAACATTCTTTAATTGCCGAATAATAATTAAAAAAAAATTTATATAATTATAAAATTAAAAAATTGAACTTTTGATACAATTTAAAAAAATTTTGATATTTTTTTAATAACATTGCAACATTCTTTAATTGCCAAATAATTAAAAAAAATTTATCTACATTTTAAAATTAAAAAATTGAATGAACTTTTGATACAATTTTAAAAAATTTTGAAATATTAAAAAATTATTTGGTAATTTAAAGAATTTTGCAATAATATTACTTTTATCTTCATAATATTTATTTTTCTTTCAAAAATAATAAATATTTTTCCGCGGAAAGAATCGGAGTTGTGCTAGTCTATCGAGGAAAATCTGAGTTGTGCTTCTATTTGTTAGAAACTTTGAATTGCACGTACGTTGTCTTTGTACGGACTAGCGATATATAAAGAATTACACGGTAAAATACATATGTGGGCCCCTCCCCTATAAAAAACAGTGAAGAAAAATATTTGTGCACGTACTCGGGTGAGAGGTTAACCAGTCAGGAAAAAGTATAACTTGAATGATTTCACTATTTCGGTAATTTCACTGCGATTTCAGTAAAATGATTTTATTCATCAAATTTATTGATTTCAAGCGATTTCATTCAATTTCATATATTTGATTTCAATTACAATCGATTATAATATAAGATTTCGTATAAAAGATATAATCATATTATTTTAAATATATGTGTTAATCAAATATATGTACATACGTGCAAAGAGCAGACGACGTGATCAGCTACTGGTTTCAGCTTGCCCCTAATAGCACACAATATTTTAAAAGATTTGTATATTTTAAAATATTTCAGAAACATTTTTAAGATAATTTAAAAGAGTGAAATAAATATTTTCGAAAAATATATGACCCAAAGATTTATAAAATATTTTTAAAATATGTGATTGTAAATATTGTAAGAAAAATATTTAAAAATATTTTAGGAATATTTTTTAAAAATATATTTTCGTTTGATTCGGACATATTTTGTGAAAAATATTTTATAATGTTGCACAAATATTTTTTCAAAATATTTGCATAAATCGCTATAAAATATATCTAAAAAACATTTATAAATATTTTGTAAATATTGCTTAGAAACATTTTAATTTCGTTCACAAAAAATATGGCAATAAAATATTATAAAAAATGTTAAAAACATTTTAAAATAATGTTTTATAAACATATTGCAAAACGCTAGTAAAATATTTTGAATAAATATTTAACTACAAAAAATGGATACATTTTCTTTCAAACATTTCATAATGTTGCACAAATATGTGATTAAAATATTTGCATAAATCGTTATAAAATATATCTAAAAAACACTTATAAATGTTTTGTAAATATTGCTTAGAAACGTTTTAATCTCGTTCACTAAAAATAATAAAATAAAATGTTATAAAAAATATGAAAACATTTTGAAATAATGTTTTATGAACATATTGCAAAAGGCTAGTAAAATATTTTAAATAAATGTTTAATTACAAGAATTTGATACATTTTTTGTCAAACATTTTTTTATGTTGCATTCATATTTCATTAAAATGTGTACATAAATCATTATACAATGTTTTTAAAAACATTTTTGAATATTTTATAATTATTTATAAGAAACATTTTAATTTGGTTCGCAACAAAGTATTATAAAAAATATTAAAAACATTTTTAAATATATTTTAAAAGGCTAGTAATATATTTCGAATAAATATTTAATTACGAGATTTTAATACATTTTCTTCTCAAGATTTGTTAGAGGCAACGTATATTGATAAAATATTTTGATACATTTTTATAATCCTTTCAAGTCATATTACTCAGCATTATTTTGCAATATTCACGAAACCATTTTTATAAATGTAAAATTACAAGATTTTAATATATTTTCTTAGAAATATTTCAAAATATTTTATAAACATTTTAGGGATATTTTTTTTATTCAAGTCGAGATAAATAAAAGACTACATTCGGGTAATGTATCTTTTTTTTTATTTTGCTTTCCACCTAAGGAAGCCTTAAAATAGTTATTTTTAGAGTTTGTGTAAAAACATTTAGGAAGTGTGTTTTGATCTCGGTTTTGATGCATTTTAAGTCGAAATGTAGTGTTTTCGTAAAATGTCCGTACGGACAGATGTATGTGTGTGACAATGTGTGTGTGTTCGTTCGTAGACGCCTATATCTCAGCTTCTACTCATCATCAGTGGATTTTAATCAACTTAGTCTTATTTTCTTTGTTTTGACTTTAGCATAATAGAAGAACAGTCGGGTTATTACATTTTGTTGACGCGTTTTTTTAGTTTTCAGATTTCAGTTTTTTCTAATAAAATTATTGAGAAAGTAAATATGAGTAAATTGCCTGATNTCAGTTTTTTCTAATAAAATTATTGAGAAAGTAAATATGAGTAAATTTCCTGATGTGTCTTAAAGATTTTTCAGGCTCATATTCTGTGCGCGAAACACAATATTTTTTAACTAGTGCGCGAAACAAATAATATGGCACGAGACATCCCTTTGCTACATACGATAGTGTTGTTTTGCATACGCTACACAAAATACAGTGCTTCATCTTGGAGAAAGCAAAACGAGCCCCGGGAAAATCGCGTTCTTAGCACACCACTTATACAATTCGATACATGTGCACGGAGTAAACGATCCTCGCACAGGTGTTTTGTCAGCCGAGCGAAGCTTGCGGGAAACGCTAACTCCGCGCAATTGTTTCGAAATATACTATAAACTTTTGTAAATTATATTTCCTCTTCATATATTTCATAAAGTTCCAATAATATCACAAGGTTTTTAATACATTTCCTTAATTAATAAAATATATTAGAAATATTTTGTAGATATATATTTGGATTAAGCTTGCATGAAATATATCAATAAAATATTAAGAAACATTTTTATAATATTTCAAGTCAATAAAAAAGTTAATTACTTAGCCTCGCACATTACACCTTTTTTAAAATATTCCTTATAAATTTAATCCGATAATCTAAATTTTTTGAAATATAGTGACCCTTTTAAGAAGTATGTAATGCATTTAAATTAAAATAACCAAAGATCACGCTACAAAGGGGCAATTAATTTGCAAAAAAATTTAACACATTACAGAAATCTGTGTTACCGATACCCTATTTTATATTTGAGATATATTATTAATACCAAAAATGGTATTTTCAATTTATATACTCGAATAAATGATTTACAAAAGTACATGGTAAGTATACAATTGCGAAATTATCGTAGTGGTATATGAGTAACATTTTTTTGAGTAATTCATAAGTTCATCCATAGCGTAACGAGTAAAGTGCCAGACTGTCACGCAGAAGGTCGCTGGTTCAAATCCCCGCCGCGTCAAGGTTTTTTAATTCTTAAATTCTTTCATATATATATCCATAAAATATTTCAAAATATAATATTTCAAATATATAAATATATGATATACAGAAACTTGCATGCCCCAAAAACATTAATAAAATGTTCATGAAACCTTGCAAAAATAAAATTCTTATATAATATTTTTGTACATATTTTAAAAATATTTTGTATTTATATTTTAAAATATTTCATTAAAATATTATATGCCAATATTTTTAAAATATTTTATAAATATCTATTTGTTACTAAAGGAACTAAAAAATAATTATACGATATTTGATAAATATTTCAAAATATTTTAATAGTTTTTGTAAATATTTACAAATGTTTCTCTGAGGTTTGGCCGCGATTTTTCAACGAAATATTTTTGTAATCTTTTAAAAATATTACAAAATATTTTAAAATATATTAAACATATTTTGCAAATGTTTTAAAACGATATAAAAATATTTTTTTGCAATATTTTTACCCTAGGACAAATAAGATTGTAACAATATTTTAGAAATATGCTTGAAATGATTACAGAAACATTTCATTTGTGATCTAAAATATTTTAAAAATATTTTAAAAATATTTTTGTGCTGTTAGGGGTCAGTTGTTTTTATTGTCGAGCGCATGGAAAAGTAGTTGCATGTGTTTAAAAACATGGCTGATTTTCTCGCTTAGTTTTGCATCAGTATTCGCTTAGTTTTGCATCAGCATTCAGTGATTGGTGTTGGATATTGCGCAAGCCGGTCGCTCTGTTTATGTATATATGTATATATTAACTGTATGTATACTAACATGTCATATATCAATCATTAATTAATCTGTATATACTCCTTTTCACTATCCTTTCCTAATGGAAGAAAACCTGCCACCTTCCCGTTGGTTTCCATTGAGTAGTGTCAACAAGTTGTCAGCACATAATTTATAATCACTCAATATCATAATATGTATATGGTTAAGTATCATTGTAATAAACAGTCATTATATATGTAAATTTATGCATGGCAAAATTATTGACATTAGCTAAGAGCAGGGTATGTTATGTATTTTTTTTGTATTCACTATCGTTGCTTCAACTTTATTTTTATGCACTTTATTCATAAGAATACTTTGGGTGTATTATTTCGTGTAAATAAGGTTATTTGATTTATAATTTATTATTATAAACAAATGCATTTAATTACTATTCTCTGTGTAATATAATGCATGTTACGAATTTCAAATACGCTAAACCCGCGCCCATTCTGAATAAGCTACATTCGACGCGCCATCTGCCTTATGGGGGGCTGAACTAAACAGCAGGGCCCCCCGAGATTGGCTTCACGAAATCCCGGGATCCGACCTTCTATATAAGAACAGTATTTCTATATTCTCTGATTCCACCGTCGGCAATCTGATTGGTTGTGGTTATGTTAGTATTAGTATAATCGCGCAAGGTTTCATGTGAAGGGTAAAGCGAGGCAATGCACACGTGATTATCTCAGTAACTATTATGGATACACGATGGAAACATCCGTTCACCTCTAAGCTGTGTGGTCCAACGGGATGTGGTAAAACGGTGTTTGTAAAAAAGTTCTTAAAAGATCTCGAGCGCATGTGTGATACCCAAATCGAGCGCATCATTATCTATTACGCAGAGTGGCAGGCAGGTTATAAGGATCTTCAAGGCAAGAACGTGGAATTTCGTGAGGGTCTACCCCAGAGTAGCGACTACGCTAATGATTCTCGTCCTAAACTTATGATCATTGATGATTTGATGCGCGAATCATCGACCAATGGTGGTATAGTCGACATTTTCTCAAAGGCATCCCACCATCACTCGCTCTCAGTGATATTCATCACACAGAACATCTTTCATCAGGGTAGAGGACAACGCGACATATCTCTGAACGCACAATACATTGTAGTTTTTAGAAATTTGCGTGACAAATCACAAATACACCATCTCTCACGTCAACTGTGTCCCGAGGATCCACGATTTTTGCAAGAGGCTTACTGGGACGCCACTTCGAGGCCGTATAAATATCTTTTACTGGATTTAAAGCAGAACACACCAGATAACTGCAGGTTTCGCACCTGTATTTTCCCGGACGACGAGTTGCATTACGTCTACGTGTCACGTAATAAAAAAATAAAGGGCGGCGATACGTCGAATCTCGTACCAATCGTCTCGTTGTGATGGATTCGCCTAAGAAGCGACATCCCTTTACACGCAAGGATGCTGTCATTTCGAAAGCACTGTTTCATCTGAACAATAAGCAGCGAAAGGTTCTCTTGCAGACAGCCGATTCGAAACTAGTGCGTCATATTTGCGAATGTGCCTTGAATGTGTTGATTGGTAACGTTCCACTGGACAGGTCTCATAAGTCACGCTTACGCAAACACGCAAAGACTTTGCGAAAACTAGCCNGCAAACACGCAAAGACTTGGCGAAAATTAGCCGAACCTTGTGTGAGTCTGTCGAAAAAGGAGAAAATTATTATACAGCGCGGTGGGTTCTTACCTGCGCTATTAGCACCAATCATTGGTACACTGCTAGCTAGTATCATTAGTAAGTAGACAAAATGGAACACGCCAAAAAGATGGTGCTTGTGCCGCACGAGAATGTTGAACGTCTTCAGAGTGTATTAGCAAACGGTTGCCGAGGTACTGGTGAGGGTTCTATACTAAAGACAGTTCAAACACCCGGTTCCGTAATTACTAGATTGGATGCTGAAATTAATAACATACTAAATTCGTCTACTTACAAAAGTGATCGAGAAAAATGGGGTCAATATCGGACAGTACTACAGCGATATCTTCAATTTAAAGATGTTGATAGCAATAATAAGATTATGAAGAAGGAGGAGAAAGATAACCAAGAGCAACGTCAAATGAAAAAAAAACGACTACGACGAAGATGACAACGGCAATGGCAATTATGATGACAACGAAATACAGAGGGCCGAAGAAGAGGATCGGGTGGATGCAGGTATCATAGAGAGTGTACCTGTAAAGTTCAGACAGAAAGCTGGTCACGTATTGCGTAAATTACGAGTTAGTGGTAACATTACTTGGGATGCAAGCGGCGTCGTGACAATAGGTGGTGTTCGTATACACAATGCCAACATGATCGATCTGATAAATGATACTATGAGAAATAGAAAATGCTCACCACCATTTGGTCATACGCAATTTGCCGTTGCTCTTCGTGAATCATTTATACCAAGAGAATACATCGGCAATAATCGCGTTTGGAATAACATGATAGCTAGTGCATCGGGTGTTGATCTACCTAGGAATTCTACACCAGTACCGCCAGGTGGTGCTAGCGGTGCTATGCCACACCAGATTTTAACGCCAGGTGGCTTCAATCGTCTATTTAGTACACCACGTCGTCGTGCTGAGAGTGGTAGTCGTGCAAGCACCAGTGCTGTCGACAGCGAAGCGGACGAAAGCAGTAGTGGTGTAGCAGCGCGAGTGCTAAAGCGAAAAAAAAGAACAGTCGTGGGCCAAGCGAGTGCGAAAAAGAAAGTAGCCGTATCCAATTCTGAAGTTACATCATGGCGGCGATTGAGCGGGAAATTCAGCCCGAGCAAGAGACCCAAAACACCGTCAAAGAAGACGAAGAACAAGAACGAATGAGTGTGAAAAATAGTGCACTGGATGAATTGATTGATCTACTACCGTTTGAAATGCATGTACCCGGATACAAATTCTGTGGTCCGGGTACAAAACTAGCGAAACGTATTGAACGTGGTGAAGTCGGCATCAATCCGTTGGACGAGGCGTGTCGTCAGCATGATCTAGTCTATAGTGAAAAGCAAGGCAACCGACGCAAGGCTGATCGAGTTTTAGCTGAGTATGCATTTTCGCGAATGCTTGCTGATGAAACAGCCGGAGACGAGCGCACGCTGGCCATGATGACAGCCTGTTGCATGGTGAGCAAGATAACTTTCGAAAAATTTTTTTCACGCATCAGGAGGGCATTGAAGAATAAGAAAAAAGTTCACAAGAAATCAGGTAATAGCAGCAGTAGCAGCAAAACTGATGAAACTTTGAAAAAAAGGTCTAAAATCAATAAAAGCATCGTAAAGGGAAAACAATTAAAAAGTGAATAAAGACACAATGCAGGATGAGTAGAGGAAGAAGATTCGAGAACATTTATTACGTGCCCCCACATCCGGCAGCGTACACTAGTGTTGACAAACTTTTTCAAGCTACACGTGAGTAGGTAAAAAACAGTAAAAAAAAAAGATAAAATCAATCGCGCAAATGTTTTTGAGTGGCTCGAGAGTCAAGATGCGTATAATCTACACCGACCAGTTAGACGCCGATTTGTACGACGTAGTTATAATGTGCGAAATTTGGATGACGTGTGGGAGGCTGATCTCATGGATTTGAGATCCTTAAAAACTTACAATGACGGTTACTCTTATATCTTGACTGTCATCGATGTTGTCAGTAAATATAGCTGGCTCGAACCCATCAAGCAGAAAACTTCTAGAAATACCGCTGAGGCTTTCTTACGTGTGCTGTCGAGAAGCAATGGTCGTAAACCAATGTGTCTCCAGACAGATAAGGGTAAAGAATTCCTCGGTTGTGAGACGCAGCAAGTTTTGCGCGACAACGACATTATTCACAGAGTGGCACGCAGCCCGGATACGAAAGCTGCCATCGCTGAGAGAGTGATACGAGCTATTAAAGAGCGAATTTGGCGATATTTTACTCACAAAAATACACGCAGATACATCGATATGCTGCAGAATATTATAGAGGCGTACAATCACAGCAAACACTCAGCGATAAAAATGACACCTGCATCTGTGACTTTGCACAACGTTAACAAAGCGCGAGAGAATTTAGAGCGTCGTTATAATAATAACAATAAGCACAAACTCAACCCTAAGTTCAAAGTTGGTGAGCTGGTTCGCGTCAGTCGTGCACGAACTGTCTTTGACAAGGGCTACGAGAGCGGTTGGACACTAGAGTTATTTAAAATTGCGCGGATTTCTCTGACACGTCAACCACCTGTCTACCATTTACAAGATTTGTCAGGTGAGGACATAGACGGCTGTTTCTACGGGGAGGAATTGAGTAGAGTTAGAAAGAACCTTGATGCGACGTCATTTGAAATAGAAAAAATTTTGCGAAGCCGAGGTAAGGGTCGTTCGAAGGAGTATTTTGTCAGCTGGAAAGGTTATCCAGAAAAGTTCAATTCCTGGGTCAAGGCTAATCAAGTTTCGCAAATATGAAAGATCAGTTTTACATTATTCTGCCTAGCAACAGCAGCATGAATTATTTCGCGGAAAATACTACAACGCATTATATTACACAGTTGCCACAACAGATCAAATTACAAGGTTCATGGCTGGTCGCGCTCACAGAGATTCAGATCCCCTTAACGTTTCAACACGTGCCATCCGACAAAGAAGAGAGAACAATTTCCATGAAACGGATTCCCCCCACGAAACTGGAAACGAATCAGCTAAGAGTGGAAAATTTTACAATCGCAGAATCACTGATTCGTCCAGGAAATTACAAAGACGTCCACACTCTGGTTGAGGAAATAAATAATTTAGAATGCGTTAGTGGGCATTTGCAGGTGACAGTTGAACGTGGTGGTTATGTGACAGTCAGTAGAATCTGTGAAAAAACTAGCTGTTCCCAGTTCAGTCATGAGCTCTGTTTATCGGAAAAAGTGCGAAAAATTCTTGGGTTTGAAAAAGATAGACAAATTCTTTTTACTACTGATCAATACATAATAGAGGCTGATAGACCCGCTCGACTTTCTAATGGTCTGCCATCTATGTTTATGATCTACAGTGACATCTGTGAGCCGTATGTGACAGGTGATGTCCAATCAAGGCTGCTACGAGTTGTATCGATGAATACTGATAATTACGAATACGGTACTACACGAATCAAAAGTTTCTCCCCACCAATGTACATACCATTGTTATTCAGCTCATTTCAGACCATTGAAATAGATATAAGAGACCAATGCGGACAATCGATACCATTCGATTATGGGACATTGACCGTGACACTTCATTTCAAGAAAGTCGACTAGATGAATCGTTACGAAGATTACTTTAACTGCCAAGTTGGCAATGGTTACCGCGGAGGAGGAGGAGGAGGAGGAGGAATCGGCCATATTTACATCGGCTCTCCCTACCAAAAAGGTCACGGCGGTATCGGCTCCTTTCTAGCAGGTATATTTCGTCGGGTACTCCCACTAATCAGTCGGGGAGCAAAAGCTGTGGGTAAAGAGGCTGCACGAACGGGTTTTAATAGCATGTCTGACGTTACGACACGCAACACTCCTGTTAAGGAATCCTTTCGCAATCGTGTGAGAGAATCTGGTGAAGTTCTGAAGAGGAAAGCCGAGGAAAAATTGGACAAGCTGATGGAGGGTTCAGGATATAAAATGACACGCTACGGGGATCCTGCTCAGTTGCATCTGCTCGGCGGACCCGTTACAGTGCATCGCAAAAGAAAGAGAGGTATCGCTAAGAAAAAACGTAAAAAAAAAACTGGTAGTAGTGTAAAGCACAAGTCGAGAAATGGAGTGAAAAAGAGAGGTGTGAGAAAGACGAAAAAGAAGAGACAGACAACTCGTAATAAGAAGAAGAGTTCTGGGAGAGGACGAAAAAAAAGTAGAACAGCTCGAGATATTTTTGACAGTTAAAGATGGCGTTCCTACACACTCATTTGTGCGAATGCTTGACATTCCACCTACGCAAACTACAATCGAGGGCTCGCACTGGGTTCAATATAAACCGATATCATCTTTAACCGACGACTCACCGATAGAATTTGTGATCACCGGGAATAGTGATGAATACCTCGATCTAGCTCATACAATGCTCAGTCTTCGTGTAAGTTTAAGATGCAGCATAGACGAAGAAGATGTAGCTGAAGCAAACCGACCAGCTTTTAGACTTTTATCAAACCGAGTAGGTCCAATCAATAATTTGATGCACTCACTGTTCAATCAAGTGGATGTGTTTTTTAATCAAAAACCTGTGTCGCCGCCTACCAACGCTTATGCTTACAGGGCATACATAGAAACATTGCTGAATTATGGACCTGCCGCTAAATCTTC
This sequence comes from Pteromalus puparum, assembly GCA_012977825.3. NCBI lineage: Eukaryota > Metazoa > Arthropoda > Insecta > Hymenoptera > Pteromalidae > Pteromalus > Pteromalus puparum. The sequence goes on along the minus strand of CM053170.1, from coordinate 20,001,966 downwards.
TCACTTGTCGACTGTCTTGTGGTGTAGCGATACGGCTGAAAAAATGAACGACACGGAAAATCAGAACGAGGGTCTTGTGAAGAGACGAAAATTTCTTTCTCCAAATAAACCTGTGGACCTTATTGGGCATCTTCATACAGATGTGTTTAATCAGGAGAAGCTGTTGATCAACGGGGTCGAAGTGAGAGTGCGCTTAGTAAAATCTCGTGATAACTTCTGTCTAATGGATCCATCGGGCTACTATACCATACATATTGAGGAGGCCAATCTTTTAGTCAGACGTGTTAAAATCAGTCCGGGAATATTGCTAGCACACGCTCAATCACTCACAAAAACCACGGCTAAATATCCCTTGACACGTGTAGAAGTCAAGGCAATCACTATGCACAGCGGTGTACACGGTGAAACATTGGACAATATTATATTGGGTCAGCTGCCAAAGAGAATTATCCTAGGGTTTGTTAATAACAAGGCGTTCAATGGTGATCGACAGCTCAATCCCTTCAATTTCGAACATTTTAATATAAATTTTCTATGTTTGTACGTTGACGGTGTACAGGTGCCTTCAAAGCCACTGCAACCGGACTTTAGAGCAAAAAATCTATATGTGGATGCGTATCACACACTATTTTCTGGTACAGGAATACACTTTCTTAACGAGGGTAATCAAATAACGCGCGAATCATATCCACATGGTTACTGCCTATTTGCCTTCGATTTAACTCCAGATTTATCTGCTAATGACTGCAGTCATTGGAACTTGATCAAGCACGGTAGTGTTAGATTAGAAGTACGTTTCGCCGATGCTCTAACAGAAACAGTAAATTGTATTATATAATCAGAGTATGACAATATTTTGGAAATCGATGCTTCACGCCAAGTCATTGTCGATTTCAGCAGTTAAATCACAGATGTCGCTTCTCTCTACTACTGCACACATATNTCTCTCTGCTACTGCACACATATATAACATGAGTAAGCGACCCTTCTCTCACAGTCATCTCTCTCTCTCTGTTTGCTTACGTTTGTTCATATATTATACGCTTTACGAAACATGGATGTGGTCATTGACATCCAGTTCTTCAAAGGTACCAAGTATCGAAATATACCGAAAGAAGTTGCCGTAGTGGCTGTTAACGGTGATTTTAGCGGTCATTGGATGGTTACGCCGCCAACACCTCTTCATTATCTGAGTAAAGGTGTACGAAATCAGAACGATTGGCTGACCCAATTTCATCACGGAATCGACTACTTTGAAGGTGAAGTGACTCAAAAGACGGTTAAGAAAAAATTAAAAGAACTTTCAAAAAGAGTGCGAAGAATATACGTTAGAGGTAATAATAAATGGGTAGCGTTGTACAAAATTATAACTCGTCATACTTTTAATATCGAGTACCGTAAAGATTGTCCGTCTTTCGATGAATTATCATCTGATGTGTACTGTATGCATCACGCTGTCAAACCGTGCTACACAAATTATCGTTGTGCTTTAAATAACGCTTACAAACTAAAATCCTATCTATTGACGCGTAAAAATTCGAACACTGCTATCAACCAAATTTGTAATGGACAGCCTTCAAATATTGAAAAACCTGTCGAAAATTCGTTCGCATACTGTCGGTGTGTTCCCGGCCGATCAGATACCGAAGATGTTGACGAAACCAACAGCGTTCATTCTAAATACGGATGATCATACGAAATCAGGTATGCACTGGGTCGCCGTATATGCTGACGAATCTTGCAACGCTTTCTATTTCGATAGTTTTTGTCTCCCTCCATTTATACCCGATCATATAAATCGATTGCGAAAAAATTGTAAACAATTTCGTTGGAATGACATTCGACTTCAGAGCGAGTATTCCGACGTGTGCGGTCAATATTGTATTATGTTTTTACGTTATATGAGCGACGGTCTAGGGTTCAAAAAATTTCTCGAGCATTTCACCGACAATATGCAAAAAAACGATGGTGTAGTCAGACGGTATGTGGGTTGTCAGCAGAAAAAACATGCTGACAAAATTTTCATGGGAAGCGGTGGCTGCATTGTCAGGTGTTTACAAAGCTGCAATTCTAAGATGTCATTATTATAGTGTGAGATTACTGCAAGACAAAGCGTTTTTATTTTCAATCGCCAGATGTTTGTGAATCAGCATTTATTTAGCTGACACTCCTTACCCAATGAGTGTCATACACCTGGTAGTTTCCTCCACCACCATCATCATAAGACCCCCTACCACTGGTGATAATATATTGAGAGAGAGAAAGGGAGAGAGATCGTGCAGCCAGTCAGTTAGTCGTTTGAAGCTGGTGGAAACGGTTCAATACATCAACAGCAACATGGCGAGCCAGGAGAAGAAAAAAATACTTCAATTGTTGAGCTCTTTATACAGTTTGGACAAGTTTTACGCAACGGAAATTATCGTGGGATTGGAGTACAGCAACTTCAGAGACGAATATTACAAACCTGTGGTGCGTCTATTGGGTGATGACTTTGAAGGAATCACTTTTACCTACGATGCGTGGCTACAATTCACAGATTGTTTCAACGATTTTCACAAGTATCTTTGTGGTCGTGGTGAAGACATGATGGGCCAACAGATTTGCGGTTCAGGATGGACAGTAAAATTCACGCGTAGTCAGAAGGATAGGGCTATCGAAATTGAAGATTATGTCCCTCTACAACACTTGGAATTGTTACAAAACGGTATCGTTAAACTATTATTATGAAAAAAGGTATATTTATCTGTTTAAATGAATATATTGCAAAATGTATTGATGCGCGTCTAGAATATCTTAAATTTGTAGCGAGTAGTGCAAGTTATGTTGCGAGAGAAACTTTAGAGTATATTAAAAACTTTGATCTAGACAATATACCACTATTAAAATGTGGTATGTATACGTCAACCATTGTTCAAGCAATTATTAATCTGATTGATGATGAATGGTTCGATAATATTACCAGCGCTGTACAAAAACGTGCGAGTGAATTGAAGGATGAGATATCCTTTAGCCGAAATGATATTGTCGATTTATTTTACCAGCTTGCGTCACATCATCTAGATGTAATTGTCGATTTATTGAATGAACACAGCGAATGACAAAATTATTATATACACAATAAATATGTATGCACAAATTGGTGGTTTAATAAATTACGGACTATTCATGAAAATAAAAATAAAACTCGTCTTCTATTTTTTTATTTATATCTTTGCCTTTTCCATTTTTTTTCTTCCACTGAATTATTATTAAATAAAAAGTATATATATATACATACGTGTATATTTCATACACTTTTTCTCATTCAGACTTGAAAAAAAACCATGCGGGGGTAAGAACGAGTCGTTGTTTCCTCGCGCGTAAAGCACTATTCGATTCATGGGTAAGAGGTTTTGAGAATGCTGACGAAGCAACCGTCGTCGTCAACGGTAGCAGCAGCATGCTAACAACGGCAACATCGGAATCATCCACTGCCGCCGCCGCCGCCGCCGTCGCTGATGAGTCATCAGTGTGCGCGGTGTGGGTGATGCACTGCACTAGCAGTTGCGCAGTCCCGTGAGGGCGCAATTTTTTTTTTTATACATCGCTCTGTCGCGGTGCGACTGGGATTCCTCCTAAATTTTCGCCGTAGCGTGTAGGTAGGTGTAGGTGCACTTGAGTCTCGCACACTCACATCAGTATGCACGCGCTTGTGAGAGGGTGGCGGGTGCTGCAAGACCGTCTTGTGATTCATTGTAGTCACGAGGTGCTATTTGCGGTCTTTCGCAATTTGTGTGTGTGTATGTTGAAACACTGTGACTTGCTCAGCTAGATATTCTCGGAGCTGGCCACGCGTTTACACCAGCTTAGCGACAGTGCAGGCTCTCTTTAACAAAGGGGCGCCAGACGACCTTGTCGTCAAGACCGCGAGGTCTTTTTCATGCGCCTGCACGATCGCGACACTAGATTTTCCCGCAGCTCAGCCGGTTCGTGATATTGTGAGCGGGTGGGTTTAGTCAGGAGGTGAGATGGAACAAAGGGGAAAATCATGCAGACACGGGCGGTTTATGCTGTGACTATTTTCTTTATTTAACTTCTCACTTCGCCTTTACAGCACAGATCACTCATTTATTTAGACACACCTGAATATAGCAAAACCAGTAAAGATAAACCGCTAGAACTGCCGATTTTTGTCCCGAAGCCGAACACATTCACCCAAATACTCATACACGCTGGTCGTACGGACCCCCCGGCACTCCTACTCCAGGAGCGACACTCCGGCCGAATCCGTGCATCGGGTGACGATCAGCGCCTATCCCCGGACGACTCTAACACATGCACCCGCCGCGCTCGCGCCTTGCACCCGTAGGTTACTACTTGTACCCGGAATGCCAAGACGTGGCCGACCCTTCCCAGACACACCTCGCGTACCAATTAAACCCTGCCCGTGCCTCTACTACCTGAGATGGTGGACAGCCGTTTAAGCCACGAATACTACGAGCATCTGACCGGCTGCGCTCGGCTCTGCCTGCAACGAGCGACCGCTGTCGCTCTCGCTTGCACCAGACCGCCGCTGGCACGCGCCGTCCGCTTTGTTATACTACACGAATATGCGCTTCTCTGCGAACTCTTTCCCCGAACTGAACGACGCTAGACTACGACACACTGGACAACACGATCTCCCGATCTTTTAACCAAAATCAATTGTGCTTCTTGCACAAAGACAGACCTATGCAATCAAACACCAGATAGCCAGATAAACCAGGTTTTTCGCCACACAAAAGATAAGCCGATTCACGCCACAACTAGACAACCGAGAGATAAACCCGCGGAAAACCGTGAATCTATAACTCGACACACAACACAAAAGAAAACCGCGACACTACCACGAAACTCTCTCAGAACCCTAGACCCGTTCGAGTCGTCTCCACCAGGAGTTTCGACGACACGCCTGACCGCGAGAAAGATGTTTAAGGAGAAAACCAACCGACCTTTATTTAGCGAGCGTTGATGGACACGTCCGTCCAGGACCGGAGCTGGCAGGCAAGAGAGCGAGCGCAGCTCCTTGTTCAAACTCGCGGCCCGCGCCGGCGAAAACGGAGGCCGCTAATTGGCTCGCTCGCGCCGTCGCTATCCACGAATCCCCGTGTCTCCTACTAGGCCCCGCGAGCGCGCGCGTTTCGAATGCGTTTATACATGCTTACATTCACACACTTAATAATTAGCTTTTCGCGTTCACATAGATAAACCAACTTAAAACTAGGTTTCTTCGGCCCTCTCCTGGCCCCGCTGCTTCGCCGTTGACTGGGATCCTCCAGGACTCTGCTCTGCCTTCCTCTCGTGTTTAGCTGAATCTGGCAACGTCGCAACTCCTACTCTCTCTCTCTCTCTCTCTCGCTTGTACCTACTGTAGCGCTCGGCGCCGCTCTCGCTCGGGAATATAGAAAACAAAAAAAAGCACACACACGCATAAGTATATATTCAAACCATTCACGCTTTCGGCCTCGGGACGCTCCGCCGCCACCCCGGTCCAGGACTCGCACTGCGTGGAACGCTGCAATTTCTTGCAACGTTACAATGTGTACACTGTAGCCGCGAGTGTATCGAGTGCGACGGTGGAACTCAATGTCCCCGGTTCGCCTCCACCCATAAAGAAGGAGCTTGGCTGCTGCTGCTGCCGCCGTGAATTCGGCTGGCGTGGCTATACCTTGCTGCAAGATCATGAAGGTCTCTTTCTCTCTCGTTCGCTCTCTTTCGCTCTCTCTCTCTCTCTCTCTATCACTCTATCATTCACTCTCTCGCTCTCTCACTCTCTCTTTTACTTTCTCCCTCGCTCTCTCACTCTCTCTCTCTCTCTCTCTCACTCTCTCTCTCTCTCACTCTCTCTCTCTCACTCTCTCTCTCTCTCTCACTCTCTCTCTCCAACGTCGAAAATAAAATGATGAAGACGGCGGTGACAGTGGCAACGTCGGAGTCACCGCCGCCGCCGCCGCCGCCGCCGCGGTCGCTGATGAGTCATCCGTGTGCGCGATGTAGTTGATGCACTGCACTGGCAGTTGCAAGCATGCTCTCGTCGTGCGAGGGCGCATTTATTTTNCTGCACTGGCAGTTGCAAGCATGCTCTCGTCGTGCGAGGGCGCATTTATTTTATGCATCGCTCTGTCGCGGTGTGACTCGGTTTTTTCTCTGTGTGTGTGGGACTCCGTTTTTTCTGTTTGTTTGTGTGTGTGTGTGTGTGTGTGTGTGGTATATGGAGATTCGTGCCGAAAGATGATGAAGGTGTATGTGTGTCTCTCTCTCCTATCTCTCTCTCTCTCTCTCTCTCTCTCTCCCCTCTCTCTCTCTCCCCCTCTCTCTCTCTCTCTCTCTCTCTCTCTCTTAATTTCCCTCTATCTATCTATCTCTCTATCACT
>CM053170.1:19952477-19993907 GCA_012977825.3 Pteromalus puparum | reverse complement strand
TGCCGCGAACAAAGTCGTGTTGCGTAACATACCTTCGGCTCGCGCAGTATCAACACCGCGAGTAAAGGCGCGGCTGAGCACGAAGATCTGCTCCCCTCTCCGCGCCAGCGAGAAACAACAGCAGCAACGGCGGGAGAGCGATCACCGGATCCACAACACCTCTGTGGAGCGGGCTACTGACTCGCAGACGCCCGTCCCACTGCATGAGACTGTCGAGCGGGCTGCTGAACTCCAGGCGCAGGGACTGAGCGCTCTTGTCGGGCGGGTCACGGACTCACAAGCGCCCGTCCCACTGCGCGAGGCTGTCGAGCAGGCTGCTGGCTTCCAGGCGCAAGGGCTGAATACTCCTATCGGGCGGGTCACTGACCCGCAGGCGCCGGCCCCAACCACACCACGAACCGTCCACGCACTGATCAACGCTTCCACATCTGCCCTGTCTCAGCGTGAAGACACATCCGTACTGGACCCGGCGAGCATACTAAAGCCTAGAGCGAGGGCTGCGCCGCTAGGAGACCCGAACCTTATAGGCGTGACCAACATTTTGATCCCGGTGAGTACGATGGAGCTTTCCTTTCAACGTTTTGACATGCTCCAGGACCAGCTTGACGGTGTCTCCTCCGCACCATCGGAAGGGGGCGCCATAGTTGGCGCGGTGGAATTAACTACCCGTATCTCTGCACTCGAGGGTCAACTGGCCAATAACATCTGCGCGTCTAATAAACTCCTCGACGCAAACAAGCTGCTCCTGGACGAGAACACTATTCTTAGGGACCAGTTGCATCAAACGCAGCAACTTCTTAAGGAGGGCCTCCGTCGTGCTCGACGGGATCCCGACGCGGGCTCATTATCAACATCGCCGTCCTCGTATTGTGAAGCGCTGGCCTTGAGCCCATGTATCTCTCGACCTGGGGCCGCTGGGATAGCGGAAACGCGAAAACGCCCTCCATCGGAGGAGGCATTCACTAGTGGTGACGCGGGGCCTAGGGGAGACGGTGCTGAGGAGTGCGAAGTAATTATTCATGGTCTATTAAAAAACACTGACAAGGAAAACGAGGAAATTACGCACGCTGCTGCCTTCGCACTTCTCGGCACCGTCCTCCCTACCCTGCAGAGGGAGGATATCGTCGACACTCGCATGCTGCGCATGCGCAGACTGGACAGGGTTCGGGGGAGCGATTCGGATGCGCGAGGACCGGTATCGCGGCGGGGTTCTTTACCAACAATCGTGGTCAGGCTTGCAAATCCAGGTCTAGTCAGAGACATTATGCGAGCGAAAAGCGCCCTGGCAAATAACTACCTGACCACAGGCGATATACGGCCCGAAATTCTGGAGCCGGAGGCTGCTGCCCGCCTGACCGGACAAAAAGTTTACATCAATGAAATGCTGCCCCAAGAGAAATTCCTGCTCTTCAAAAACCTGAGGCCCATAGCACAGGGGCTGGGCTTCAGGTATGTCTGGCATGCGGGCGGCAGGTTCCTAGCTAGGCGCAGGGGGGGCGAGCGCGCCCACGTGTTCGCGTCGGCAACTGATTTGCAGGCTATTCTCACGGCGTGTCAGGCCGGCTCGAAACAAACACGACCAAAAGTACCACTGACTGTCACCGAAAAGGACGAAAACATTGACACTGACGTAACAGACGGACATGAGCCGGACCTGGCAAGCAGATCGGCTGCCAATTCGCGAGCATCATCATCATCGGCGACTGCATCGTCCTCATCCTCGTCTCCACAGTCGTCATCAGCGTCATCATCATCATCATCCAATTTGACCTCACCGCCAACCGCGCCGTCCAAATGACTGGCGAGGCCTCTTGACAACGCGCGGGGGTCGGGAGGTGGCTTAAGGGCGGGCTTTCTCAATGTTAACTCGCTCAGAGCTCGCATCGAGAAGGTCCGCGAATTTTTATCCGAGCGCCCATCTTATGACGTTTTCGGGTTCGCAGAGACATGGCTGGGTCCTATTGTAGATGATAGCCTACTTAACATCCGGGGATACTCCATCATCAGGCAGGATCGCAATGTAAACGGGGGAGGGGTCGCCCTAATTGTGCGCAATGGCCTAAAGGTCAAATTACTAGCATGCTCTGAGACCACGGGTCCAGGAAAACCTGGAACCCCGGAATACATCTTCTGCAGCGCACAGAGGGGTGGCTCATCCCCCGTATTGCTCGGAGTTATATACAGGCCCCCCAAAACTCCGATGCAAAGGGACTCAGACCTGTTTGGCGTGCTACGGGATCTCTGTGGCGATTACAGCCATAAGATCATAATGGGCGATCTGAACTCGGACTTACTGTCCAGTTCGGACGACGCCGCAACCATCAGGCGTTTGTCCAGTGAGTTATCGCTTCAGATCGTCCAGCATGGTCCCACCCATCATACCTCATCGTCTCACACATGGATTGATCTCATCATGACTGACGAAAATGACACAATCCTTGACGCCAAGAATGAATGGCTGCCCGGTTTCGGCAGACACTGTGTAATAGATGTCACGTTAGACATCTACTCTCCCAACCCTGTGAGAGAGTCCTTCACCTATCGCGATTATAAGAGCATTAACTCCTCTTCTCTTATCGACATTTCGTCTGGCTATGACTGGGCGGCCATGAATTCAATCGAAACCGACTTGGAGGGGGCATTAGGCGCTTTCAACGCTAACCTTAAATCAGCAATAGAAGAATTGGCGCCGTTAAAAACGGTCTGCCCGCGTCAAAAGTATGCTCCTTGGTCTGGACCGGAGTTGAGGCTCCTCATTGATAGGCGAAATGCTACCCTGAGGCGTTATGAGCGCACAGGGAGAGCGGAGCTTTTTGGTAAGGTCCTTCGACTCACACAGGAGGTCGACATGCGTTCTGCTCAAGAGCGTGATACCTTCCTACGTCAACAACTTACAGACGCTCTTGATGATAATAGAAATATTTGGAAGGTGATGCGCCATCTCGGCCTCCTGCCTGGGCGTAAGGAGGAGGAGTTTTATGGTTTTACGCCGGGGGAGCTGAACGAACACTTTGCGGGAATATCGACCTCACCTCTCGAAAGCATTGACGACGCAACGGACACTATCCTACACGCAAGCGAGGAGGGTTTTTCCTTTAGCCCTGTTACCATGTGCGACGTCGTCCTTGCCATCTCACACTTTTCCTCGCAAGCGAGGGGTGTTGATGGTGTTCCAAGCGGGGTGGTCGTCAAGGCCCTCCCAATCATTGGCGAATTCATTCTCAATTTATTTAACTGCTCCTTCGCTCAAGGAATCTTCCCGAGTGCCTGGAAGCAAGCGCAATTATTGGCTTTAAGAAAAAACAGCGCACCTTCCAACGTCACGGACTTTCCTCCGATAGCTTTACTCTGCTTCCTCTCAAAGGTACTCGAGAAGATTGCACACACCCAGATCACGGAGTATCTTAACAAAAATAGCATTTTGGACCCCCTCCAGGCCGGGTTCAGAAAACATCATAGTACACAGACAGCCCTACTAAAACTGACCGACNTCTACTAAAACTGACCGATGATATACGCATGGCGGTTGACAAAAAGAAGGTGACTCTGCTGTTATTGTTTGATTTCAGCAAAGCCTTCGACACCATCTCACCTTCTAAATTACTCTCTAAGCTGAGGGGACTGGGTTTCTCACGGGCGGCTCTCCTGTGGATCAAATCTTACTTACAGGGTCGATCCCAGATTGTGATATCCAATAAAAATGGAACTTCTGAATGGCTTGAAACCAATCTGGGAGTCCCACAGGGTTCCGTCCTGGGACCCCTGCTCTTCAGTCTTTATGTCAATGACGTGCAACACATACTCGACGGTGCCAACGTTAAACACCTTTTCTATGTGGATGACCTTCAAATATATTTACATACCAACAAAAATAACTTACTTGAGGGCGTGGCTCGGCTGGCAGAAGCGGCACGACTGGTCGCTGGCTGGGCCGAGGGCTCCGGTCTGCGGCTGAACTCCGGCAAAACTAAGTCAATATTCTTTGGTTCCACAAGAAACGTTAATGATATCAAGTCGTGGAACTTACCCGGGGTTCCGCTGCCGGGCGGGGTGGTCGTCCCTTTCAGCGAGGCGGTAGTGAGTCTCGGTGTTGTATTGGATAGTAAACTTACCTGGAGACCGCAGGTGGACGCCATCACGAAAAAAGTTAACAAAGCCCTATATAGCCTGCGGTTCATTAGGGGCTGCACCACCGAGACTCTCCGCAGAAGGCTAGTCGAGACACTGATACAACCGCACATCGACTATTGTACTGTGACCATCTTGGACGCGTCAAATGAACAACGGATACGTGTACAAAGACTGAGCAATTCATGTGTGAGGTTCATCTTCGGGGTCAGAAGGGATGAACACATTACTCCCTACCGTAGGCGCCTCGAGTGGCTTCGCACTGACTCCAGAAGAAGCTATTTTGAGGCCATTCTTATGTATAAGGCAATACGGATCGGTGAGCCTTCGTACCTGGTCTCTGCTTTCAACAAATTCAAGCCCAGGCCCTCCGGTAGGGGAGTTCCTCCTGAGCTGAGTCTACCGACCGTGAGCACCGAAACCGGAGCTAGGGCCTTCCAGGTCCATGGTGCTCGGCTCTGGAACTCTCTCCCTTCTACCCTGCGAAACCTACCGTCACTCGCGTCTTTTAAGAGGGCGCTACGTCTACATCTGCTGGCCATCGACTAGCGGCGACCCTGAACCCTTTAGCGCTACATTACTATAAAATTGTACATAATCTACGCTTTTAACTAGTCTGACCCGGCCCTATTGCCGTAAAAGAGTATTTGTAAAAGTGCAATCTTAGATAAGACTATGACCGAACCCCACCAAAGATGGTATTGTGATCTTCTGTGATATTATGTGATATTAGGACGTATTAAGTTCAACTCGCTGACAAGCAATACTCATCTACATCATCTACATTTAATGCACTTGTGAAGTATTGATCAATACAACATATGTATATCTATTTAATTTTTATCTAATATGTATCTATTGTACAGTGTAATTTTTATTACTACTGCTTTTTTATGTATTTTGCTTTTTTGCAAATAAAGACTTATCTTATCTTATCTTATCTTATCTCTCTCTCTCTCTCTCCCCTCTCTCTCACTCTCTCTCTCTCTCTCTCTGTCTCTCTCTCTCCCCTCTCTCTCTCTCTTTCCTCTCTCTCTCTCTTTCCTCTCTCTCCTCTCTCTCCCCCTCTCTTTCATCTCTCTCTCTGTCTCTCTCTGTCTCTCTCTCCCCTCTCTCTCTTTCTTTCTCTCTCTCTGTCTCTCTCTCTCTCTCTCTCTGTCTCTCTCTCCCCTCTCTCTCTTTCTTTCTCTCTCTCTCTCTCTCTCGCGCGCGCGCGCGCGCGTGTGTGTGTGTGTGTGTGTGTGCAGAAAATTCCCTACTCTCCGGGGCCTACGTCCCACCACACTCCCCCTATTTAAATCAATCCCCCCCCCCCACACCCCGGACTGTGGCGCGTCAGACAGACACCTCACCATGGGCAGGTGGTGGGGGTTTGTTTTGGCGCGACATAGTCCGGGGTATACTACTCGCGTAGTTTGGTTGCTGCCTATGCTTATGCAGTAAGAGGTCAAATACGTACATGTAGCTTGCACGATTACTGGAACTTAATACATCAAAATCGTGGAAGAGTTCAAAAAAGAGCTACAGAAGAAATTTTAGAATTACCACGAATGTGGTATATCTTTTTGCTCGACATGTAAATTAAATCTGCCTGTAAATCACATGTGCTACGTACGGACTTTAAAATCAAACGAAACTTTAGAATAACTGTTATTTCTGTTCTATGATTTTGAGACTCAACAAACATCCGAGGTACTTGGAGACGAGAATAAAAAAATTAATGTACCAAATTTATGCATTGTGCAACAATCGTGTACGTATTGTTTAGAGATGGACGATATATCTATCAAGTGTGATCAATGTGGTATTCGTGAACACGTGTTCAAAAATAACCCTGTTAAACAATTTATCGATCTTGCATTAACACCAAGAGAACAATTTAAGAAAGTCATCTGTATCGCTCACAACTCGCAAGGGTTCGACGGCCAATTTTTATTCAAAGTTATTGTCGAAAAATACTACGAACAACGTGTCACACCATCCGCGGTGATGAATGGATCAAAAATAATTGTAATAGAAATCTTAAATGTAAGATTTATAGACAGTTTGAACTATATTCACATGCCTTTAAGTAGTTTACCAAAAGCTTGGTTTACCAGAAATTGAAAAAGGTATGTTTCCACATTTATTCAATACACTTGAAAATCAATCATACGTGGGTCCACTTCCACCGTCAGATACATACTTACCAGACACAATGCATACAAAGGACAGAGAACGATTTTTTGAGTGGTATAACCAAAAGATATCAGAAGGATACATATTTAACTTTCAACAAGAGATTATAAAATATTGCAAACAAGATGTAAAAATTTTACGATTAGCATGTCTGGCTTTTCGAAAAACTTTTATCAAATTTGGTGTGGACCCGTTTGTAGAGTGTATAACAATTGCATCGTCTTGTATGCGTGTATTCCGAAAAAAGCTATACAATGGCTATGTTGGATGAAGCGACGTGTCCTTAATCGTTTCATTGAACATGCACTCATTGAAAAGTGGAAATGCGATTTTAACGTCGAAATTTCGGAAAGCGAAGAACTTCAACATTTTATAAGAGAGAACACTGTAAGTGTGAAGCGAAAACCATTGGATCCACGGGATGCGTTTTTTGGTGGTCGTACTGGAAACACTGTCAAGGTATATGATTGTCGAAGATCGGAAAAGATCAAATATGTAGACGTATGCTCGCTATATCCGTACATTTGTAAGCGTGGTATCCTATAGGCCACCCAAAAATATACTTTGGACAGGAAGAGTGTCAGACACTCGTAGGTCCAAATAATGACATTTCTAAAGTGGATTGTTCATTCACCTCCATGCTATGTGGACCTACAGGATGTGGTAAAACTGAGTTTGTAAAAAAATTTATCAAAAATATTGATCGTATGTGCGATACACGAATTGAACGTATAATTGTATATTATGCTGAATGGCAAGCGGGGTACAAGACTTTTAGTGACAGAAACGTGGAATTTCGCGAGGGTTTACCACAGAGCTCAGACTACGCCAACGACCCAAGACCAAAACTAGTGATCATTGATGATTTGATGCTTGAATCGTTATCGTCAGGTGGAGCCATCGTTGATATTTTTTGAAAAGGGTCCCATCATCACTCGTTGTCGGTATTCTACATCAGTCAGAAAATATTTCATCAAGGTAAAGGACAGCGTGACATATCATTGAATGCTCAATACATAGTTACGTTTAGAAACTTGCGTGATCGATCGCAAATACTACATCTGTCTCGGCAACTGTGTCCAAATAACCCTCGATTTTTGCAAGATGCTTACTGGGACGCTACATGGAAACCTTACAGATATCTACTGTTGGATTTAAAACAAGAAACACCAGACAATTGTCGTTTTCGCACTTGTATATTTCCAGACGACTAGTTGCACTGCGTCTACATACCGAAAAAGAAATGCAAAGGTAGTGCCACATCTGGTGTAGTACCAATAGTTTCTCTGTAATGGCTCCTCGTCATCGACATCCTTTTCGTCATAAAGAAGGTGTTGTTCTTCAAGCTCTTTATCATCTCAACAGTAAACAAAGGAAGGCTCTTTTTTTACAAAAAGCAGATAATAAACTAGTAAGACATATCTGCGAGTGCGCTTTAAATATACTAGTTGGAAATGTGCCTCTCGATAAGAGATACAAATCAAAACTGCGCAAACACGTTAATATACTACGCACATTGGCTGAACCCCGTATGAGTTTATGTAAGAAGAAAAGACTTATCGTCCAACGTGGTGGTTTCTTACCTGCACTACTCGCATCTATCATTGGTACAGTTTTGGCAAGTCTTATTAGCAAGTGAAAAAATGGAGTACACTCGAAAAATGGCTCTTCTACCTCAAGAACATTTAGAACAACTTCAATGTACGCTTGCCAGCGGCCAGCAACAGCAATGTCAAATGCTAAACTCCGTGAAAATACCAGGTTTGACGTTGAGCAGACTCGATGCCGAGATAAACGAAATACTGAATTCTCCTACGTGTAAAGATGAGCGAGAAAAATGGTCGTTGTATCGTCAGGTATTACAGCGTTATTTACATTTTAAAAACTCGAGTGGAACGAGTGTAAAAGAACTTGATGATATGGATGGAGAGGCAACACCAGTTGAAATAAAGGAGAAGCAACATCTATCTGATACCACCATTACCGAATCTGTACCGGCTCGTTATAGATCTAACGCAGCAAAACTTTTACGACGATTACATGATAGCGATAAAATTACGTGGGATCATAATGGTGCTGTAAAGATTGATGGTGTGCGAATTCGCAATGCCAACATTATTGACCTGGTGAATGATGCAATGCGCGAGAGGAAAACTACGGTGACACCGTCTGAACAATTACAGTTTGCCTGTGTGATTCGTGAGTCATGCGTTCCTCAAGAATACATTGGTAACCGACGTGTATTAAAAAATACCGCTTGAGTGTCATCCAGGACATCCAGCTCAGAGGGCGCTGAGGAGTATGCATCGCCTCAACAAAACGGAAGAAATATCGCTGGCGTTGTCAGTGTCGAAGATCTCAGCGACGCGGACGGAGAATTTTAGCAACTCCTGATCAAATTCAAAAATGGCAACGGTTGAGCGGGAGTGTCAAGAGAAAGATAACCGAAAACAAACAGATATAGTCGTGAGTTCCCAAGACAAGAATAGCGCATTCGATGCCTTGATAGATTTACTACCGTTCGAGATGCATGTACCTGGTTACAGATTTTGTGGACCCGGTACTAAATTGACCGAGCGCATTGAAAGAGGTGAGGTTGGAATAAATCCATTGGATGAGGCATGCCGACAACACGATTTAACTTACGCTGACAAGCAAGGGAATCGACGTTAAGCTGATAGAATTTTGGCGGAGTATGCCTTTTCTCGTATGCTAGCGGAGGACACAGAGCCTGACGAAAGAACTTTAGCTATGATGACGGCATGTTGCATGGTAAGCAAAATTACGTTTGAAAAGTTCTTTTCGCACGTTAAGAAAGCGTTTAAAAAAACAAAAAGCAAGCCAAAAAGTGAATCAAAGAAAAAATTGAAAGATAAGAAGGTGATTAAGAAGTCGAAAAAGTGCATAAAGAAAGTGCATAAAGAAAATAACAATGAATGAATCTTTTGAAAATCTGTACTATAATCCACCGCATCCTTCCGCGTATGCAGGTGTTCACAAGCTTTCACAAGCTACAGGCAAGAAACACAAGCGCCAGAGTGTCGTTGAATGGTTAGAAAGCCAAGACGCATACAATTTACACAAACCTGTCAGACACCATTTTATTAGACGCAATTACAATGTTCGAAACATGGATGATTTATGGGAAGTTGATTTAATGTATATGAAATAAATAAAAACTTATAATGATGGTTATACATACATTTTAGCAGTCATCGACGTGATTAGTAAATACAGCTGGCTCGAGCCTGTCAAGGATAAAACTTCAAAAAAATGTTGCTCATGCTTTCCAGCGTATCTTGTCAAGAAGCAAAAATCGCCAACCTATTTGTCTTCAAACGGATAAGGGTAAAGAATTTGTCGGTCGTGAGATGCAAGAAACTTTAAAAGACCATGGTATAACATACAGAGTGGCACGTCGTCCTGATATTAAGGCGGCCATTGTTGAAAGATTAATAAGAACTATAAAAGAGAGAATTTGGAGATACTTTACAAACCAAAATACACGCCGATACATTGATATCTTTCCAAAAATATTAGAATCTTATAATAATGTCAAACATTCAGCGACGAAGATGACACCTGCATCTGTGACTCTGTTCAATGCTGCCAAAACTCGTGAAAATCTAAAACAACGATATGAGCATCATGGTAGCAGATCGGTTAAATATAAACCCGGACAGCTGGTACGAGTCAGTCGTGCGCAGAACGTTTTCGCGAAAGGATACGAGAGTGGCTGGACACTAGAGATATTCAAGATTACTCGAGTTTCGGAGACGCGTCAACCACCGGTGTACTATCTATAAGATCTAGCGGGTGAAGGTATTGATGGATTTTTCTACGCCGAAGAATTAAGCAGAGTTCGAAAAAATTTGAATACTGCAATTTTCGAGGTTGAGAAAATTTTAAAAACCAGAGGTAAAGGACGTAAAAAGGAATATTACGTCAGTTGGAAGGGTAATCCAGATAAATTCAATTTGTGGGTGAAAGCAAGTGACATCGAAAGAATATAAAAATGAAAGATCAATTCTACGTTGTTCTGCCTAGCAATAGCAGCATGAGTTATTTCTCTGAAAATACTACCACACATTTTATTACGCAGTTGCCTCAGAAAATACGACTTCAAGGTCAATGGTGCGTTGCTCTCACAGGGGTTCAAATTCCGCTGATATTTCAGCACGTGTCATCAGAGAGAAACGAAAGATACGTACTGGTGAAAAATATGCCGTATAATCCCGTGGAGAATATTGCTTTGATAGAAAATATAGAATATGATTTTACTGATCAAAATAAAATAATACTGGACACTCTAAGTGGAAGTGCATCTTTAATTCATCCAGGAGTTTATAAAGATATAGAGTCCTTGGTGAGTGAATTGAACAATTTAGTTTCTACAAAGAATCACCTGGAATTCAAAATTGAGCATGGAGGTTATGTATCAATCAATAGAGTCTGTGCTGAGAGTACATGTCCAGGATTGCAACATGAAGTATATTTAGCTGAAAAATTACGAAAAATCTTATGATTTGAAGCCAGAAATTTTGTGTTTGAGAGGAACAACTCGATCGAGGCCAATAGACCAGCCCACCTCTCCAATGCCTTACCTTCCATGCTTATGATATATACCGACATTTGTGAACCTTACGTGACTGGGGATATCCAATCACGGCTTTTAAGATCCGTTTCGATTAATATGGATAGCTACACCTATGGCTGTACGAAAATTAAAAGTTTCTCCCCACCCATGTACCTACCTCTATTATTCGGCTCATTTCAGACCGTTGAAATTGATATAAGGGATCAATGTGGGCAACCGATACCATTTGACAATGGAACTCTGACAGTGACACTTCATTTAAAAAAAAATTGGCGATTGAGAACTGCAGAATGGACAGATACGAAGCATACTTCAACACACAAGCTGGGTACGGTTACAACGGCGGTGTCGGACGGATATACATTGGTGCCCCTTATCAGAGAGATCATGGTGGTATTGGCTCTTTTTTGGCTGGTATATTTCGACGTGTACTACCGCTCTTGATACGTGGCGCCAAAGCTGTTGGTAAGGAAGCACTACGTTCGGGGATGAACATAATGTCTGACGTAACAATGAATAATACACCCATCAAGGAGTCGTTTCGCAAGCGTATTAGAGAATCCGGTGAAACTCTCAAGAGGAAGGCTGAAGAGGAATTGGATAAGTTGATGGAGGGGTCAGGATATAAACGCCTGCGTCACGGTCAATCGTTTCAGATGCCAATGCTTGGTGGACCTGGTAGCATCGTGAAATGTAATAAGACTACAAAAAAAAGGAAGTCTTCTAAAAGGCGTACAAGAGCTAGAAGAGATAAATCGAAAAGCGCTAGGAAGCAGAAGAAAAAGAAGAAGAATAAGAAAAGACAATAAAAAAAAAAAAAGAAAAAAAGGACAACAAGAGACATTTTTGATAACTGAAAGAAAAGATGGCGTTTTTACACACCCACTCTTGTGAGTGTTTAAAATCGGAGTTGCTCTTATTTGAAATACCACCTACCCAAACGACGATCGAAGGTTCGCACTGGATGACCTATAAACCAATATCATCATTGAACGATGATTCACCTATAGAATTTGTGCTACCAGGGAATAGCGAGGAATATATCGATCTCGCTCACACAATGCTCAGCCTTCGGATAAAATTAAAAAGCAGTATCACCATCGACTAACGCCTACGCTTATAGAGCATACATCGAAACTTTACTAAACTATGGACCTGCTGCTAAAACTTCACATTTGACAAGTGTCTTGTGGTGTGACGATAAAGCCGGTCATATGGACAGTATGGATAATAATACCGGACTCGTGGAACGTCGAAAATTTTTATCAGCAAAACGGACAATTGACTTGAAAGNTATGGTGTGACGACAAAGCCGATTTTATGGACAGTATGGATAATAATGCCGGACTTGTGGAACGTCGAAAATTTTTATCAGCAAAACGGACAATTGACTTGAAAGGCCACCTTCATTGCGACGTATTTAATCAAGAAAAACTGTTGTTAAGCGGTGTTGAGGTAAGAGTGCGACTTGTAAAATCTCGAGATAGTTTTTGTTTGATGGATGTGCTGGGTTGTTTCTCTGTACACATAGAAGAAGCATATTTATTAGTCAGACGCGTCAAAGTTAATCCTAGTATATTACTGGCTTATGCTCAAGCACTTTCAAAAACAACTGCTAAATACCCTATCACAACGGTAGAGGTTAAAGCTATAACGATGCACAGTGGAACTCATGGTGAAACTTTGAATAATATCATATTAGGACAGCTGCCAAAGCGGATTATAATAGGATTTTTAAATAACAAAGCTTTCAATGGTGATCGAGAACGCAATCCTTTTAATTTTGAACACTTCAATATAATTTTTTTATGTTTATATGTTGACGGTGTACAAATACCATCGAAACTTTTACAACCAGATTTTAAAACAAATAAATTATACGTTGATGCGTATCACACCTTATATTCAGGCCCGGGTATACATTTTCTTAATGAAGGTAATCAAATCACGCGAGAATCATATCCTGATGCGTATTGTCTATTCGCATTTGATTTAACACCCGATTGGTCTGCTAATGATAACACTCATTGGAATTTAATTAAGCATGGCAGTGTTCGATTAGATGTACGGTTCGATGATCCTTTGGCTGATACTGTAAATTACATCGTTTACGCAGAATACAACAATATCTTGGAAATAGATGCATCACGTCAAAAGATCATTGACTTTAGCGGTTAAAATTTTTACATGTAGATGTAGCTCTCTTATATTATATATACCGGATGATAGTATAGCTCGTAAGTCAGTGGTGTCTTGTCTCTCGAATGCTGTGAAAAATCTTTAAAAGAAAAGATGGACATCATCATTGATATTCAGTTTTTCAAAGGTCCGAAACTCCGTAATGTACCAAAAGAAATTGCAATAGTTGGTCTTTATAATAATTTAAATGAAGATATTTGGCAGCAAAATGAATGGTTGACTAGAGAGAACCACGGATTGGACTATTTCGAAGGTGAAGTAAATTTGAAAATGCTTTATCGAAGACTGAAAGACAAAAAGTCTGAGGAATATTTATGTGAGAGGTAGCGTGAAACGGGGTATTTTATATAAAATTATTGCTCGAAAAATTATTAATTTAGAAAACGATAGCACCTGTCCTGCTTTTGATCGTTTATCATCCGATGCATATTGTATACACCACGTTGTTAAACCCTTCTACCAAAGATATAGATGTGCATTGAATAACGCTCATCGTTTGAAAAATTGGTTGTGTTTACAAGAACATCGATACTTCCATCCTGCGGAGCAAATTTATAATGGATAATCTTCAAATATTAAAAATTCTATCATGCATACAATCGCACACTGTGGGTATATTTCCTGCGGACCAGATACCTCGTGTGTGGACTAAACTGGTCGCGTTTGTTGTAAACACTGACGATCATACTAAACCAGGAATGCATTGGGTTGCTGTACACGTGAACAAATCGGGTAATGCAATGTATTTTGATAGTTTTGGTATGCCACCGTTTGTACCGGCTCACATCAATCGCTTGCGAAAAAATTGTAAACAGTTTCGTTGGAATGCGGTGCGCTTGCAGGATACGTCATCTGATGTTTGCGGGCAATATTGTAGTATGTTTTTACATTATATGTGTAGTGTATTAGGTTTCAAAAAGTTTTTAGATAATTTCAACGATAACTTGAATAACAATGATAAAATAGTTAGAAAGTTTGTGAAATGTGAGAAAAATGCTGACAGAGATTTCGTTGGGAATACGATACAATCACACCAGTTGTTTTGCGCCTTCTAGCCGCTCAACAAGTCTTATTCGAAAAAGGTCGTCGGTATCGAATACGATTTCTTGGATGATCCATACTTCAAACCAGTGGTGCAATTATTAAATTCGGACTTCACTGGTATCGCTTTCTCATACGACGGTTGACAAGAACTGAAGTCCAATTTCGCTGAAATCTCCAATTATTTTTCTGAAGTCTCAGAGGATTCAGATAAGCAGAAAATTCGTGGTACTGGATGGTCGATAAAGTTTACACGAGGACATCACGGTAAAGCCATTATAATCGGGAAGGAGAGTACACCCAATCAGACGAAAAGACCAAGAAGAAGATTTCGGCAAAATATCGTGTTGAAGAAGGTGGCATTTGACTGTTTAAACGAATATATACCGAAGTGTATTGATATGTGTCTTGAATGTTTATTAGCTATATCGGGTAATGTAAGCTTTGCGATACAAAAAATTGTAGAATACATTGTAAATAAAAGTAGACTTGACATGGCTGAGGCGCGAGCCACACATTATACACCTTATATTGTTAAACAGTATGTAAATTTATTCGATGACGTAGTGTTGACCCCCATCGTTAACAGTGTTGATACACGCTCTGAACAATTTGAGAATCAAACCACGTTTATTAAAGATGAGATTCAATATATATTGTACGAAATTACTTCATTACATATGTATAATTTCATAGATTATTTAAATTAAAAAAAAAATTGAAGCCTGATTTTTTATTCGTATTTACTTACCATCCATACGAAAAATCCATTCTCCTTTTTTTCAATTTCCATTTAATCGTTCATATATAATATTTTTTCATCAAAATTTTAATAATTATTTAAAATTTCTTATCTAAAAAGTGTGATACTACATTCAACACCTTTACTTCTTTTGTTGCCGTCCCGCCCCCTACCCCCCTCTATGGCGACTCTATCGACAGAGGATCTCATATCCTCTCCGTGGTATCAATTACTCATAAGCATTCCTCGAGGATGACATCACTAACGCTCCGACGACCCCAGTACTGTGGCGATGTTTGGGTTCGCCATAGTGCTAGGATAACTACTTTTGAATCTCGCGCAGCGCTGCCACTACAAAATTCGGAAAAAAAAATCGCGTCTGGAATACGACGTTGTCGAAGCCGCGGCCGGGATATGACGTTCTCGAAGCCGCGGCAGGGATACGACGTTCTCGGAGTCGCGGCCGGAAGACGATGATTTCGAAGCCGTAGCCGTTATACGACGTTCTCGAAGCCGCGGCCGGGAGACGACGATTTCGAAGCCTTAGCCGTTATGCGACGTTCTCGAAGCCGCGGCCAGGATACGACGTTCTCGAAGCCGTGGCTCGTATACGATGTTATTCCACTCAGCCGTCGATATTAAGTTAGAAATAGGAATATAAATCGAACTTACTTGCTTGTTTAATAATTTTGAGCTCAAAGGCGATCTAGTCCCTATCTGGTTCCTCCTGTTCCTCAGTAATTGCAGAAAACGAGAAAACCTTCCCGTCAATCGCGTGGATCCACGATCTCGGTACCAGCTCCACAAGCCGCTTGCCATTCGACGTGGTGTGGCCGGTGAAAACTATATCACCAAAAACTTCGTATTTCCGCGTAAATCCATCCTTGTGCAAAAACCGGATTCAAGGCGCTATTTACCGATGTCGTCCGCTATGCGTCTGTGGCTACGGATTAGTTGGAAACAATTGGTAACACATTCTATGATAAAACTTCGAATATTTCATGTGCAACAACAATATATATATTCGTTCCGTTCCATTTTAATTTCGAGTTCTTTTAATGAGTATTTTTAGTTATGCGCGTAAACGCGCTCGAAAAAATTCGAAATTGCAACGGTCTGGGAGAGAACGACATGAGCCGCGTATATATAGGGTAATTGCATAGAGAATATGTTGATAGAAATTTTGAAAATGCTTGTAAAAAATGATGCATATATGAACTTTGAAAACAATTGATTTTCTTACTATCTAATTATTATACATGTATATACAGATTTATTTATGAAGTAATTGGTCGATTAAAGTAATGGAACCTAGTTTCAATTTTAAACATTTAAATTTGATATAACTATTTTTTCATTGATTTTGATTTATTCCTCATCTGCACAACTCCATCAAACTTGGATGAGCATGGGTAACTAAATGCATCACAGAATTTTATGATACCCTTCTATCTTAAGTTTATTATTTTCCATAAATAATATATTTATTTCTAGAATTCTGTCATCTGATAACCAAACAATGTTATCAGGTTCTACCGGTTTGAGGGTTGTTTGTCGAAAATTTACTGGCAGCAGATCATAATTATTTTCTTTAGATTGTGGTAGTAATTTTTTTCTGACGAACGATTGAGTTTCAGATTGAATTTCATGCAAGCGTCGAGATATCTGTACAAGAGGATTGTTTGAGCCTCGCACTAATTTTACTTTTTGACCTATACTAGACTCAAAACTAAATGCTGAATAACTAGACATAAGAGCTTGTACAAATTTCACATCGTCTGCAATTATGAAAGTTTCCAGTTTGGCTGTCTTTTCATAGGCATAAGTTAAAAAAATTTTCGTAACAAGGCATTTACATAATCTTCATATTCTACTGCCATATCTTCTTTAAATAAAACTCGATAAGCTACGAAGAGGAGGAGAAAATACTTATGCTTTTCCATAGAAATAAATCGTTTGAATAAAAATGGCAATACGTAAAGCAAAATAAACTGATACTGAGTAGCTTTCCAATATGCCAAGTCATTTAGATTTATCTGCACTGATATTTGTTAGTATCTTATCCATTTCTGTTCTCTGTTTTCTACACAGTTTATAGGGAGTACCGCTTTTTGTATACTTCTTGAAAAAGCTCTTCATAACTCCTAAGCTCAAGAGATGCATAGGATACAAAAAAAAAATGCTTAACAGGATCAAAATTTAGTAACTTAGTTAATAGATAATCTTCTCCTTTCTTGTGATGCTCCTTCTGTGTTTTATTTAAGAAAGATTCTTTCGTTCGCAGGGGATAATCCATTTGAGGGTAAACTCGTTGTTTGTATTTTACGTGCCAAACTTAAACACCGCTGATTTTATTTAAAGGGCTACTTGTCGGTATATTAGGTACAAGTGATAGGAATAAGGTGATACGCGAAAGGAAAACACTGGATATTTATAAGAAAGAAAACGTGGCTTTATTCTGAACTTAAGAAAAGACAAAAGGGGTTCGTGGCGTAGCTGCGAAGGCGTGTGGCTTGGTCGGAGTGCGCGCACGAAGTGAGACGGCGAGCTCCGCGCGCCGACGAACGCTGTGCGGCACACGTGGTCGTTGCAGCTTTAACGTAGCGAGGGCGCTGCGGAGCAGCTGGATGTCGGGTGTTAGCGACATAATTCCAACACTACTCGATGCGGATGAAAGGGTTGGGTTTCTCAAATTACAACTCAATTATTTGTGATTAGAGATAATACAAAGATACCGTTTATTCAAATTAACAATAATTCTTTTAATTGTTGTACAACCAAGTTTAACAATGCGCTGACTCAAATATTTAATTATCAGTGATTTCCTCGATTATGCTAATAATACAAATAAAAAAAGGATTTGTTCGCTATCGCCCGAGCGAATTACAATGTTAATGCATACGCGACGCACTATATTCGCAGGAACGATGCATACCAAATAACAAACAAAACGAATTTAATTTCCCCTTTTTGTACGGGTAAATTATAATTTTTCACGAGTGAAATCGTTCGCGTACACGACGCACGAAGGTTTCGAGAAAGCTTACTGCTCGGCAACTCGGCTTCTCGCACAGGCTGTCGAGAGTAAGGGAACGCTCACGACACAATGACTTGGCCTCTCGCTCTAGTTATTGTGTGTGAGAACGCGCAACACGCGAATGCGCTCACCTGCCTATACCCCTCCCGGACGCCTACTTCTAGTACGGGAGAAGCAAACTAGGAGCCGCCGCACAGTGTGACGGAATGCAAATATTGGTGACAAAATAAAATATCCCCTGCTAGGAGCGACCGATAGGGATGATTTTTTTTTTTAAATGTAGCTTATACTATACAGATTTAGGGAAAAATATATAATTTTTATGAGCCAGCGTTGCTGACTAAGCCAAATTGCTGATATCAGCAATTTTTCGATAAATTCCATACTTTACACTTCTATTGCGGTAAAAGTGTTTGTATATACAGTATATGACCAAATTCGTCGAAAAAATATATATAAGACTAATATATAAGTATACCTATCATATATATGTATATATACAGGTGCAGGAGTCAGCAATATTTCGATAAATTCAACATTTCACGCTTCTACTGCGGTAAAATTGCNAAACGCGCCCCGTTACAAAGTATAATTGTTATGATAAAAGTCTGTAAAGCTATGTACATAGATTTTAGTAAAGTTGTTTGTACAGTTTATTTTCCGATTATTACATAAAATTTGATTGTTTGTTCAGCGATTTATAAAAATTTATAAAGCAAATAATTATTAATATAATAAAATTTTATACAGTTATTGTTATATGATTATAATAAAAAACTATGAATTTAAGTTTTTAAATTTTAATTTTGTAATAATATGGTCAAAATTACAAGTATTCGTATTTAAAATTATGATGTTTGTTATTATTCGGTTGATGACATTTATATAGGTATATATTATATATTCATTTTGGCAAGACTCCCCCTCACCAACCCCACCTTGGTCCCCCCACCAAATAACGTAAAATTCTTTCATTTTTATGTGATTTTTGAAAATCTTAATAATTTGTATACAATAATCTAAAAAAAAACCGTGGAATCATCGCCTGGAGCCCTATAACCACGGGAGTCTTAGATACCAATCCTCCTCCCCTAAGACTCCACCTCATACCATCCTCCGTCCTACAGCATCACTTTTACTTTGAAAAAGTTTGTTGAAAAAAAAAATTTGTAAGCGTACACATGTTTATATAATTAAACACCTGTTCAAAAATATGATTTTTGAACAAGGTACAATTTAAATTACAACTTTTTTCATGTAAAAGTGTAAAAATAATCATTAACTATTTTTAAATTAACTAAGTATTATTACATCATGTCCTGTAATAATACAAAATTAACTTACTATATTTGCTAATGATTGCAGCTCGCAAGATTTTCTGAGGACGAGAGTCGCGACCGAAGCCGCTTGCACGTGCCCAGCCTGACAACGTCGGCGAACGAAGCTCGCGCGCTGTCAGAATCGGGAGCAAAATCCAAATCTCAGCTCGACATACAGAAGCTGGAGGAGAGGCTAATCGGCCTCACGCTTAGCAACGACGGGAATTTTCCCGGCGATCCGACGACGGTTCCATTCTCCGTAAAGGCGCGCGATAAAATCACGAGCAAATGCCATGCAGGCATTATAAACTTACACGAAATCAAGAACATGGCGTGGCAAGGTGTGACGAACGAGAGGCTCAGGCGGTGCAAGCCGCAAGAACACACTCAATGCCCGCCGACAAACCCCGATGGTCCGCAGGTGCTAAATCCATTCGCCCTCGCCACCCCGAGGGGCGCGCGAGCCCGTACACCGCGTACGCGTAGCCCACCTCAGGCGCAAGCCCAGTACGGTTGGCCCGGACAGGAGCGTCGATCGATCCTCGTGGCTCGCGAGGAAAATCGAGTTCGTCAGCGAAAGGGAGAGTCGCGCAGCGGCAGCGACTCGGACTACCCGCGACAAAGTGCACGCGCTATACACGCAGAGCGCATCGCCGGAGTCGAAGTTGAGTTCAGCCGCCGAGCGGTGCCCACGGTAAGGCAGCTTTGCGAGCGGTATGATCAGCTGAGCTCGCGTAGCGGCAGCTCGATAGGCAGCGCGGCGAGCAGCGGGTGCGGGAGCAGTCGTTGCGAGCAGCGCGTCGAGGACTTAGCCAAGCGCCTAGAGGACATGCAAGCGAGCATGCGGGCAGAGATTGAAGCGCTAAAAGGACCGCGCCAAATCCCGATCGAGGCTAAGGCCGCAAGCTCGCGGCAATCAGGCATCCGCCCTGCGCGAGACGTAAGTCCCCGTCACGAGAAGAGACGTGTAGGGGCACCAGTAGGCCCGTCCTCAAAGTTCGGATACCGCCAGGAAGCACCGTGTCGCGAGCATAAGCGCTCGTGGGAGCCGGTTTGGAAAGATTTGAATTCGGATAGCGACACAGAATCCGACTCGGATGATGAGTCGTGCGCCATATTCGACTCTGAATTCAACACCGACCGCGACTTTGACGATTACGGGTACGGCACTAGCTTCGATCGCTCAATGCCAGCGCGGCATGGGTACGAGCGACGCCCGGTTGCGTCAGAATCACGGAAACATGTGAAGTATTACGGCAGCGAGTTCGAGGCTCGTAAAGGCGGGCGCTCGCACCGATCCGACGGGCGCGCTCGGCTCCCTGACAGCGCATGTGCCCGCGGCGAACCGCGGCAGAAGCCCCCGTCCGGTAAACAGCCAGGAGGTGGCGGCGGCCGATATCCCCCGGACGACGATCCGGATCCCGACCCATCCAGCGGCGGCAAGGGTCGCAATGTATGGAAACACTGCAGGCTGGGCGGACGGGATGGGTAGCACCGCTAATTTGCCGTTCCACCAGGCCGCGAATGCGATCCCTGAATTCGATGGCGATCCCGACAATCTTTCTCTTTTCCGCAGAGGCGTGCGGGAAGTAATGATGTCGCACGGCCCAGCTTATGAGAGGTATTTACTCCTCTACATAGCTAACAAATTAAAGGGTAAAGCCACGGAAAATTACCGCGCGCGCATCGCGAACTATACTTCGGTCGAAAAACTTTTGCACGATATTACGCTGCATTACGCGAATATCGGCGTTGCCGACCAAATTTACACGCAGTTGCGGATGATTAAGCAAGGGCCGAACGAGCCCGTGGGCGAGTACGGCCTGCGGGTAGAAAAATTATTCAAGCGCTTCATGACAATCGTGGAGTCGGCTCCCGATTTGTCTAACTCGGATAGACGGGCTAGGAGACGCCAGGCGAGAGTCGACGTGCTGGACCAATTCTTGTTCGGCTTAAAGGCCCCACTGGACCACCAGGTGCGGTGCAGGTTCCCGAAAGATTTAAGCGCGGCAATCACCGCGGCTATTGAATTCGAGGGAAAGCAGAGCGGCCGGGATGCCGGCAATGTAACGCCTCTAGTTGCTAAACCCGCTGCTCAAGTGCGCAGGGCCACTGCCGAGGAGGTCGGCGCAACCGGCGGACACCAGCAAAACGCGGTTCCCGATCAGAGCGAAAATCCGCGGGCGCACTGCATTTACTGCGACCGGCACGGGCACTCGGTCGACTCATGTTATGCGCTGGTCCGGCACGCGTCCGAGCGAGCGATCTCCAACCCCTACAATAAAAAAGGCAATAACAAGAACTCCGGTTCGAACAATAAAAATGCCAACGCCGGTTCCAATAATGATAAGAACGCCAGCGATGGCAAAGGTGAAAAGAAGAACGGCAACGGCAACTCCAGTGGTAAAAATCATGGCAATGGCAATCGCAATAAGCCCAACCATAAGGAAAGTAACAGAAAGCGGAATAAGAAAAATCGTCGCGACAGCTCGGTTNAACGGAATAAGAAAAATCGGTTGAGAGTAAAAATCGAGACTCAGATCGCGATAGCAAAAATAGTTCCAAATTTAAACTAGAATCACGTTCGTCGCGATCCTCAAGCGGCGAGCGTCTAAACGAAAAGCGGAATGAGGAGCAATGCTCGTTTTCGGCAGAAATAAAATTCCTGACCACAGGTAGGCAGCCTCCAATTGTGTCCGTAAATTGCCCGCAGTTGAGAAAGCGCACCGGAAAATTTTTCGCTGACTCCGGTGCTGATATCTCCGTCGTAAAGGTCGGGGAGCTAGCCCCCGGCTATCCGTACGATTCGCAAAAAATAATCAGAGTGCAGGGTGTGACCGACGGTACCGCGTACACGCTGGGCCAAGCGGTAGTGCAGTTGCAAGGATTGCTTTGCAATGTCCACGTAGTTTCCAATGATTTCCCTATAGAGAATAGCGGAATCATTGGGTGGGACTTAATCGAAGCCAACAAGGGTTGCGTCGATGCTGCAAACAAATGTCTCCAACTGGGCGACATTAAACTACCGTTTTAATCCGCCGAGCTAGTCACAATCCCTGCACGTGTAAAGATGGTTATAAGCGCGCGCGTACGTAACGACGACGTGAATGTCGGGTGGGTCTCTTTGCAGAACCTTCACCCCGACTTGCTTTTTGGCAAATTCATGGCAAATAGTGGAAACCGCCATTAGTAACTCACCTTCCGCTGATGAGGACGGCAGTGCCGACAGCGTCGCAAATTCTTCCGCTAAAGTGAGACGCGTGATAAACTCGGATGAGCCCGAAAGCAACGCGAGTCGTGGCGAGATCGCGCATAAGCAGAAATCTGCACGGAGCGGCTCGTCCGCAGTCAGACGAGACGCAGATGTCGCGTTCGAAGCTCAGCCACTTGACCCGCTCTCGACCGAAGGCCCGCCCGAGGATTTCTCCGGCGTGTTACGCAATTACGATCGAAGACCCGACCCGTCGGACGAAAACTCTTCCATAAGCTCGGGGAACGTTTGCACGCACGCATATATTCGCAAAAATCAGTGCGCGGAACCGCGGGCGAAGCTTCGTCGGTCGGACAATATCCCTAGCGCGCCGCCGGGAAATTGTTTGTTCTACTCTTTGATGAAGCTGCTCAAGCTCAACATGTCGGCTTTACAATTGAGACGACGGCTCTTGGCTTCGCCGATGTTAAGATCGTGCGGAGAGCCGGCTGAAACGGAGAAAATCCTAAAGTCTCACGCTGAGTATGGAACTATCGATTGCGCATTCATTTTCGCCCACGAGTTCAGAGTGAACATTTGCATTCACTACGATCTCCCTGGTGATAAGCGTCTGTTCTGTCATATCGTGGTGCCGGACGCCACCGAATTTCTACATTTAAATTTGACTGGCCTGCATTTTACTCCATACATTCGAGTAAAACCCCCACAGGCCTCCGCCAGATCGATAAACCCGCCTCGAGACTCATCCCCGTCCTCCGACGAAGAGCGCGAAAGGGAAAAATCGCCGGTACTCGGGCGGAAAAGTCGTACAAAAAAGAAAGCTCCGCGCGCAGTCGGTCCTCTGGACAAAACCGCGAGCGCTAAAACTGCCGGCGCGCATGACGAACCCGTCGCTAGGTGCGAAAATGAACAATTTTCCCCTGCTTCAGCAGCGCTGCCAGCCAGCCCTCTCGAATGCTCGACCGGGAACGCGTCGATATTTGTAAATGCTCGGGAAACGGATGATACGGTAAGCGTCCCTTGCGTGCGAGACCCTAAATCGCCCACGGGGCCTACAGTCACACACCTCGCGGTAAGCAACCCCGCCGCCTCCCTTAGCAGCGTCAGGCGCAATTCTAACGAGTACGGGCCAGACGCGAGCGCCGGCAGCATCGTGACGCGGCGAGGCTCCGAGCAGCAGCTGTTTAATGCATCGGCACCGATAAGCGACGGCGATATGAGCGCAGACAGCAGCCCGCCGCCGGACGATGGCAGAGACAGCGCAGCGGCGGTCAAGGCCGCGTTGGACGATAACAAAATGAAGCGCTTCGTCGTTGCCAGGGCCAGGCCTCCTCGCGAAAAGCCCCCGTGGGCAATTCCCGAAGGCCAGGAGCCCCCCCCTTTCGTGCATCTGCAGGCGCACAACGAGCACCCTTTTCGTTTCAAGGAAAATTTAGTGTACCTGGTCTCGGCTGATGGATTTTTATCAACCGAGATACAGGAGGCGTTGGTCGAGCGAGGTTATCTAAACCCGGACGACTTGGCTAATAAGCGTTGCAAGCTCGGTGAAGTTAACGTAACGACATTCAAAGACGTCAAGCTAGTCGGAGTGTACATAAAAGCATTTTTCGAGGATCGCCCGTTACGAGCGGACCTCCGGAAATGTCTGAAAACACTCAGAAATGTCGTGCTAAAAGAGGGCATACGTAGCTTCGCCGTAATTCGCGATCTGGCTATGCTTACCATTACCGAATGGTCCAAGTTCGTGGACCTTTTTGACTGCGCATTCGCCGGAAAAGCGGTCGTCGCGGTGCTATATAATAATAATTTGCCCGTGCCTCCGGTCATCGATAGACTCAAAGTGATTAAGGAATATCACGAGGCGGCAATCGGAGGGCACAGAGGCATGCATAAGACCCTCAATAAACTCGCCAACGACTTCTATTGGCGCAACATGCGCCCCGACGTCAAACAATTTGTTGCTCGATGCGCAACGTGCCAGAGCAACAAATTAATTCGCGTTAAGACGCGACTTCCACTGCTAATCAGCAATACGCCATCGACGCCCTTCGCCCAAATCGCGTTAGACTTCTACGGCCCGTTAGAACAGACGAAACGGGGTAACAAATACATCCTTTCGGCTCAAGACATGCTGACAAAATACGTTATATTGACGCCAACGAAGCGCGCGAATGCGGTTGAGGTCGCGCGTGCGTTAACCGAAAAGATAATTTGCGTGTTCGGGCCGCCGGCCGCGATCGTAACCGATCAAGGCTCGCACTTCCAAAACCGTGTTCTTGAGGAGCTCGCGAAGATTTTCGGTATAACCAAATTTTGCACCACGGCCTATCATCCGCAGGCGAATGGGTCGATAGAACGTATGCACCACACCCTCACGGAATATCTGAGGAAGTACGTAAAAAAGGTTGACAGATGGGACGAATGGACGGCCATCTGCCAACACGCGTACAACTGTACGGAGCACGAAAGCACGCGTTATTCACCGCACGAGCTTTTGTTCGGTATCAAACCCAGAACTCCGTCGAGCTTTCCCCGACATAACGGCGATCTTACGTATAACGATTATATCGCTGATATGACGTATAACTTAACAACTTTGCAAACAGCGGCTGCAATGAACTAGTGCAGTCCAAGTACCGGTCAAAATATTATTACGACCGGAAGTTGAATTCGAAACACTTTCGGGAAGGCGAAATGGTATTTCTGCTAAAAGAGCCGAAAGTGGGGAAATTCGCCAAGGAGTACCGCGGTCCTATCGAGATAATCGCGATCAACCGCAAAACTAATAACGTCACCCTGCGAAACGACGAGGTGACAAGAACGGTTCACGTAAACAAAATCGAACGGCCCAGCAAACTGGCCAGAGAAGCCGCGACTTCTGAAACGGACCCCGTGGAGTAAGACGTTTTTTTTTTACTGTTTTTTTTGCGCGTCCCCGGACGGGCCGCGCAATAAAACAAAAAAACGTCTTACTGGCCAAGCCACTCCTACGCGCCTAAGAAGCCAGCCGCTTAGCATCGTCTCGCGCTAGCTAACCTCTACCTCCTTATATTCTAGGCTTTGCACCGTTAGCGGCCTGGGAAGCAGCGAGCCCTTGCCCTTGGGCAATCAGGACCGCTTTATCCACCAGCTAAAAGAAAATCTTGGGCTCATTACGGAAAGAATCGCGCCGTTGGCAACTTCCAGCTCCAACTGGAAAATCATCGAAAAAGTCGATTTGCGCCCGTATTTTCAGACAAGTGCCAGCCTAGTACGTAAAATCACAATCGCGGCTCTCGCGTGCAGACCGCGTTGCGACCCCGCAAGCCTAATCGAGGAAGCCGAGGTCGCGGCCCGCCAGGCCGACCGGGTAAGAGATTTGATACTCACCCACGGCAACGGCATAGGGCCACAGAGGTCCCGGCGCGCCGTTCTGCCCTTTATCGGCTCGTTCCACAGATGGCTATACGGGACGCTAACCGAAGCCGATCTGATCGAGGTCCAGGAGGCGGTCAAGTCCATCGCCGAGGACAACCGCCGCACGGCCGCGTTGTTAGCGAATCAGACGGAAATTGTCGAGCACGAGCTTTCGGAGCTGGATGAAAAAATGCGTAAGCTAGACGCAGCGACCGCCGTGCTAGCAAATAAAACTAGCGAAAACGTTATCGGGCTAGATAACCTCGATACTGAACTAGAAATTAGGAACAGTCTGGCTCAATTTAAGCTGGACACGGAGATCATTACGGACGCAGTCTTATTCGCGGTCAAAGGCCTGGTCCACCCGCGGATCATGTCTCCCGAAACGATCATCCGTTCGGCAAAAACGGTGCAGGACACGGTATCGCACGCGAGATTTCCCCTCTCCCCGGACGAGTCAGCGGCGATCCCAATTATGAAAGTATCGAAAATTTCGGTATTATTCGCGGACGGGTACTTAGTTTACCACGTAGCTATACCCTTGGTCGATATGGAAGAATTCGTGTTGTTTAAAGCCTCGCCCGTGCCCGCAGTGCAAAATATCTTAAATATTTCCGATATGGCTGCTTATATATGGCCATCTTACACATACTTCGCGGTGAGTACGTCTAATCGGACGTATATCCCGATCCCAACGCAGGAAGTGCCAAAGTTGCGGGAATTGTTTGGCACGTTGATTGCGGTCGATCCAGAGCCGGTGCGCGACGTACGCGACAACGTGGCTTGCGAGATAAAAATCGCAGCAGGTCGGGCTATAGAGGACCCGGGCGTATGCGATGTAAAAATCAAGCATTTACGGGACACGTTTTGGCTGCGGCTGCACAAAGCCAACACTTGGGTGTACGCGGCAAGACAGTCAGAGGATATCTTCATCCAGTGTACTCGTGCCGAGCAGATCACGGCGCGAATTTCGGGCACAGGTATTCTCGAACTACGTGACGGTTGCTCGGCCCACACAGCCTCCGCTCGCCTTTCCGCCTCGCACACATTCACCCAAAAAGTAAACGCATCATCGTTCGGCTCATTACAATTCAACGTGTCGCAGATAATCGCGTGCATGAACGAATCCACGCACGCGATGACGGACCTACAACAAGCAATAGAAAGCGAAGCGAAGTTTCGCGCCGAAAGCACTCACGGCTCCGGAATGGAAAATTTGAAGGCCGGGGTAGGCTTGCGCGACATCGCGGCCAAAGCTCGCGAAATCGCGCATAAAAAATCAACAGCTTTCGAGTTGCGAAGCCTTAGCGACTACGCATGGTCAATCGGCTGCTCGTCCTGGACCTTAATCGGCGCCCTCTTCGTCGCATTAGCCCTGACCTGGTGCTTCTTGCGGTACCGAGCGGGCAAGCCCATGCGCGATCTCGTCAACCAGCAGAAGGTGATGATGCAACTGGAGATGACGCGCCAGTTCCGCCGCAGAACGGACGAAACGACGGTCTAGCCCGCGTCTCATACGCGCACCAGAGCCACGGACGGCCGAGCAGCACTGCAGTTTTACGCTTAGAGGCCTCGCCGTCTTTCATATCCTTTTTCTCTTTCGGGGGCGATTAATCCGCGCCGAACGATAATCTATGCCGTAGCTACAACCAAGCCGCTCTATAGCGAGAGAGACGCGTGGACTACGGCGCATATATAATATATATATTTTTAAGTTTTATACTTTCATATGTATGCTTACTTTTTACATGTGCTAATGCACTTTGTTCATTTTATTGCAACATATACTTGTTCATTGCTTTACTTTTAACCAACAGGGCCTAGATGTAAGTTACGGGTGCAGCGACAAGCCCGCCTTAAATCTTAAAAAGCGCTTTGGTGCAAAAGCACGCTGCGCCGTGCGGCACCAAATCGTCTAAGGGCACGGCAGTGCAATAAAATAAGCCTGCAATGTATGCAGCGAAGGACCATGTCCTCGCCAGGCTCAAGCAACAGCATTTGGCAAGAGCGTGCCTCAATTTTTCAATTTTTTTTTTACTGCATATAAGTAACTGTTTGCTTCCTCCATATGTGCGTGTAAGAGCGCTCCTTGTAACTCCATTATCGATTTTGCTTATTAACCTAGAATAAGAGAAAATTTGTATTTGAGAGCTCTGCCCCTTAATAGTGTAAGGCAGCAGCGGCTGCCATGAACAACACCCGCGGTTCACACTTACACACACAAGTTCATACATTGCATATTATTATTTTTTTTTAACGCTGGTTTTCACGGAATCAGTGGGGTTTGGTTTAGAATCCAATGCGCAGGGACAATGCGTTTTTATTTCTTTTCGTCTTTTATAGACATCGTGCATATCTTTATTAGTATCATGCACTGGCATCTAGGGATAAATTTTTTTTTTAGTTTTCAATTCTTTTAAGGAGGGTAAAAAGAAAGCAAAAGTGCAATCTTAAGGTCACTTCAGCGCGGAGCGCGCTTACGCACGCCCGACGCTCACAATACGCAAATACACTAACACACAAGCACTCCACGCACGGCTCCGCTGGCGACCCTGTTTTTTTTTTTGGGCGTCGTGGGCGGACGCCCGCGCGGCCTCGGACGTGTCACGGACGAGCGCTAGGCTCTCCGGTGGCAGCTCCTATGGCTGCGGCTGGCGACGCTCAGAAAGCGTCGTCAGCAGGGAACGCCGTTGCCTGGAGTTCTCACGCGCAAAGATGCAGCGCGTGCATCTTTGCACATGGGACCGCTAACCGTCGACGAGCCGCGTCGACGGCAGAGCGGGCAGATCTGCGGCGGCCACAGTCGAGAGCAGAGCTCTCGCTTCTGAAGAATAAACACTTCGATTGCACCTCGATACTCTGCGATTCAATCGTGCTCCCAGAGCATCCCATCACCCCCCTTGCATCCGTGACATTTTCGGCAGTGAAATTTTCTAAATTTTCAACTCCACTAAAACAAATAAATTTTTTTTATACATCAAATTCCACTAACTTCTACCAAATTAAATCTTACCCTCCTGATTTGTTATGAGTTGTAAGTGTACAAGTTGTAAATCGCAAACTGTAGATGTAAATAGTATCGAATTGTGTATTATTGTTATTGTTTATGTTTCCATGGTTCACAACATTGGCCTTGTATCGGCGAATAACCTGCAAGTAGGAATACTGGCATATTGCATTGGGCGTTTATTGTTTACCAGACGTTGGCCCTTTCTTATCATTTCGGTAACTCGCCCGATCATCAGACCAAGATTGGAAAAATACTGTTTGGCTTACAGCGTTAGCGTAGTATTGGACTGGTCGATAATCATTGGACGTTCTTGTTTGGAGTTACTTTTCGTCGTAATTTCAAATTACGACGTGCGTTGAGAGCTACGACTATATCGTCGCTCCTAGCAAAGAATTAAAAAAACCACTGTCAATTCTTTGGCACGTAGCTTCCTTCAATATTATGTATTGCTTAATATGAGAATTGTTTTTGCTTCATTTATAATTCTATCAAGTATTTATTTTGTTTGATGGATAACATTATTTCGAATCAATTACAAATATATAATTAAATCTCTCTCTCTATCTCTCTCTCCCTCTCGCCCTATCTTTCTTTCGCATAGCTTGCCTAGCTAATTGTTAAACTGATCTCCAAGAGACGTCACCCTCCCTTTTATACCTAACATCCTATTTACTAACACTTTAAAATAATTTTATTTAACGTAATTTTTGTATCAATTACATTTAAATGATATTGTTTCCTCACCACCAAGCGGTAGATATCTCGGCGCGTTTTTTTCTTTTTTTGTAAGGAAATGAATAGATAATAAATCTATCTGAACAATTTCTCAAAACTATAATCAAATCTATGAATAAAAATCTGTTGTCCGCTCGGCAACCTGGCTCGACACGGAGTGGCGAGAGAGCTTGTCTTGGGGACGCTCGGAAGTGTTCCGGACCTCCAACGCAGTCCCAAGTTTTACTTCCCCGCTGCTACGTCCCAGCGTCGGCGCTTGTTGCACTCATTAGGCCTTACGGGGCCTGGCAACGGTCGAGCGCCAAAACTGCAAGCGCAGCATCGCACGCGCGCAAGTAGCCGTTGGCGGGAAAGGTGTTTAGCTTAGCGAGATTCTGTTCTGCCACTTGATAATTTTGTGGCCTTGAATGCTCGCTATGCTTTTACTATATGGAACTTTCTCGAAGCTATATTCGAAATAAATCTCGAATAATAGCGACGGGAAAGTTGTCACATAACATCTCCCCCCCCCCCCCCCCCTTGCGAGAACGTTTGTCGTCCTCGGACAAACTGAAACTGCGCGTCTCCTAAGGGTCCGAGTATTAAAGGGTAAGTAACAATATTCCCAGTGAGATTTCGAAGAGTGAGAAGAATAAAATTGTCCAAAATGATACGAAAGTAGCGTCTCTAAGTTTAGGAATGTGCAATGTTTATTTTGATGTCTTTGCATTGACATTGTACATCCTTTCTCTCTCTATGCTTTTATTTCTTTAGGAGTCGTTGCTTTGTACA
This sequence comes from Pteromalus puparum, assembly GCA_012977825.3. Lineage (NCBI taxonomy): Eukaryota > Metazoa > Arthropoda > Insecta > Hymenoptera > Pteromalidae > Pteromalus > Pteromalus puparum. The sequence goes on along the minus strand of CM053170.1, from coordinate 19,963,543 downwards.
TGATCTATATGATGTTTATCATGTACTTAGCTTTGTTCTCATTTGATGTTTTATTTTGCACTGACTATAGTGCATGTGAATGTGCAAGAGAGTGTCCAAGAAAGCGATGAAACATAATATAACTTTACATTGTTATAATTTCGGGTGGTGATATGGGTGGGATTTAATTTCGTGTCATTTTGGTTCATTAAGTTAATAAACGAATTGATTTGGCTATCTATTTACCTTCGTTTGTTATTCTTACTTACTTTGTTGTTTTGGGTCCGTGGTTCATGATGCTATCTTATGTGCTAAATTTTTAGTATTATAATTAACCTGTCCTATTTGATTCTAAATATTATCATGTGTTTTTGGGTAATTCATTTTGTTAGTAGCTTATAATTATGTGAATTTTACTTGTGACTAAATATATATATTTGTTAAAAGGGTCCATAATAAAAGGTTCGGGTTCATTATAAAATGAAAAAAGCATATTTATTGTGGTCCATTATTTTGGTCCGAGGTAGCAATACATTATTTGGGTATGAGGAAATTAAAGTTGATTACTGGGAAAGTTGGTCATAACTCATGAGGCTCATTCTCTTGAGTATGTCGTCCATCTCTTCTTTTTTTTTCTTGTTTCTTCTTGGTCCAGTTGTTCCGGTGATAGTGGTCTGAGCAGATTTTGATTCTGCTCAATGGATTGGTCCAAGATTGATATTAGTGTAGTAGATTGCTCACTTCGGCTCTCGTTGGTTTGCCGTTGTGGTAATTGGTCTGCTCTTATTAAGGTGTTTGGCGCTTCTACTTCCGTTTTGGACCAAGTTTCAATTACTGACAGTTTCTTTCTATTAGGCTCTTGTTCCTCACATAGTGTCTCGTGCAAGGCGAAGTTTTTATATTGGACCATTTATCCGCAATGGTTGTGCCTGATTTCCAGATGCGCATTTTGGATCATGCAGATTCTTTCATGATCCCTGCGTCTTCTGAGATCTGCTACTTGACCGCACACGTTGTGTATGAGTCTGTACGAATCGTGCCCTCTTTTTAGTTTCCCTGGCGTCGCCCATGTTGGTTTATATCTCATGTCACATTCTCTGAATACTCTTCTGGCATCCTCTTGGTTAAAATATTGTATTAAGCCCATTTTCCGAATTTCATGGAAGTTGTCTTCCTGATCGTTCATTTCTATTGCAATTATATGGCCCAAGTGGCCGAATCTCATGAACTCTTGTAGGTATTCATAATCGGTAGTCCACAGTGGTATCAAAACGCACAATCGTAGGCCTGCAGTGTTACCCTTATTCATATTTCTTGGCAGTTCTTGCCTTTCTCCGGCATTTTGCTCCGCTCATTGCTCTTGCTGCTCTGACAAACGATTAGGTTGGTAAAAGTAATAGTCTCTTAACTCTAGGGCCTATTACTTCTGCCTTGTCCATATTCATTAAGCTTATTGATTTGTCCAAGAATTCGCATGTGCCTACTTTGTGAAATAACGGTGTTATTTGGCTTTTGGGTCCTTGGTATATGATTTTTATGGTGTTATCTTGTATTTTCTCCAAATCGATTATAAAGTACTCTCGTTTGTCTTCTTTTTTCACTGGTTTTCGATAATTCCGTCCTCTGACAATTATCAGAGGTGTTTTTCTCTTTTTGTATTCAGTTGTTGGTTGGTCATTACTGGCTTCTTCGTTTGGGTCCCCATTGGTGTCTGTTGAGCTTGCAATGCTGCTCTCTTCTACGGCGCCTTCAATCTCGAAATTTGCTACGACTGCCGATGTTTTTTCTTCGTACTTTACTAAGATGGTCGACAATTCATCTTCTGCGGTCTCGATAATGATTTTGTTGGGTCCATAATTGCCGAATACTCTTATTGCGGCCGCTCGGTCTCCATTGTACATTACCTTAATTGTATTGGGCCGTATGTGTTCTATGCCAGAGATTCCTGCCCTTGGTGGTGATTCTCTGCCACTGGGAGTGGGTGTTGGTGAGGCTAGGTTTAGTGTCAAATTGACATGGTTCTCTAACCCTTTTGTCTTGTTTCGTTGTTCTGTTGTTTCATAATTAACACGTATGGCTCCGTCTCCGTCTCTGCTTGCTGGTCGATGAATCAATTCACGTGGTCCATAACTTTTCAATAATCTTGACGCCTTCCTGGCGTTAGTGATCGTGTCTAGGATTTCCTGCACGTTCGGGTCCATTCTGTAACAATTCAGGTTGGTCTGAATTAATATGGTCCGGCTATTGCAAATTTTGGGGTCACTTATTGTCTAATATGCTTGGTTATTTTATGCTTGCTGGATCTTAGGGTCCATATCATTAATTTTTTGTTTAGGTTATAGTTCTATCATGAGGTCCAGGTATTTGTTTAAATGCATTTTGGGATGCGTGGGTCGCAGGGTACCATTTGCTCTTCTCATTCAATCAATTGACTTTCCTTAGGATGATTTGTTTTTGGTGGTAAAAAAAATTGTTATTTGTTGAGATATCAGTCCTGCTTGATGCTGGTCATCATTTATCTCTTATTTTGAGTGTATTGGGGGGGGGGGGGGGGNCGAGTCGTAGAACTGCCGAATTGCAGCATGCCTGCGAGGCTATTGATGCGCATGGGTACTACCCAAAAGCTACTGCAGTTCATGGTAAGATCTAAACGCGGGAAGTGGTTGTAGCCTGGAAACCAGTGCTGTTCATGGCCTAAGAAGTGGGGTAGTGAGTAAACCCATGTTAGAAACTCGTATGAAAGAAAACATGTTGCTAGTAGAATTTGCCGGCTTGAATTTGGAAAGGACATTAAATGTGATCGTGCTTTTCTGTGAGATAGGGTTTAATAATGAACAGTCCTTGTGTCTCGGATATGGAAGGTCATAACAGACGACATTTTGCAAATAGCATTCGACTGAGTCTATGCGAAATGGACCTACTGGGTAATATTAGCGTCCTTCTGTGAGTTAGCGTTTAACAGTGGAGATTGTATGATTTGGAATGAGATCGCTGCTCAATGTGCAGGGTACTTCATGGCCTTCACGGCGATATGGGGTTTGTGACGTATCGGAGTACCGTGAATCTGAGGGAAATTCCAATGATTTTCCTAGATTGGGAAAAGTTGAATATATAACAATGTGCTATGGGGTTGAGACATGTGTGGAATGAACTTTCGTTCAGATGATGGATCTTGCAAAATTCATAAATGAAGAGTGAATCTAGTATTCGTAATTCCTGAATCTAGTATTCGTTACATTTAATGTTTTTGCCTTTTTGTGAACTAGGCTTCAAAATTGGTCATTTTTTTGTCTCACAGAATGTGGGAGGGTACATTGGATAAGTTTATTCCACTATTTAATGAATGGTGGAATAGGAGAGTACTTGTCCAAGAGATACTCTTTGGACCTAGATGTTGTAAGGGTATTACGAAATTATGTATTCTCTGATTCTCGTGACATTGGTGATAGGAAAAAAAAATGCGTTTTGTTGTTTGTGAGCTAGTTTTTAATGGTGTACCATTTTGTTTAAATATGAAATTATTAGAAACATTTCAGTTTAAGTGATCTTTTATGATTCACTTATTGTTATCATAACATTTCTTTCCACATTTTGCTTTCTCCTGGAGAAAGCTTTGTAAGAGTAAAATTTTCACTTTCACTAAAACTTCGTAGAAACGCATTTAGAGGTGTTTGGAGTTTGAATCACGTGTTTTTAGAAAAGGTCCGTATGGATGTGTGTGTGTGTGTGTGTGTATGTTTTTTATACGGACGTTGACAGAGCGAACTCTATTCAAGTGGCCCTACGACATTAAGACCCCACCGGCACCATCGCTAGACATCGTACTTCGGTGGGGCCGTTTACCAGCCGATTGGCTTCTTCTTTGGGGTTTGACATTTCCATACTTCCCCCGTCCACCGTAGTGATTAGGGGTTCGGGATCAAACTCGTCTGCTTCTTACTGCATCGTCCGGCCGTCTACTTCCTACAGCATCGTCCGGTCATCCTCTCGCAGTCTCAATCCTCGCCCTACGTTCCTCTGCATCAGGCAGGGGAGCTGGGCTCAGCTCAACCTACGTTCCTCTGCATCGGTTTGAGGAGCACTTACATTAGACGGGCATTGCCACATCTTATTGTAGCCTCAACCCCGACACCTACGTTCCTCTGCATCGGGTGGGGGAAGTCTTGGCTCAACTTAGTTACCTACAATTCTCAGCATCGATCTAAGGAGCAGATATACGGACGGTAGTCTCATCGTCTCGGGATTCCGTAAGNCATAAGCTGGCGTCTTGCCGCGTCCTCACTTCTAAGTTTTTTCATTACGGTGGCCGCGAACGACGCCACAGCCTTCCAATTATTTGCTGACTTGAGCATCAGGAACGTCCTGTACGGCGTGCTGATGTTACCTCCTTGGTGTACGACTTCACCGTTGCTGCTTCATGCCAGACCGGGGCGGTGTACAGTATAATTGAGTCAATTACGTGTGCCAGCAGCTGTCTTTGAGTTTGTCGCGGTCCGCCTATGTTGGGCATCAGTCCCGCTAACGCATTTGCCACCTGCGATGCTTTCTTACCGACTATTTTAAGGTGTTCATCGAACCTTAGTCGGGCGTCGATTTGTACTCCTAGGTATCGTATGGAGGGCGCCGAGATAATGTCGCTGCTTCCAACCATTAAGGTTATTGTCTCCTTTTTCTTCCGGCTTGTCACCAGGACCGCCTCCGTCTTGTGGTCAGCCAGTTGGAGACCAGCTGTCGTGATCCAGCTTCTGATGCTGCGGATTGCGTCGTTTGCATCTTCGGTAATCTCCTCCAATGATTTATCGGTCACTACTATCGCAATATCATCCGCAAATCCAATAATCTTAATATTGGGAGGTACCGGAATCCTCAATACCCCGTCATACATGATGTTCCACAGTGTTGGGCCCATGACTGACCCCTGTGGAACGCCTGCAGTGTAAAGACCGTATTTAGTATGAATACGGGCTGCGCGAGTCGTACAAATAATTATTTTATTCGCGGAAACTAGCATAGGCTCGTGAGCCTTATTGTTACTAGAGGTGTTGAATCTACAATCTACGTGGACAAGTGGCACGTGACTATCGCGGCGATGTGTCTGCTACGCGGACGCTCGTGCGCGGACAGTAGTCTGTCCACTTTCTATTCTTGCGCGGACCGGTTCTTTCGGGCGGACGCTGTTGGTGTGTCCGCAGTCGCGATGAATTGAATCACGGACAATAGTATATCACGCTGCAGATGCTCGGACGATGGAATGTCCGCAAGTGAATTGCTCGCTCTTACCTTCGGTCTTGATGATGCTGGCAAGCTTACTTTGTTCCTTTATTCTTAGTTGTTTAGGTTGTTTTAAGGATACGCTTATAATAATAATAATTATTATTATAGAATCTGATTAATTGTTATAGTTTCTTTATTGGAGACAACCCGGAACTCAGCTGATGTTACACAATTTAATACAGGATGTTTGATAGTTTAATCTAATAATTATACAATTGTGGACTTACAATTATTGTTGCTCTGCGCACTAGAAATGGCTCTAATCACTCGTTCGTGGCAGGTGCTATTTGTTCTTAATCTACACGATTACTCGTGGCAATAAATGAGTAAGATTGGCCTACTGCACAGATGAAGGTTACTTCACTTGCTTTGCGCCGGAGATGCCACTCGCCGGTCCTTCGCTATTACTGTACTACGTTCAACTCACGTCTAGCAACGAAGAGTTATACTATATTCTACCACAGAGTTTGAGTGGGTTTCTAGCAGCTAAATAAGCGATGCGAGGCAGGAAACAGCACTCGTATCAATCACCCAGGTCCAGTGTCGGTAGGAAGTATACGTGAAAAGGCACTGCGTGGATCGATCCCGGAGGCTTATAAAGCCTCGGTGTCGATACACGCAATTGACATGATTTTATTGAGAAGGCACTACGCGACCAATCAGCATCTGCCACTAACGAGGGTACACGCATGCAGGTGTTGTAATTAACCGCGCGCGAGCAGTGCTGACTCGCAGGTCAATCACTGCTCCGATTTTCGGCGATCGGTTTTGTAATGTCGCAGTCTGTTTCGGTAGACGTTCGTCTGTGCGTGCATGAATGCCATCGCACAGGCGTTATACATATACTTATTTGCTGTGTATAAAGCGTGTTGGACATTACACCTCCCCCCCCCCCCCCAGAATGTTGCTGTCCTCGGCAACGGAGCCGGCGCAAAAAGAGAAAAAAATGTCCCATGTTTATAATATTATTTACTTTAATAATTCTTTACTTATAAACATAAATTTGTAACGAAATGAGTTTTGTAATCCAATTTTAAAAAAGTACAATTATTTGCATATTATCGAAGAAAAGAGAAAAAAAATTTTGGTTCTGTATTTCTAATCCTACCATATATACATATTAAAACTTTACTTTTTGACAGAGTTTGATAAAAAAAAACACGAATTACTCGATACAAACTTATAGGATAACGAGAAAAGACAAAAATTATTTATAATTATTTTTCATTTGAGTTAGATACTTAATTTATTGATGTTGATCGATCTCGTCGGCAGGGTCTACACTCGTAGGGGATTCTTCCCGCACAGGCTGCATTAGCCCAGTTCTTCTTGCATCCCACGCATAATAGCCAGCCGACTGAGTCGTTGTCCATTCCTGTGAACCAGCAGTTGCCTAGACATTCTGTACAGTCCGTGAGCAACATTGGTTTCGATAGTGTTGAAAGTTGGTGCTGGGTGTTTGTCACTCTTCCGATCGATAGTTTCAGCTGTTTCTGCTTTTCTTTTATTTTCTTGCGTTGATCCCTTTTTCTTAGCCGATCTCTTTCTCTTCTCCTTGCTAATTTATCCTCTTCACTTTCCTTTGTTTTGCTCTTTTTCTTAGCGCTTTTATCTTCACGCTCTTGTCGTCGCTCGATTATTTTGTTTTGTTTTGGTAGTAGAACTTTAGTTGATTCTGCCGTTTGGCTAGTAAATGTTAATCCTCTTGTCGATGGGTATCTCCATATTGTACGGAGGCACATTAGTAATGTTTCTGGTGTAATGCTTATTAGATAGCTTACTTTGTTCGGGATTGGTTTGCTGTATAGTTTCGATTTGGTTTTTCTCCTTTCGTTCTCTAGCCGTTTTAGCTTTATCAAACAATCCTTTATTTTGATGTTCGTATTAAGGTATGTGCTTGTTTTTGGCGGACTCGGTGGACACCGCACACTTGCTTTTCGGTCCAACTTTTGCGGCTCATTCTTCTGTCCAGGCTCCGCTGACAACATAAGTGCGTGCAGACTCGGCAGACACGGCGGACACGGAGGACACGGTTCTTTGTCCCCCTCCGCTGTCACATAAGCTGGTGTGTGGACTTGCGAGTTCGGCAGACGCAGTGTACGCCCCGGACTCGCAGCTCTGTTCTGCTCCTCATTTCTGTCTGTGCTAGTGTGTGCGCTCGGACTTGGTGGACTGGCTAGAGTCACAGCGTTGTCCCACTTCGTCGCTTCTGATGCAAACACCTGTGCGCGCGGACTCGGTGGACTCGGGAGACTCGGCGAACTGTCGCTCTCCCGCGACTCTTCCCTCTCCACGCACGCATCAGATGGTGTATGCACGTGTGGACTCGCTAATTCGTCTTGTGACACTTGTACACTAAGCGCACAAGTATTAACACTTTTTATTGATTGTTTTAAACTTCCTGAAGCGTACAATTCACACTGCACTGATTTATTTGTATGCTCCTTTAGTCGCGTTGTTATTAGTTCGCTCTCACTGCTAACGATGTTATGGGTCGAATTACATTGCGCCCACTCCTTCCAATACCGCTCTTCAGCCCGCTCTACCAGTAGCTGAGCCCTTTTTAGCTGTTCGAGGGCTCCTAACAACACTTTTTCGGCTACTTGCACTGCTTCCATATTTTCACTGTAATTTGCTGTGGCTGTATATAGTATCACACTGTTCGTCGTGTCGAAAAACTGCGAGCGCATTTGTGCTGAGTTTGTAATTTTGCTGAGCACTGCATTTTAGAGTTCAATGCTCTTCTTTTTCCATTCACGGCTTAGCTTCCTCTCCACTTGGTATATAATTCGAACGATGGTAGCACTTACTGGGTTATCGACCTGTGATTTGCCTGTATGTATTTAGTGATTTGCCTGTATGTATTTAGTGATTTGTATGTTTGTCTATATGTGTGAATGTGCACTTACGCTAATCGTGTATAGGTGTTTTATGTTTGTCGATTTAAAAATTATAAATTTTTGATTTTGTCTATTTTATATTTTTACCTATTAGCTTTATCGATCCCGATGATTATTATTCCGATAAAAATTATGCTTAATTAACAATTTAGCAACAATGGACTAAAACTTATAAACTATTACAGATTTTTGATTTTTAGTACTTTACCTCACTTTAGGGTCTCAAAAGACGTTTAAAAACGAAAGTTGCAAACTATTGTTTATAAGCTTGTTACAAACAAACTTACAATGTAAAAATTATTATTTTTGTTCCTAATTTGTTAATTAAGTATGCTCTAACTGTATATAGTTTCTAAATTTCCAATTTGTTTAAATTATAGTAACGTCGTTAATAATAAACAATTTATCACAAACCTTTTACTAAAATTTGCTATGAACTTTTGTTTTCAATAATCCATGCTGGAATATTATTTTGAAATTGTATTTGCCCCGCATTATCGTTTTAATTCGTACACTCCTGAAGGATTCCTATTACTAAATTGACTTTCGCGATTTTTGTCTACTAAGTAAAATTCTTTCCACAATTCTGATTTTTCCACGCCGCGCACAGTTGTAATTTGTGTGTCGTTCTGAACGTATCGACAGTTACTTGTCTTAGAGTGTTTATTCAATTTTTCTGATAATTTAATTATCATGGTTCGCCATTGCAAACGATTTTGTCGGAATGGAAGATGGGAGCGCATAAACGTGAGTTTAATTAGTTTTAAACGCCGTTCTGTTATTAGATTGTCTGTAACCATTTGATTGAATTATTTGTAGTGGACGCAGTGCAGTATTTTACGGTTGACACGGCATGATAGTCGATATATGAACGAGAGGCTGCAGGGATGCTTCGACATCCCTTTTTATGATTGGCACTTAGATCGCCTATTTTTGAATGAAGAGTTTTCGTTTACCTCTAGCGGAGGGTTTACGGTGGAGGTCGAAGTATTCCAGGACCTGCTCATTCTATACATAAGTCGCTTCATAGTTCATCGTCAGCCCTTGGATCGCCAATTGTTAAGGACGTCCATGCGATTTCTGTCGTGTAATTCGTCCATCTCTCCATCTAGTTTACTTGTGATGTCGTTAGAAGTTATTATAAAAGTCGTTTTTATGCATTTTTCTCATTTATTGTATGATTAAACAAATAAATAGTTGTTGTTATTAATTTTTTTTTTAATACTAATCAGTCTGCTTTTAATTTAAGTTATTCTACTTTAAAAAAAAATTGTTAGTCCCACTACCCAATGCGTGACAGTAGTCCGGTCGGACACGCCCGGACGTCCGAGGTGTCACACTTGTCCGCGAGGTAAGTCGCGAGGACTGTCGACTGTCCGCTCCAGAGCGCGTATCCGTCTGTATCTAAGTCACGTAGACTGTCCGCACTGTCATGTGTGTTCTTTTACTTTGTAATTTGCAGTCATTCTTACAGCTATTTTTCGATAATGCACACATTTTACATTACTTACATTCTATGCAGTGTACAGTTGTTTTCAATTTTTACCAAAATTTAGATTCTTACAAAAATTTAACAATTAGAAAAAAAGAAATTTTCATTCATTAATACAAAGAACTGCCTTGGATTGGCAACGGTCTTATGAAGTAATTCAAGGAGTCGACGCTGGAAATTCTCCCTCTTTCTCCTAATTGGTGGTTGGATCCTGACGTTTCCTGGGACTGGTAGACTGCCAGCTGTGTACAACTTGGTGTTCTCGTAGGTGGTATATGTACGACTGTTTCTACAGCTGGAGACTGATGTCCATTAAATTGTTTTGTTATCTCTTCAATTTTTCCAGCAGAGTTCTTGGAATCATAGGCCAAAAGAGGTCTCACTGCGGGAAGTTCGAGGATTTCGTCCTTAGTATGTTCAGCAGTCTTGGTCTTTTTCTTATGACTGGTCTTACTTTTCCGGACACAGCAGCTGCATCCTCTTATAGGGCAGCAATACTTGTATACAATTATTATTAAAGCTATTATAACTAAAGGGGTTATTGCTGCCGAGGAGATGTATGATGTATACGTGATTTTCTCTCTCTTTTGGGCTGCGATCTCCGTAAACTTGTCTTCGAGTTGCTGGAGTGTGATAGCGTCCTCGCTTTCCGCCCACTTGCGGATTTGTTGTTTTTCTTCGTTCGAGATATCTGGGACATCTTGAAAAGAGTCGTAGCCTTTCATAATGCTATCAGTTGTGAATGTGAGGTTTAATTTAAGTCCTGGATTGTACAGGTAGGTTTCGTTTGTTTGTAAAATGTTTACACCGTATAGTATGTTTTGGCTGGTGTGACCATAGCACTGTCCGCGTAACGTGAGTATACCTGTCCCACTTACAGTTACTTCCGCTTTGCGTTCATCGTTACACATAATACGCATTTGGACTGGTTTGATGACCGAATACAACCATTCGTCGGTACTACTGAGCTTGCTCCAGTAAGGAGTGGGCTTGGCAGAAATAGCTAGCTTACATGTTCTCAGTGTTGCAGGTGTTGGTCTTGCTAATAGTGCGAACTCGCACGGGCTATTCTCATTGTCGATGTTGAACGGCAAGGATGGTGGACATATAGATACCTTCCGATACAATTTGCATGTGTCAATATATTCCTTTGAAGCAAATACATAATTTTGCATGTCGTGGGACACTATTAAGTGTGAATATTGTGGGACTAACATGACATAGGTCGTCAGGTTAACCATTATTTCTTGAGGAATTGGTAGTGGATGTATTTTATATTGTGAATATCTTGCTTTATCCGAGAGTGGGAATTCCAAGGTCAACACCAGTTTTCCTCCGACTGTGCTTACACTAATTTTTGACATTGCGTGTAACATCTCTACTGTCACAGTGCTATGCTCCCACGGTAAAGTGTGTCCATT
>CM053170.1:19915247-19946927 GCA_012977825.3 Pteromalus puparum | reverse complement strand
CTTGAACTCAGTTTTCTTTCCGGTTTCTTCTTCTGACCATCCGGAGTGCTCGTTTTGTTGCTAAGATTTTGTCTAGCTAAAGAAGTTTTAGTTGGTTTTGGGACTATAGGTAGAACTCTAGCCTCCCCTCCCGTGACTACACTAGGGACAGGCTTATTCAGGACTTCTGGTTCCTCCGCAGTCCTCTTGTCTATGGGGTTGCGGGACAACGCGTCCGCGTTTGTATTCAATTTACCGGGTTTATACCGGAATGTATAGTAATATCCTCTCAGTCTTAGTCTCCAGCGGTTCAATCTGCTCATGGGGTCCTTCAGGGAATCGATCCACGTTAATGGTTCGTGGTCTCCGTAAATGGTGAAATGTCGACCGTACAGGTAATGTCTAAAGTAATCCACTGCGTCTATCACCGCGAGACATTCCTTTTCAGTAGTTGAGTAGTTCTTTTCCGCTTTGTTAAGGGACCTGGACATATACGCTACCGGGTGATCGTCTCCCGGTTCTCCTTGGCTGAGGACTGCTCCAATAGCTCCGTCGCTAGCGTCCGTAGTCAAAATAAATGGTTTATCGAGATCTACCGAAGCCAGAACCGGTGCTTCACAGAGAGCCTGTTTCAAGATTGCGAAACTTTGCTTTTGTGCTTCTGTCCATTCCCACTTCTTATTTTTCTGAAGCAGGGAATTGAGTGGTTGAGCCTTCTCTGCAAAATTTAGAATAAATCGTCTGTAATAGCCTGCCAATCCAAGAAATTGGCGGATTTCAGTTTGGTTCGTAGGTGCTGGGAATTCCTTAACTGCTGAAATTTTAGATGGATCTGGTCTCACCCCATTTTTATCGATTATGTGGCCTAAATAAATAATTTCAGGCGTTAGGAATTGACACTTATCGATTTGTAGTCGAAGTCCTGCTTCTGATAAGCGCTCAAACACCTTGTTTACCTTTTCTTCGTGTTCTTCCAACGTATTCGCGTAAATCACTATGTCGTCGAGGAAAACATACATTTCCACCCCCTGTAAACCTGATAAAACACAGTCCATCAGCCGCTGAAAAGTCGGGGGTGCGTTGGTAAGGCCAAATGGCATACATAAGTACTCAAAATGGCCGTATTTAGTATTAAAAGCGGTCTTTTGTATATCCTCAGGTTCCAGCTCGATTTGGTGAAAACCCATTGCTAGATCAAAAACTGAAAAATACTGTGCACTACCGATTTGCTCGAGTATCTCTAAGATATTAGGTAGAGGGTAGGCATCTTTAATGGTCTTGGCGTTCAGTTTTCGATAATCTATAACTAAGCGATATTTTCTCTTACCATCTGGTCCCGGTTTCTTGGGGACAATTCGACAAGGACTGCAAAACGGACTGTTAGATCGCCGTATGACATTGGCGTCCAGAAGTTTCTGTAGTTGGTTAAATAACTCCTCATCTTGTCCTGTCGGTCCTCTCTTATACTTAACTCGGACAGGTTCATCGTCAGTTGTCCGGATTTTATGTCTCACGCGGTTCGTTCTTGGGGCTGGGTCTCCAGGCAAGTAAAACAAATGAGAGTAATTTCTCACTATTCGCTGTATTTGCCTTAATCCTTGGCGTGTATGGTACGATTGCTGTACTTTTTCCATGATAAATTTTAGTCTATCTTCTGGGTTCGTAATAGGATCTCCCTCCAGAGGAAACTCGAAGAAGTCGTCATCTTCGCTCAGATCGAAAGGTTCTAGATATTGAGGAGTGATTTCAACCTCCACTGGATCTTCTCTCGTATTTATTGCCATAGCGTAACAGTATCCGTTCTCATTAGTGACTGCTGCCTCTCCGACATATACTCCTGGGACAGTGGTTATTCGCCGCAGGTACGCTTCTCCAACTACTGAGTCTGCTGTAGCTGGAATTCGTATAGGCACCTTTGCTCTGGCTGGCAGTTTGAAAACAGTTTTTCCGTGCGACTTGAAACCTTTATAACTAAACGGTTTTTGCGGTAATTCCAACATTTCTGGTTCAATTTCGTCATTTTCATACGGAAATTCGTACTTCATATAGTAAGAAGTAGCACTTGTAACTGATGACTTTTTGCGTCTCGTAGGTCCATACTTTTCGTCCGGATTAATCTCGTTTTCCGGAAATATTTTATGCACAAAAGGAACTGGGGTTATAGGTTGGCTTTCGGTAATCAACACTTCATCCCCAAACATGATGTTCACTTTTTCATTATACAAGAACGGGTTTCCAAGAATTAAATCTTCTTCTAACGGAGTCTCGGCAGGTAAAACGTGAAAAAGGTGTTCTTTCCCCATTATTGATAGCTTTACTGTACCTTGGGTTACTATGCCCTTAGGTGAGATTCCCATAATATGCATGAAGTCATTATGTTCTATCACAGTGTCCGGTTTTAGTGAACTGTGTTTTACGGCATTTATCTGTGACCCAGTGTCTATTATACACATGGCCTCGGCAGGTACTAGTTGTTTTACCTGTAGTTTTACAGACGGTGTTGTCCGGTCTGCAGACGTGATTCGAATTACTTGTGTTGGGTATCCTCTGGGGTTGTCGTTCTTGGGCTCATTGGGCGCTGTTGTGATGATGAGCTCATCGCCGCGTCCTTCCGATGAGCCGCTTCCCAGTTTAAATGATTCTTGTCACCGCGGTATGGCGAGCTTGCTCTGGGTCTGTCCGTTTTATGATCATACAACCGGTTATCTGATCTTGAAGGAGGTTGATGATAGCCCTCACGATCCATACCGGGCATAGGAGGTTGCATAGGGTAAGGCATATAAGGATTCATGTACAAGTAAGGAAATGCTGGATTTCCCGGTGGATAATAGCAATAAGGGTTAGGTGGCATGTAAGGATACGGTCCCATCATTGGTGGATACGGATGTCCGTAGTGTCCTTGCTGCGACATTTCTGGTGGATACCTCGACACGGGAGACACCGAACGGCTTCTGGACGGTCCAGGAGTCCGCTTTAATATGCTTACTGGGCCCGTGGGTTCGGGTGCATTTGCATAACTTAATTGTGGAGGTGCGTTTATCCTTCCATTCTCTATTGTAGTCCTGGGAAAGTGTGTATCATTCGGGTCATACGTATAATTTACTTCGTTTCTCTTCGGCTCTGGATCATTAAAATTGACCTTCTTCGGTATGTTACTTTCCGAGTCGTCGTGCTTTCGGTACGGCTCGGACTGCTGGTAGTTCCTTGTGTCCTCTCGTCCGTTAGGAACTTGATCTGGTTTACAATACACGTAATGTACCTTAGGATATACATAACCTTCACCGCACATCTTGATTCTGGCCTTCTCGTACTTTAGGGCTGTGTTAAATGCTGCAGTTAATGTTTGAGGGGCTGTATCCGTGATACCCGTTCGCCAACCGTCCGGTAGTCCATTGACAAAAGATTCAAGCGCAAGCAACTCCAGGTGTGGTCTTTGGTCTACTGCTGCTTGCGTTGGTGTCAGTCCTTCTTTTACGGCAGCGATGGCGTTGTTTATCAAGGCGTTTAGCCGTCCATAGTATTGACGGACATTCTCACCTTTCCTCATTGATGCTGCTTGAATTTCATTCAAGTAGTAACCGTAGGATCTTGATGGGGCAAAGCAATCTCTAAGATGGTTCTTGAATTCGGCTAATGTTTGAAAAGTATTACCCTCCAGTGATTGCCTCGCTTTGCCCTTTAACCGCGATATCACGAACCTTAAAAACTGAGGTTCTTGATCCGGTGGAAGCAATGTGAAGCCGTTGTCCACATCTTGAATGAACTCCTTTAAATTCATGTTAGTGCCATCATACTCCGGTATATGCATTACCGCTCTGGAGATGTTTTGTGTCTGACTAGCCTCTAACACACTACGTGACACGTCCAGCATTTGTCGGTCACGTTCCGCTTGCTGGACACGGTAGAATTTATCGAGGGCTGCTAACCTCTGGCTAACGTCTGGAATAGCCAGGATCTCCTCCCGAGTTTGATTTAAATCTTGCGACATTGTGAATTTCTGGGCTATGCTTCCAATTACAAAATTTAAAGTAATTTTTAAATAAATATTTATACTTCTAAATTTCTAAAACGTCTAAAGTTTCAAAACTCCTAAGCTTATCTCTGCTAAAACTTTAAATCTAGTCTAATTATACTCCTAAATCCAAACAAAATTCTAGATATTGTTGCTCAGTAACAATGACTGGTTCCTCACAAGGGATGCCATTTTGTAAAGACCGTATTTAGTATGAATACGGGCTGCGCGAGTCGTACAAATAATTATTTTATTCGCGGAAACTAGCATAGGCTCGTGAGCCTTATTGTTACTAGAGGTGTTGAATCTACAATCTACGTGGACAAGTGGCACGTGACTATCGCGGCGATGTGTCTGCTACGCGGACGCTCGTGCGCGGACAGTAGTCTGTCCACTTTCTATTCTTGCGCGGACCGGTTCTTTCGGGTGGACGCTGTTGGTGTGTCCGCAGTCGCGATGAATTGAATCACGGACAATAGTATATCACGCTGCAGATGCTCGGACGATGGAATGTCCGCAAGTGAATTGCTCGCTCTTACCTTCGGTCTTGATGATGCTGGCAAGCTTACTTTGTTCCCTTATTCTTAGTTGTTTAGGTTGTTTTATGGATACGCTTATAATAATAATTATTATTATTATAGAATCTGATTAATTGTTATAGTTTCTTTGTTGGAGACAACCCGGAACTCAGCTGATGTTACACAATTTAATACAGGATGTTTGATAGTTTAATCTAATAATTATACAATTGTGGACTTACAATTATTGTTGCTCTGCGCACTAGAAATGGCTCTAATCACTCGTTCGTGGCAGGTGCTATTTGTTCTTAATCTACACGATTACTCGTGGCAATAATGAGTAAGATTGGCCTACTGCACAGATGAAGGTTACTTCACTTGCTTTCGCCGGAGATATCACTCGGCGGTCCTTCGCTATTACTGTACTACGTTCATCTCACGTCTAGCAACGAAGAGTTATACTATATTCTACCCACAGAGTTTGAGTGGGTTCTAGGCACTCAATAAGCGATGCGAGCAGGAATACAGCACTCGTATTCAATCACCAGGTCCAGTTGTCGGTAGGAAGAGTATACGTGAAAAGGCACTGCGTGGATCGATCCCGGAGCTTATAAAGCCTCGGTGTCGATACACGCAATTGACATGATTTTATTGAGAAGGCACTACGCGACCAATCAGCATCTGCCACTACGAGGGTACACGCATGCAGGTGTTGTAATTAACCGCGCGCGAGCAGTGCCGACTCGCAGGTCAATCACTGCTCCGATTTTCGGCGATCGGTTTTGTAATGTCGCAGTCTGTTTCGGTAGACGTCGTCTGTGCGTGTGCATGAATGCCATCGCACAGGCGTTATACATATACTTATTTCATGTGTATAAACGTGGGACATTACAGCAGTAACATCGTGTTTCACAATATCGTCGTCCGTGCGATATTGTAGTGTCCTATTGCTTAAGTAGCTTGCCACTATTTCCCGAATATAACTTGGCACCCTTAGTCATTCTAAGGCACTGATCATTTGGGGCCAGCGTGCAGAGTTAAAAACATTTTTATCGTCCAGGGTGACAATAGCGCAGTACTTCTTAGCTCCTCGCTTCCATCTCTTGCCGCTAATTGCCTCGCGTGCTGTGTTAACGACTAGCATGATCGCGTCTGTGGTGGATTTGGCTTTGCGAAAGCCGAATTGACGTTCTGATAACCCTAAGGGCCCCTCGGTGAAATCTTGAAGTCGTCCGACTATGATTTTTTCAAGAATCTTCCCTGGGGTGTCTAACAAGCAAATAGGCCTGTAGGACGACGGATCTTCCGGTGGTTTGTCACCTTTTGGCAGCAGGACTAGCTGTTGCAGTTTCCAGCGTTGAGGAAAGATGCCCTCCTGAAGGCACGCTTCAAAAACCCTTAGAAATACCCTTGGGTTACTTTTTATTGCCAGCTTGATAGCCTGATTTGGGACGCCATCTGGGCCGGGTGCAGCTGCGTCCCTGGTCTTTGCACAGGCTCTTCTGAGTTCCTCTTCAGTTAGAGGTGGGATATTATCTGGTGATGGGGCTTTCCAGTGAACCTGACATTGATCGTCCTTGGGAAAGAGGACTTCAATTATGCTGCTCAAGAATTCCGCTTCGCCTGGCGGCGCTGCTACTTTGCCCTTTAGTCGCGCCATGATCACTTGGTAAGGACGGCCCCATAAGTCCCTGTTTACTTCCTCACAAAGTTCTAGATTACAGCGTTTTTTGCTCGATTTTATTGCTTTACGTAGCCTTCTTCGTGCTAGCCGGTATTGCTCCCCCAAGTTAACTCAATTGTTCTGGGCTCTTTGAGCGAGTCTGCGTGCTCGATGGCATTTCTTGCGCAGTTCAGCAATTTCACTTGTCCACCAGTATGTTTCCTTATGCCCTTTTTTCGTTTGTTGGGATCGTGTCATGGATGCATTACACGCCTCTGTAATGAGGTCCATAAGAGA
This sequence comes from Pteromalus puparum, assembly GCA_012977825.3. Classification (NCBI taxonomy): domain Eukaryota; kingdom Metazoa; phylum Arthropoda; class Insecta; order Hymenoptera; family Pteromalidae; genus Pteromalus; species Pteromalus puparum. Next base: position 19,940,458 of record CM053170.1, on the reverse strand, counting down.
GTCGGCCATGGAGTTGGGTGTACCCGCATTGAGCCCTTCCCCTTCCATCATGACCTCAAAAGCTTCCCGATCTAGTGATTTGGCGTTCCATTTACGCATATTATACGTCTTCGGCCCTCTCGCAGTCGCTATTTCGTACAATATAACCCGGTGGTCACTGTGCGTATATTGATCGCTTACTTTCCACTTCTGCAGGTATGTGCTAAGATCGTTGCTTGCAAAGGTCACGTCAATTATTGAGGTTTGTTCGCCTCTAACGAACGTTGGTTCAGAGCCCTTGTTCATTAGACAGACCTCAAGTCTTGTCAGACTTTCAAGAAGTATTTTTCCTCTGTTGTTAGTTGAGGTACTCCCCCAGATGATGGACCACGCATTGAAGTCTCCGGTAATAATTAGATGCCTTTTACTGGCTGCTTCATCCACTACTCTAGTAAGTTGCATTGCGAACTGGGCTTCTGTAAGACTTGGAGGAGCATACACGCTAAAGATGTATATTCTCCCCACTTTTACCCAGGTATATAGCTCTCTGAGGTCGTGTGGTCGTTCCTGTACATGGGTATTCGCACTAACCCAGATTGCTACCCTGCTGCTGCAATCGGTGAATCATTGTTGTGTGGCGTCCCGGTCTTTGTACTGCTCCGAGATGATAGCAACATCTATGGAAGATTCGCGGATGGTCTGTTCCAGGAGATCCTGTGCAACTTCGCAATGGTTTAGGTTGAGCTGCAGAAGTCTCATCCTCTAAACTTTTTAATGTACTCCTGGGTAAACGGGCATGCATAGCTGTATGATGCATGCTTCGTCTGGGATTTTCCGGCCTCTTGGCACAGCAGGCAGCATGGATCCTTGTTGCACAACATGGCTTCGTGCTCTGAGCCACCACAGCGTCTGCAGGCTTTTGACCTGTCTGTCCCTCCGCACTTGGCTGCAGTGTGACCTATTTGCCAACATCTATAACAGCGCCTTATTTCTATTTTTCTCCGGACTCGGCAGTTCACCCATCCAATACGGACTCTGCCTTCCCTTATCAGATTTGCCGCCGAGTTAAGTGGAGCACTTACGACTGCTATCTGCGTTCCTGCATAGGCTGGTCGTAGGGATCTTACTAATATCGATCCAGATGGCCCATCCTTGATGTGTTCGGATAGGATCTCCCGAACTTCTTCCTCTGTAGTGACTTCGTCGATGTCTCTGATCTCCAGAGTGATTTGCTGAGACCTTGTCATAGCCGATGCCTTCTCTTTTACTTTTCCCTCCACTTTGAGGGCCAGTTCTTGCGCTTTCGTGCTTTTGCTATCCAGCTCCAGGATCAGTGCACCTCCCGCATTTCTTCTTATCTTTGTGACCTCTTTTTTGAGGTCAACTAGCTCCGGGTCACTTTTGATAGCCTTTAAGATATCCGCGTAGGACACACCGTCTTTGGCCCTTATCACAATGGAGTTTGGTCTGGCCCTACTTGGGGGCTTCCTCTCCCAGGGGATCTTTTCTCTCCCTTTCTTCTTCCTTGCGACCTTGCGCCACTCTCCTTCTTTCTACCCCNTTGCGCCACTCTCCTTCTTTCGACCCCCTCTTGTCGGTATTTTCCTCCTGTTCTGTTGCCCCTCCAGCGGCTTGCCGACTCTGTGGTTGGGTCTTTTTTACTTTTTGCGGTTGGGGGGTAAACGCAACCTTCCTAGTGCCGTCCTGTTCCTTACTACTGCGCAGACTCGGAGTGGTTTGCGTAGTCTTTCCCTTCAATCCTGGTCGCTGACTCTGTTGCAGATTGTCATCGGCCGTGCACACCGTTCTGTATATGGCCCTTATACTACGAGCAAGATCCTTTATCGGCTTGTGGACATTGTGTTTGTCCCTTACAAAATCGATAAGCTCATCGATTCTAGCGCCCAGACGGTCGAGCTGGTCTTGCTTGCGTAGAACGCAACTGTTCCAGTTAGATTCCCCTGACGCAGCTCCTAATGCAGTGGTAGATACTGAATCCAGACTGGGTATTACCTCCATACTGGTGTCGTGAGTTTGGCCCCCCCCAAAATCCATGGGGCCAGCGCCGGCCACCGGGGCTTTCACCCGATCGGAACCGGTGGCGGGATTGGGCTTTTCAGCTTGACCCGCTTGGGGATGTGTTGTTGTTAACTCACTATCCATAATTGGTTTATATTCGGGGTGCCTTCCCCTAGCTGGTTTTTCGTCCGCCTCGTGTGATTTCTATTCCACGATACCTCCACAAGTGGTGAGGCGTTCCCTACCTATCCGGACCTGGGGAGGCGCAAAGATGGGAGAACACAGCAAACTCCACACTGGTGTGTGTGTGTGTATGTGTGTGTGTGTGTGTGTGTGTGTGTGTGTGCGTGTGTGTGTGATGTGTGTGGTGTATGTGTGCGTGTGTGTGTGTGTGTGTGTGTGTGTGTGCGTTGTGTGTGTGTGTGTGTGTGTGTGTGTGTGTACCACAATATTATCGAATCCAGGTAACGAATCTCTCCAAAATTTGGCATGTATATCCTTATTTGGATTTTGAATTCGGGGAAAAATGTTATTTTCAATTGTGCTAGCTAAATCTCATTTTATGGCCGTTTATTGAATTTTGCAAAATTATTTTCGGCGTTTTTCGTATAATCTTAATGTTACAAACAATACAGCAGTTCTTGTGGTGTGGTGACAGTGTATTTGAGTCTGTTGTTATGTGTAGTGTACGTGATTTGGGATTTGGGATGCGAAAAAGAATGGAAGTTTGTAACACCCCAATTTAAAATTTAAAAAATTCTAATGTCCTTCGACTTTATTCTAGCTATATTTAGCGCAAATGCGCGATCCCTACTCTTCTCTCCGACGCTCCGGGTCATAGCTGAGCAGCCTACAATACCATCACGTCAGCAGCGCCACTAGCAAGCAGCGGCAGCAGCCAGAGTCATGGCACAGCGGCAAGCGACGCGAGCACGCGTGTATATCTATATATGTAGCGCAGCGAGCGGTGCGGCGTGCAAAGCGTGTGAGAGTGCGATGAATGATTTTTGTATATAGGTGTGAATGTGCGTGTATATATTTGTATGTTAGAGTTTTTTCGGCGGCTTGAGCCCCGCTCTCTCCCGAGCCTTTATAAGGACCTGCGCGGCCTATGGCAAGTCACTAGCTCCAGCGCAATTTAGGCGCCTAGTCTCTACTCAAGAGCAACTATTATGCCTTGAGTAGATAATACTTAAATATTTTTCTCATATTTTCTATATACTTATAAAATGTTCGAATTAGGCACGGTATCGCATCTTGAAGCGTATCAGTCCTATACTCCTATACTTATAAAAATTCTGATATTTCTTCTATACTTATTTACTTATCTTGTGGAATATAATATATGCAATAATTAATGCAATACTCTCATTCCTATTGAGAACTTGAATATATTTATTTTGTTATAAAGAACAAAAGTTTGATTATTGTGATAAAACGTTACACTACCTGGTATCCCGGACCTGTACTATAAATATTATTATAATTATTATAAATATTTAAAATCATTAATTAAAATCTTTCTACCTAATCTGCTGTCAGAATTAGGACGCAGATTAGGAAATGCTCACTACTTTTCTATAAATTATTAGCCAATTATCATATAGCTAACTGCACCCGGGACCGAGAAAAGTCGTGACCGTTTCAAGTTCAAGTTTATGTGAATTGATTGGAGGTAAACTAGAAGTGGGATTCTGGTTTGGATCATGATTTATTGAGATGATTTTATCTTTTATTCATCTACATTCATGCTTCACATGTATTCTCGGTGTATTTCTTATTTTCTACTCGGGTTATGAAATATGTATTGGTTTGGTCCATTTCTAGGATCAATCGTCTCTCGTCATCGGTGATCGTACTTGCCGTATTAGGGTCCTTGGTGATTGATGCATGTTCGGTTTTGGGGTCCTTTTTCTGGTCTAGTTTTGCTTCTTCTAAGCTTTTTAGGTACGCAAGGGTGTTCTTTAGTTCATCCAAAGTTGGTGTTCGAATGCTCTGATTTTCGACCTCGGGGTTCTTTGTATGGGTCCACATGCTTTGCTTTTTGTACGTTATGTCGTGCAAATTGTAAAGGGTCTGGTCTATTTCTTTCTTGCAAAATGGATAGAATGGTCTCCACTCCATTTTCAAAACGGGTTAACTTTCTCGGTTCTGCAAATGTCGCTTTGTATATTGGGTCACTTTTGGTTGTTGCTACTTCAGCATCTTGATATCTGAAGTATTGTGCGTAGCCAAACGACAGACGTCCTTTCTTATCTCGCACTGTCTCATTATATACCATTGGTCCAAATTGGGCGAAATGTCTAAAGAACATTTCGTCCTTCTCTTTGTCCTTGCCTTCCCATGGTAACAGAAAGAACAATCTGTTCTTGCTTAGATGGTCCTGTGCTGCGTGTTGGTAACGACATGTATTTCTGATTTCATGGTAGTAGTCCTCTTGGGTGGCTTAAGCACATTTTCTCTCATTGGTCCAGGCATCATCTTTGCACGTCTCTTTAACTTATTTTGTTTCATGAGCGTGATCTTAAGGTCATTGGCCTTCATGGCTTGTCTTTCGGTGTCGAAGGTTAGAGTGATTTTTCTACTCTTTGGGTCCGTTTTATGGACTTCCACATGTACGGCATATGGTGTGCCTATAGGTTCAAACTCTCGAATTAGTTCCAGAGAGGTATCTCACTGTCGCAGAACATTGACGTACTGGTCCTTGTAGTCATCTTTTATTTTGTGCTGTAAACGGATATTATGTTTACAGGGTACAAATTGAAATGACATAATGGTACATGGGGTATATACAGGGTCCTTCGGTTTAATAGTCGCCTTCTGCGGTATTATCGAATTGGATACTTGAGCAGCTCGGCAAGGATTCCTTAATTCTATTCGGTTTTGAGGGCGGGGAGGGGGGGGGGGGTTCGCTAGTCATTTCAATGATTAGTCCACCGTATAGGTTCGGATTTTCATTTTTGGACAAGGTAGTATCATCCCGCACTTCATCCCCATGATGAGTGCTATGATCCCTATTATCATTACGAGCTGAAAGTTTAGACCACCGTACAATAAACTGTTTGTATGGTAATCTCTCCTTTTATGCTCTTTGATTTCATTCAGTACAGTCATTATTTGGTCCAAAGGTTTTACTTGCTTAAAACCTAACTTTGGTCCAAGTACTTCAATATTTAGGGGTGTGATGTTTTCGAGATTTGGGCCTCTATCGGTTAAGACTGGGTACATATTTTTATTGATGATTTGGTTCTCTCCCGCCATTAATTTCATCTCGTCAAGTCGCAACATGATGTCCCTTATGTAAGTGTTGTAGGTTCTTAACTTTAATCGGGGGATATTTTAATTAGAAAACGTACAACCAGAGATGAGTAGAGAGATTGCCGATGCCGTGTTAAAAAAGCGTGCCGAATTCGATCATGACGCCACTTGCGGCGAACGACCGAACCATACGCATCTAGAAGGAGCGGAGGAGAGGTAAAGTAGGGGGGGTCGTACGCATCTAGCTTCCCCGCCAGCGGCAGAGGCGGAGAGGAAAGGAGGAGAGAGAGTTCACATGTGGTGGCGGAGCAGAAGAGCGGAGAAATGACAAGCGCGGCGACGCCGCGACTGGCGACGGTTCACACTTCCACAGCGGTCTTACGGTTAATAAATAACCATAAATTTATGAACAATCGCAAAATTCTAATACAGGCTATCTCAAAACTCTAGTACAGGCTAAACCCTAAACCCTTAATGGGACAACGCATCATAATGTAAGTTTGAGTACACCAACGATGTCTTATCGGTGGTCGTGATGGTAAGGCGCGCGCTTCGACGAGGGCGCTTGTCATTTTGCCAGAGTTCAAATCCCCAAGTTTAATATTTTTTTTGTTATCATCGTTGTCATTGTGACAAATTATAAGTTATTGTGTGAACAACTATTATATGTTTAGTTTAAAATAATTTTAATTTGAATTATTATAAGTTTATAATTATCCATTCCATAATATACATACAAAAACATGAATGTAACTCAATTGGTTTCACTTTATCGATCTCGTTAGCATGTATTTAGATTTGGTGAAGTACAAATGATGTCTTTTTTCTCCTTTTTTTTGTAATTATTACAATTAATATATAATTATTGCAAATACAAAGTGACTAGCTTTGACATTACCGAAATCAAGTATACTTTTATACTTTTTACAATGATTTTTATATAAAGAATTCCCTTGATAAGTTTGTTATAATATTTTTTTATTTGTAATACTCATCTCTGCTGGTACGGGGTTCAAATCTCGGTCACGGAAGATTTTTTTTTAGTTGTTTTGCTTATGCCTTTTCATCTACGTGTCCAAAATAATAATTATAGCAATGTAAAATGTTATATATTTGTTGTTAATAATTTAATGCAAATAATTGAACTTTTTAATAACTTGGATTTCAGAAAATCAAATTAATTTACTTATTTAAAAAACTTTACTTTATTTAAATTTAAAAAGAGTCATAATTTTAAATTCAATAAAAAAAATGTCGCTTGTTGGCTTTCTAATAAATATATAAACAGTTTTCCCCACCACCTTTGCGGTACTGTTTAAGGCGCGTTGATTTTTTTATTATACTATTGAATAACTTTATGTGAAAATTTAGTAATGTAATATGATTCAAGGACATGTTTTGAATTAAATAACATTACATAATTTTTGCATAATGCAATTCAAAAATAAAAGCGTGGTTTCATCGCCATTAGCCCTACCACCACGGAGTCGCCTCCATATTCCTCATCGACTCCACCTACTTCCTTCCTCCACCACTGGTACACTCGATCGAAGAAAATATCAGTTTAATTTTCTTTTAGTTGCAAATTTATCTATATACGTTCATATCTTCCGTTAGAAAGACGTTTACGTATTCAGATAAATTTCATCATCTAATATTAAAATAAACTTCAAGTTTAATCCAACGAGTGTATAAAAAATAATCATAATAATGCTTGATGCTATTAAGTATTATCACACCATGTCATGCAATAAGACGAATTAATAGTCTCACTGATTATATTATGATTATTTTTGCCTATATAATGCAGTTTTTTCTCTATATAATACATTTATTGAACTATTTACATAAAACTCTCTACATCTTACATTTACGTAAAATTTGAAAAAAAATAACTATTTACATGCAACAAAAATATTTACAACAATCAACTAAGAAAATGAAACAACAAATGGACGATTAAACATGCTTAAGAATATTTAATTTCTGATTTTTACTAACGATATCTTTCTTATTTGATTGCTTTGTGATGCGATTATGTTCACGTGTTTTAGAAAAAATTTTAACTGTCAGTAGAATTTTTAAAGCATGCATTCTGTGTTCATAACAGATATTGTCTTGATCAAACCAACTTTGGAATTTTTGACGAGTGTATGTTTCAACAATTTCTAATAAATGAAATAATAATTTTTTTTGGTGCCATACACTTTCATGGTAAATTTGGAAGGCTTCTAATTGACAGTTCACCACATTCGTGAAAAGTTCAGTTGGTCTAGTCAAGTACATAATTTCTGGTGTGTCTGGATCGGTATGCGAGTACTCTCTGAATCTGATATATTCTTCATTATCTGTAGTTTTAGAGTCAATATTTTTTATAAAAGCCTGTTTGCAATCAGGGCAAGAAAATTTACTCGAACATTTTTTAGCAATATAGCCAGCAAAGAAAGTTATCGCATTCGATTCAAATACATTCCTATCCGTTATTTCCGGCATCTCAGTGGAATCGACATTCATATACAAATCCATAGATTCAGCAGCGTCTATGAGTTCTTGAATTTCATTTAATTCAATTGCTTCGTACTCAAGTAAATCCATGTCGTTGGTAGAAGTTTGAGATTTTTTCAAAGTATTTTCGCTAGTTGAATCAATCAATGATCGCGAATCCTGACAAGTAACGTTTCCTTTCTTACTACTACGAATAAAATCTGTTGACAAAATATGACGAAACGCTAATCTATACATTCTGCAGGTTGGATTAGCATTGAATCCACCTCTTCCACGTAATTTTGAATGAGCGTGTTCGACCGAATCTTGATTGCAAAGGCCTGTTGCTAACTCAAAGTTTGGAAATTCTAATTTTAAATCACTGAAAAGACTAAGCAAAGCTTGTACAGTCAAAGGCAAGCCAACGAAGCATGGTGGTTTCGAAACATTTTTCCCTGTTCGTGGCACGACCCATTCTTTCGACCAGGGAACAAAATGTTCAAGGCGCTGCTGAATTTCAGGATTCCTATCTGATAATGGACGTTTTAGGGGATTTAAAGAGTTCAAATATAATGAATTACAGGCATCTATGACCGAATTAAGCGTTTCAACAAAATCAGCTGAAGCTTGCCAAGTCGGCGATGACATTAGTCCATTTGGATCTTTACCTGCGACTCTAATAGCGCTTGCCATTCGTCGGCTTAGCAATTGAAAAGCTAATTTAACTTTCATAGCATCAAAACTATTGGGGTTGAAGTGATTTTCACTGAGGTGTCCTAATAGATTTGATGTTCCATGACTTCTGTCAAGTTCCCATGTTTGAATTAAATCTGTGAAACTAATAATTACATTGCCATTTACGCTAATTTTATCATGGGATCTTAACTGAGCAAGTAGACGTTTGATAAGGTGAGGCCAATCAAAAGTTGCGAAATATTTACTTCCATTGTAATAAAAATATGGCATATCTATAGTGACATTTAAAAGTTTAAACAACTTTTGGTTGCTGCTACCTTGATCACAAACGATCATTCGAACGTCTGCATCAATTTTTTTTAATTCACTCAAAAGCAAATGAATCATTTCAAGAAGTTCTTCAGCGGTTGCGCCATTTTCATTAAAACCGAAAGCTAGTAATTGACGCCATGGATTCTTAGCATTTATACTATCCAAACAAAATAATAATGCATGCTTAGCAACTGCCCTGCCTCTACACGTAATACCCATATCAACTAACCCTTCAATTATGTCATACTTCTTGGAATATTCTTCATATGCTTTTATCGACATTTCATCAAATTTCAGCGCACATACTCGTTCTTCTTTAGGTAAATCGTTTAAATTTTCTTTTAGACGTTCAAAAATGATTTTATTTACTCCCGGAACAACATCGTATTCTGAAACCCATTTTCTAACAGTTGATTCTGAAGGCAAAGCTAACCCCGCATTTCTTAAACGAGTATAACACGCTGCAGAATGATAATACATCTGTTTAGCTAAATCTTTTTCGTCTTTTGCGTAAGGACTTTTTGGTTTATGTAATTGCAACCTTATCATTGTTTGAGAAGTACTACTGATTTCTTTATTTGCTAAGAAATCACTGACACTAATGCGTTTACTTTTATTTACTGTTTTCAATTTCTTACGCAAACGACAATTTTTCATTTTTTCTGCCTTTAAACATTGCTGCAACTGCTTCATTTTTATTGTCAAAGAATTTACTAATTTTTGTTTGGAACGAGCATACAATTTACAACAACGAGAAGTTTTTGTTTTTGTGAGTGAAGCACTTGCTTGTGTAAAAGGCGTATTTAAACTAGATAAATTATAATCATTCCTTAAATAGCTGAGGTCACTATCCTTCTCGCCAATTGTACAAAAAGATTGCTGACCTGAAGGATAAGTAACCTTAACTATTGACGGGTTGAATATTAGCTCGTCCTCGTCACAGTTGACGTCCATACTGCAATGCTCAGCCAAATGCTCCTGAAAATCGCTTTCTGTACTTATCTGATTTTGCTGCTGAAGGGTCCGCTGTTGTTCCTGTTGTACCTCCTGTGCCTGCATCTCCTGGTGGTGGTGAGGCTGAGGTACCTGCCGTTGCTGTTCGGCACGTGCGTTCTCTTGCTGCTGTTGCGAAGGGTTGTAATGCAGTTGCTGCTGTTCATCCTGCTGCTGTTGTTGTTCCGGGTGGTCATCCTGCTGCTGTTGTTGTTGCGGGTGATCATCCTGCTGCTGTTGTTGCTGCTGTATATCCTGCTGCTGCTGTTGTTGCGGGTGGTCATCCTGCTGTACATCCTGCTGCTGTTGTTGTTGCGGGTGATCATCCTGCTGCTGTTGTTGCTGCTGTATATCCTGCTGCTGCTGTTGTTGCGGGTGGTCATCCTGCTGTACATCCTGCTGCTGTTGTTGTTGCGGGTGATCATCCTGCTGCTGTTGTTGCTGCTGTATATCCTGCTGCTGCTGTTGTTGCGGGTGGTCATCCTGCTGTACATCCTGCTGCTGTTGTTGTTGCGGGTGATCATCCTGCTGCTGTTGTTGCTGCTGTATATCCTGCTGCTGCTGTTGTTGCGGGTGGTCATCCTGCTGTACATCCTGCTGCTGTTGTTGTTGCGGGTGATCATCCTGCTGCTGTTGTTGCTGCTGTATATCCTGCTGCTGCTGTTGTTGCGGGTGGTCATCCTGCTGTACATCCTGCTGCTGTTGTTGTTGCGGGTGGTCATCTTGCTGCTGCTGTTGCGGGTCGTTATTCTGCTGGTCCTGTTGCTCGTAAGCCTCTTCTTGCTGTATCTGCTGCTCATATACAGTCCAGTGGAGAGGATTTCGATTGCGCCGCATCCTGGTTTTAGTGCCGTCCATAAAATCCTCATCTTGAAAATGTCGATTACACAGACCAGCTGTTCTTATCGACGAAGAAGACCAGTTAGAGAGCAGACGATTTCCTACACAATACACCGAAACAAAATGAATTTGCCTTAGTCTTGCTCTCTTTCATGAAATGTTACACATTCCAACATGTGTTTTATTACTATCTCACGTGCCCGCGCTTACTTAAAAAAGAAATATTTTATTAAAAAATACGTCAGCACATCGAAGGAAGGCGAGCTAAAGCAAGGGTATTATCCAAAACTAAAACATTTTAAGCTACCTACTCTACACTCCGTTAATTTAAAGATCATAATTTATTTTAAAAAAATACATTGGTACATCAAAGGAAGGCGAGCGAAAGCGAAGACAATATCTAAAATCAAAAACCCTTCATCCACCTGTATCTCGCGCCGTGAGTTTATATGAGAAAATATTACGTACAAAATATGTGGGCACATGAGGGAAAGGTGAGCAAAGCGATGATTAATTTTAAACCAAGCATCCCACCTCAAACGACACAAATTTTATATGTATGCAATTAAAAATTATAAAATTTCATGTAATTTACAAAACCTCCATCTTTCTTACTCGCCGCAAATTTCCAAAATATAAAATTTTTTAATACTTTCAAGCTAAAGCAAAGCTTACTGGCAGAAGCTGAAGAGCAGAACATTTCTATATATTTATGGTGTACCATACTTAACATTTAGTAACAAAATTTTCCACATTAAATTTTCGCCTATTAGCAGAACGGTTAAACAGAATTTATTTCATCTTTTCATTTACAATATTATAGAAACCGCCTTCTATAAAGACAAATTCAGTAAATAAAGAAGAGTAAGATTGAAATTGCCGTATTAATCCCACAATTAATTAAAAATTAAAAATCAGCCGAATATTTTACGCTACGGAGAAATTTGAAAATTACACCTTTCACATGCTATTATTATTGTGGTATGATACGATTTATCCATGGCGCGAGACATTGAATAGGCACTATTTTTGTTATTATAAAAAACTGTTTAAGAAATGAAATAAGGTAATTTTTATGTTTGTTCAGTACATGAGTACTTTCAATGCAGATAAAATTATCACGTCACATCATTTTTAAAAAATACCTAGAATTTTGAAATATAAATTTTCATCAAGTTGATTAAAGGTTACGCCCAAAATAGCTAAGGAACATACATTCTGGAAAAGTCTTCCATGCTTTCAATAAATATTACTACATTTATTGCTTTCTTATTGAAACTGACGGTGCGGGGAATAAATTAAATATTTTTACTTTCACGTAATATTTTAATTTCTCTCGCCTTCCCTCTAAATACTGACGTACTGATTACATAAATTATTTCATAAAAACACGCTGTACGTGGGGTACGTGGGTTACGAATTTTAATTTTTACAAGATATTACTGTTGCTTCGCTCGCCTTCCATCAATGTACCGACGTTATTAAAAAAATATATAATCATCTTTTACTTAAGTACACGTGCTGTATTTCAAATGCATATTTTCTCATGAAACTCGTCGTGCGTGCATGGATTGAATTTATTAATTCTTTTATAAAATTCTTGTATTCGCTTGGCTTCCTTCGATGTGCAGACGTATTAAAACAAATAATAAAAAGAAAGGTAATTTGATTCGTTTTCAGGTACATATTAAGCAATGTACTTTCTTAATTTTTTTTAATAACTTTATTAGGAAAAACTGATATCTCAAAAGTAAAAAATTGCAGCAAAAAACGGGTTCATAAAATGTAAAAACCGACTGTTATCTCGCTATGTACTAGTGAAAACAAAGAAAATGTGCTAAGCTTCGCGGTGAAAATATAAATGTACTAGTCTTCGTGACGAAAGTTAAAACGTGTCGAAATGTATTATTCTTTGGGAAGAGCAATATTTCTTTGATTACGTTAAACATAATTAATCGAACAGCATCTATCTAACAATAAGAAGCCACAACCCTTTGAATAAGACAATTTTTGCTTCCTTTTTAAGGAAGCCTTGTATTAGTAATTTTCGGAATTTGTGTAAAAACATGTAGGAAATCTGTTTTGATGCATTTTAAGTCGAAAAATAGTGTTTTTAGAAAATTTACGTATGGATGTATGTATGTGTGTGTGTGTGTGTGTTCATTCGTATCGCCTGTAGCTTAGCTTTTACTCACTGGATTTTAATCCAATAAGTCTCATTTTACAGCAAAAAATAATATATTTTGCACTTATTGTGACACAGTATAACTATACGTAATGTCACAATTGTTTGTGTCGCAAAGATTTTAAATTGTTTGGGCTTCTAATAAAATGTACTAGTCGCGCTACGCGACTAGCGACGATGTACTGCAATAGATAAACAAAGTCGCGATGTCATAAAATCAAGTCAATATCGGAAATCATACGTATCTGCATACATATCAGCGAATACACATGCATAGGCACATTTCGATTTGACCATTAAGATACTTTAATACTGCAATTCTCATAAACATTGTCCAACAGCAAATGCAACGATTCACTTACCAGAGTTTTCAATCCATACTTGTTGTCTTTGTGCGTCCATTGGAAAGCGAAATAAGCGATGGCCAGTGAGTTTTCCATTGTTGCAGTTAACGTATTTACATACGTCGTACACTGTCACTTGCCTGGCCATTGTGAAATTTCACTGCACGTAATAATATGCACGAAAGAGCACAAGAAAAGATACACAAATATTCGGTAAAAACATGAGAAAACGCATCGATCGTGGAATCTCGCGATGACGATATCAACACGACTGACAGTTGAAAACAAATGCTCCTCATCTCGCGCGCGAACTTGCTGCAGTCGACCCTATTCCGCGAATTAGCTTTTCGGCGAATATTATTTCCGAATTATTGCATTTTTAAAAACTGTTCAGCACAACGTTGTTGAGAATACAATGTTTTCCCACATAATTGTACTCGGCATATAACAGTAATAATTTCCATAAAAAAGATGGAGTGATATTACCTGCAAATTTTATTTATTATTTTTAACAATTATATATGTTTTAGGCAAAACAAATAAAAATCAATTTATAATGTCAAACGTGCAGCTAAGCTCCAAGTCTAACGAAAAATAAATCGTCAATCTTCTAATAATTTTAATAATTTATTAACAAACATTAAAAATTAGCAAATATAAATTGATACTTTTTAATTTTTATTTCAATAATAAGAAAATTACAACAATAAATAAGACTAAAAAAAAAAATTTGTAGTGGATTTGAACCCCTGGCAAAACGGTACGCGCGCCATCGAGGCGCGCGCGCCTTAACCAGCACAGCCATCGTCAACATGTCAGATGAAAAATTAAACTTGCATATGATCATCGGCCCCACTTTGGGGGCTTAGGTTTGTTATTATAGAGTTTAGGGTTATTCATGTTAATACGGGTTATTAAAATAATAGTTTTTATTCAATTCTTGTTGTGCGTTTGCTTTAACGCATACAAGACCGCCGGCACCACGGAAGTTCGCCGCTCGCTCCATCGTCGCTCCGCCGGGACATGCGTATTACATGTATCGTTTCTATTGTTATAAAGAACATGTTTAAAAATTACTATATTGTCATCTTGTTGTAAAAATTACTAATGAACTATAATTTAAATAATTTTAAACATAACTGATAATTAAATTACAACAGTGATTTAAAAAAAGTAAGCGGGATTTCAACTTCTGGCCGCAGACGCCTTAGCCATCACAGGCCCCGACAAAGATAACAGTATAAATTAAAATGCATATGAACTTGCCATATGATTATAATTACAACAATAAAGGAGAAAAAAGGACATCATTTTAGAACTTCACAAAATCGAAATGCATGCTGACGAGACTTGATAAAGTGAACAATTGAGTTACGTGTTTTTTATTGTATATGGATAATTATTAAAATTATAATAATTCAAAGTAAAATTATTTTAAACTTAACAATATAATAATTGTCAGCACAAATAACTTACATTGTCAAAATGACAACGATAATAAAAAAAAAAAATATATAAACGTTGGGGATTGAACTCTGGCAAAATGGCAAGCGCGCTCGACGAAGCGCGCGCCTTAGCCATCACGACCACCGATAAGACAACGTCGTTATACTCAAAACTTACATATGATCATTGGCCCCATTAAGGGTTTAGGGTTTAGCCTGTACTAGAGTTTTGAGATAGCCTGTATTAGAATTTTGAGATTGTTCATAAATTTAAGGTTATTTATTAACCATGAGACCGCTGCGGAAGCGCGAACCGTCGCCAGTCGCGACGTCGCCGCGCTTGTCATTTCTCCGCTCTTCTGCTCCGCCACCACATGTGAACTCTCTCTCCTCCTTTCCTCTCCGCCTCTGCCGCTGGCGGGGAAGCTAGATGCGTACGACCCCCCCTACTTTACCTCTCCTCCGCTCCTTCTAGATGCGTATAGTTCGGAGAGAAAACGTGCGGCGGCGCTAGCTTACGGCTGCAAATCGCCTGGCACGCTTTTGCCTACCCCATCGGCAATCTCTCTACTCATCTCTGGTACAACTCTGCCGTAAACCAATTCGAAAG
Source organism: Pteromalus puparum (assembly GCA_012977825.3). NCBI lineage: Eukaryota > Metazoa > Arthropoda > Insecta > Hymenoptera > Pteromalidae > Pteromalus > Pteromalus puparum. The sequence goes on along the minus strand of CM053170.1, from coordinate 19,925,293 downwards.
GTTTGAAATTAGTGGCTGAATGCACACGAGTATTATAGATAAAGGTCGCAAAGGGTGCTAGTTTGTCCCAATCATCATATTTTTCTGAATATATTCTGATGAATTCGACGAGAGGAGCGTGACCTCTCTAAAGAACCATTGGTTTGAGGCCTGTTGCCGGAGGTGGTCAGTTGATTTATTTAGAACAATCTGAACATGCATTGAACAATGTTGGAGAGGAAACTTGTTCCACGGTCGGGCAGTATTGCTCTTGGAGCACCAAATTGACATATTAAATGTCGGACTATGGCGTCCGCTATAGTGGTAGCATTTGAATTTTTAATTGGTATGGCGATAAGGTACTTGGTTAAATTGCATTACTTGGTTAGCAAGTGACAATTTCGGTGACTGTATCGATGGATACTTTATCTTTATCTATGAGTGTGTCGGTTATTAGCATAGGTTCCCGGGTTTTGAACCTTTCAATTTTCTTCTCTTGACAGCTGTCGCACCTTCTTATGTAATTCAGTATATCATTCCTCATGCCGGGCCAATAACATCTTTCCCTTATCTTTTGGTAGGTTTGATTGATGCCTTTATGTCCTCTAGTGAGACTGTCATGGAGGGTAGCTATTATCCCTTTCCTCTCATTTTCGTGAGGTAATTGGACCTTCCCATAACAGATAGTCGCTTTTATTGACGTGTTTGCAAACGTTTTTATTAGTAGTTCACTCACAAGTCCTGGTTCCAGTTCATCTGTTAGGTCTCCACGTCTCGATATTCTGAAGCTTCTAATCCTTCGGTCCATCATGATTTCTCTCAAATTTTACAGAGCTTCATTTAAATCTTCGAGCTTGATGGTATGAAAGTGTTTATCTTTCAATACTATCGAGAAGACTTCATGCTTTTTGAAAGGTGTCACTAAAATTTACCCAATTTTTGGTTTCTTTTTCTTCAGATTAATGGGGTCGATGGCTCCAATTTCTTTTAGTAGTCTGCTTATGGAACTAGTGCACTCACATTGGATACAAAGTGTACTATGTTGTCCTTTTGGCATGTTAAGCATTCTCTCACAGTGGTGACATTTTCTTGCACTGGTACATAAACTTCACTCTTTTCCGTGAGATCCGTGATTGGTTTTGACACTGGTTGCGGTTGGTCCATATCTCTTGTTAATTGGTTCCATGGTGCCGGGCATTGGCCAAATGAAAGGTATGGTTCCTTGTGGTGGCTTGGAGTACCTGATGTTCACTTCTGAGTCTTCATCTTCTTCAATTTCTATTAAAATCCCTTTGTTTTTTTTTTGTTTTTGGTGCTGTTTGCCACTGGTGAACGGTCCTTTATTTTCGATGTGTCGGATATTCTTTCTTCACCTGGTATGACCATTATGTCACTACTCATCTCCGATTCATGATCTGGATAATTGTGACCATTGTCCATTCTCCTTTGGAGTTTCATCTTGGTCCATGTGCTCTGTCCCGTAATGTGGGTCAATTCATGTATTCTGAAACGCATTTCTGGGGTCAATTCTTCCCCTTGAGAAACATGATGGTATCTCGAGCTCCTCAAGATCCTCCTCAAGCTCTACTCGATTCATGGTTTTCTCTTCATACCTCTTTATACTCTCTTCGAACTTCTTACTAGCCTTCTCCACTTCTTCTCGACTGAGGTAGTTTTGATAGATGACTCTTCCACTGAATCATCATCCGTATTCATCTCTGATGTTGATGGTTCCACTGCGGTTACATTCACATCTATATTACTAATAGTTCTATTTTGGCTATCTGTGGTCGATGCATCATCATCTGAGTTTGCATCTTCACTGTCAATGTCGTCGATCCTCAAACCGCTGTATCTAGGATCTGATAAAGGCGGTTTCTCTATGTTACTTCTGGCAAGAGCTGTTGAGGATAGCCACGATCTTCGTGTCTGTGAAAATTTGCCACTTACTGGTGCTCTGGCTCAGTCACTTTGAGTGTCCTTGTTACTCTCTTCTTCACTGGTCATGGGTATATCCGGTTTAGTTATTGGTGATGTCAGCACAGGCTTTTCGTTCAGTTCATTCACCTTAGGGGTTTTTACTGTTTTTGACCCTTTTGGTGCGATGCCTCATTTGATGTATTCAGCGATGGGACTCTCCACTTTATTGGTTCTCCCTCGTGTTCTCTGCGCTATGCCACTGTGGTCCAATTTAGGGGCCTCTTTGTTCGGAGCTGATTTTATTCTGCCACGAACATTCGTTTTCTCTGTTGATGCTTTGTTATTTGCTTTCTCTTGGTCCAATTTTTGTTTCTCCTCGATGACCATAACCTTGATCCTTGGTATGAGAAATTCTCATTTATTTCTTTCTCAGTCATCTAGTTTTCTGCCATTTCTGGTGGGTTCCTTGACAAAGCGTCGACATTCTTGTTTAGTTTTCCCGGCTTGTACTTGAAGGTATATTCGTATCCTGTGAATCGGAACATCCATCTCATCAACCTTTGTCCAGGGTCCTTTCTCCTATGCATTCAATTCAATGGTTCATGCTCACTCACTAAAGTGAATTTGTGGCACAATAGGTACGACCAGAATTGATGCAGCGTATAAAACTGCGAGACACTCCTTTTCGGTAGTAGAGTAATTTCTTTCTACTGTGTTCAGTGCTCTCGATAGGTATTAAATAGGGTGATCAAATTCATTTTTCTTCTGACTTAGTACAGCTCCAATTGCATAATCTGAAGCATCGGTAGTCAGCGTGAATTCCTTGTCAAAGTCTGGAAACTGTAGTATGGGTTCTTCCATGAGACATTGTTTCAGCTTTTCAAAACTCTCATTACACTCAGTGGTCCATTCAAAATTGACGTTCTTTTTTAACAAGTCATTCAATGGTTTCGCTATCTTGGCGAAATCTTTGATGTACTTTCTATAGTACCCAAACATTCCGAGTACTTCTCTTATATTTTTAGCATATTTTGGAGTCGCTAATTTAGCTATGGCTGCTACTTTCTCTGGGTTCGGTTCCACTCCTTTTGCACTGATGATGTGTCCCAGGAATCCAACTTCTTTCCTGAAGAATTCTACTTTGTCCGGTTGAAGTACTAGCTTCGCGTCTCTGAGTCTTTCCATGAGATTTCGAATTAAGTTCTCATGCTCTTTTAGGTCTTTACTGTAGACGATTATATCATCTAGGTACACCAGCATTTCAATATTTTGTAGCTCCCTAATGACATTTTCCATCAGTCGCTGAAAAGTCGCTGTGGCGTTCTTTAGACCTTCCGGCATCCTGGTGTATTCGTAGTGCCTATTTATGGTGGTAAATGCCGTCTTATAGCAATCTTCTGGTGCCATAGGTATCTGTTGAAAACCACTGGTGAGGTCGAAAATAGAACAATACGTTGCTCCTCCCAGTTGGTCCATAATATCGGCAATGTTTAGAAGTGGGTAAGCATCTCTTATTGTTTTCTTGTTCAGTTCTCTGAAGTCAATTACCATTCGTCATCTTGGATTGCCATGGCTGTCTGGTTTCTTGGGTACGATCCAAATGGGTGAGTTGCAAGGAGAATTGGATTCTCTTATTATTTTGTCTCTGAGCTTTTTTGCTACACTGTCTCTCACAACCTGCTTGTGTTGTGGAGGGTGTCGGTACTGCTTTGTGTTTATGGGTACATCATTCTCCAGATTTCGATTTTGTGATCTACAATCTCTAATTCTTCTCTGTTGAGATGACTTCTTCTGATTGCTGCTTTCACTTGTTCTAGTTTCTTAATTTTGTCTACAATTGCGTCGCCATCGAACTCACTGTCGGTTTCTTGCAAAAAGTCTGGCCCAGTGTCGAAAGGTATCAATTCCTTCGGATTCACTTCTATTGTCACATCTTGCTCCCTGGTATTTATGAGTATTGTTTATGTTGGTTACAACGCCTTCTCCTAGAAATATATTTTTATTCCCCACATCTATTCTTGGAATATAACCTTCCTTGAGGTCACTTTTAATTAGATTAATTTGAACCACTTGTCTGGTCCTGGCTTTTATTACGTATTTCACCTTATCTGGTGCATTCTCTTTCGTGTGACCCACATCTTGGTCCTCTGGTTCGATCCTCTCGTCATGTTTAGATTCCACTTTCAGTATTTCATTAGCTTGTTTGCATTTATAACCCCTCTTCAAATTTCTTTATAGGGTTCATGACATCACCGCTCTAATAGAGCGTTTTTGTGGTAAGAGATCACTGCTTCCTCCTTCTTCGGGTAATTTCTTCCCAGCATACCATCATACTTGATAAGAAAGTTGTCTTGCACAATTTGAAATTTCACTGGGGTTCCTCTGGGCTTGATTGTTCCTCTGGGCTTGATTGTCATATCTTGGTTCTTCATTTCTCCAATTGTTTCCTTCTGTTCGGTCTGAACGTTGTTGAACGGTTTGATATCTTCCAGTTTAATGATCGAAAACTCTTTGATATCCACGGTTTCCATTACTATTCCACGCTCGCCAATTTCCGTCTTGTTGCCGATCGTTATTATAATTCGGATTATACTGCCCTCGTCCATTGTTTGATCCATTGTAGCGGTTCTGATATCCACGTCCTCGATAATTATTACCTCTATAATTACCTCCTCGATAATTGTTTTGTGGGTATTCCTGTTGTTGCCGATTGTCAATGTAATTATTGTGCGGTCCACTGTAAGTTCTTTCTTCTACATAGCCGACGTAGTCTGGTTCTTTCTCTCTATAATTTTGGTATGTATTGCCGCCATGATATCCACCGTCATTTCTATAATTGTTTCTATCATTAGACCCTTGATAATATCCCTGATTATGATAGTTTCTACCTCGTCCTCTGCAAGGTCTGGAGTCTGGAATTATCTTGGCTTCCATTCTTGTCTCTAGCCGTACTGCTTCTTCATAAGCTGCTCGTAGATCTGCTGGTTTGCTATAATCTACCCTCTTAGCTAGATTTGCAGGTAGTCCTTTGATAAATATATCTACTGCGACGAACTCTAGAGGTGCCATTATGTCGTCTTTATAATCGTTGCCTTTTTCTTCTTTGAGAGTAGTCTTTGCGCTGCCAAGTAGCACATTTATTTCGTCATAGAAATCACCCACTCTATCGTGTTCTCTCATCCTCAATTTCTGTATTTTATTATTATAATAACTGAAGTTTCTTCCGGGTCCAAATCTCTGTTTCAGATGTTTAATTAAATCTTCTACATCCGTCACGGTTTTGTTGATAAGACTTTTCTTGGATGGTCCAGTAATTTTGTGAAGTGAATTTTGTAGGAATTCTGATTGTATTGTAGGTTCAGCTAGAGCAGATGCATTCCTTAGATCTTGGATGTATTCTTGGAGGTTCTTTCTCCCATCGAAGGTTGGTATGCCGCTGATGCAGTTCATCAATGTGAAACTATTGGCCATTGTGGACATTAGTTGAGCCGTAGCATCCGCCGTAGTATTACTTGTGGCATCAGCATTACTAGCATTTTGAGGGGCATCGCCTGGACCTGGCATTTCGAATATATATCTTGCTTGCTCAAAGTAGTCCAAATATCTAAAAATATCATGGTCGTCATTTTCAAATTCTTTTGATTATCGGATACGCTCTTGACACGAACTTCCTTCTTCTTTCTCGTTAGCTTGTTTTTTATCGCTTTGAGAATTTTGACGAATGATTCTTTCTAAACACCGCTGCTTCCAGTCCTCTTTGTCGCCACACTTTCTATTGTTTAAAAATTGAGAAACATAAAAGTTACAGTTCAAATAGATTTTTGAAATTAAAATTCTTAATTATGTGAACTAAATCCTAATTGTCGGTAGGAGTTAACTTCAAACTACCTTTGCAAATTTCAACCCAGAGTAAAACGTACAACCTAAAAAGAAAAATTAATTAATTAATTGAATAGACCAAGTGAGCTATCAATCTTAACAAAATCCCTTATTTCTTTTTATTTCTATTTATCTCGTTAAATGCGTATTGTAAGATTTCTTCAAACTCAGCTTTTATTTCTACTTAAAGATTTGCGTTATTCTTACACGCGATTCTTTCTTTCTTCAATTTGGAGTTTGCATCTACTAAGGTGGCTAACTGCGAATTAATTTCCTCAAGACGTTTGTTCAGCAATTATATTTCAGCTAATAATTTTGTTGAAAGCAATTTCTTAACGGCTCTTTTTTATTTAAATAATTTTTCGCTTTCCACGTGGTGTTCTCCTTTCATTTATCGTGTCTCGCTTTTGGAACCAATGACCGCTACTAAGCAAGTCTAAAGGAAAGCCGCTACTCAGCAGGCTTGGGTTTTGAGAGAATGGTCGCTATTGCAAGCAAACCTAAGGATAACGTTGCTAATATCAGCAAATCATAGAAGAAAGAGTTACCGCTACTGAGCAGGTCCAAGGAAAAGTTGAAAAGTTGCTAAGAAGCACACTCGGGATAGATACTAAACACAATTAAGAAAAGAAAAATCACCGTTAGGGATGGTTAAATTATTTAAATTTAAATTCAAATTAATCAGTATAATCAAAAAGTGAATTTAATTCAAATGATTTTCAAGAAATTAGCATAAAACCTCCAAATTAAAAGATCAAGAAAATCTTAAAAGTATCTTGCTATTTACTTTGTCAAACTATAAAACCCAGAAGTAATATTAATATTCTGTAGTATTTATGTAATAAATTCCAACTAATTTTACCATTAATAATAAAAATTAGGTACTAAAATATTTTTGAAAATTCCAAGGTTTCCTAATAAAGCCAAAGCAATAAATAATTTGAAGTCTATAACTACTTTATTCGCTGAATATTGAAGCTAAAAAAGAAAAGAAAAAAAGATAAATCCCAAAGATCTCTTATATTAAGATTCTATTGTAATAGTAAAAATACGAAAACATGAATTTATTTGTTACCAATAATTTCTCTGATCTACTAATATTTTCTAATACCTCTTTTAAATTAAATCATCACCATTAAAAAAACCGCTGCCAATTCTTTAGCACGTAGCTTCCTTCAACATTATGTATTGCTTAATATATAAATCTATCAATTCTTTTTTTGTTTGATAGATACCGTTATTTTGAATAAATTGCGTATATATAATTAAAGCTCTCTCTCTCTCTCTCTCTCTCTCTCTCTCTCTCTCTCTCTCTCTCTCTCTCTCTCTCTCTCTTCCTCTCTCATATCTTCGAAACTAACTGGTATCGTAAACAACCCAAAGAAAGAGATCAAGATGCTATATAATACTAACTAAATCCAAAATTTTAAATCGATTATTGCCTTTTTACTCCAGTTATCGCGTCACGTAAAAATAACGATTCATAGTATACAGGGTGAGAAAAAAAAATTTTGAAGCTTAATATCTTTGAAACTAACTGCTTTCGTAAACAACTCAAACATAAGGATCAAAGTGCTATATAATATAATGCTAACTAAATCCAAAATTTGAACTTGATTAATGACTTTTTACTCCAGTTATCGCGTCCCATAGAAAAACGACTTTTTTCAGTTTTTGAGGTTTTTCTCCGATGAACTTACTTAAAATTAAAGTAGTATACAGTTCTAATTACCTTCAATAATCATATATTTTTTTAGAAACGTTCGACATTTAGTTTTCGAGTTATAACGGTTTGAAAAAATTGCACTTTATGGTGTATAATAAGAGAACGACGAAAGATAATATAAATTCTCCGCGGTAAAATAATAGGTAATTTTATTCTTTTTCATGTGCATATTAAGCAATTTACTTTCATCAATTTTTCCAATAACTTTATCAGAAAAAACTGAAATCTCAAAACTAAAAATCGATATGAAAGTGTTTCTAGAAAATGTCCGTATGGATGTGTGTGTGTGTGTTTTTTTTTCTCTTGGAGAAAGAGGTATTAGGGAAAATCTTAGAAAGACCATGGCTGGCTTCGTTGATAGAGTCGTCGGAACGACCCGATCCCCTCCGCCAGTCGTGTGTAGGATTCGCACCGACTAAACCCATCCCTCTCACGGCCAGGTGAAAAAACACCCATCCGTGAGAGGAAACGCCCTCCTTTGCCTTTACCGACCCTTAGTAAAGGTGCATCCAGCTCCATCGTCTGTGCCCCAGATCCCCCTCAGTAAGACCGTTAAGTATTGCTTCGCGGAGGGGCAATGGCTTTAGCCCTCTTCTATTCGATGTGGTCGTCATCCTTTCACCTGTTCTTCGATCTTCCTAGGATCTCCGTTCCTTTTTCTTCGCCGTGTCCAGGGCGCGCCTGAATACGTTGCATTACATGATTGCAACTTTCTTCCTTTTGTCCATCTTCTTTGCAGAGAAAACAGCTCGCTTCCAACTGGCATTGCGCCATGCAATGGTCGGCTTCTCCACACTTATAGCAGAGAGTCGATCTATCTATTCCATTACACTCATCCTTCCAATGTCCAAAACCTAAGCACTTGTAGCACCGCACTACCTTTACTCGTTTTCTAATCCTGCAACTTACAAGGCCCACGCGGATGTGTCCTATTTCTAGGAGCTCCTTGGCCTCCCTCTCGCTGAGTATCACTATGGCCATTCTAAGGCCACTCGTGTTGGGCTTTAATAGAATCACCCTCCTGCCGGTGTCCGACTTTCTGAGGGCTTCTCCTATTGCTGCTCTCACCTTTTCTTCCGTTGCTTCCGAGTCCATGTCCCTTATTTCTAGGGTGGTCTTCCGTTCTTCCTTCTTGACTTGTCCAAGGCCCAGGACTGCTTTTTCTACATCCGCCGTAAACGCTGTCCTGTCAGACCCTTTTCCTAGTTTAAGGGGGACATCTCTACTTCTAGTTTGTTTTACTCCTAGCACCATCGTTCCAGTCGTGTCCGGGTTTACTTCCTTTCGGATTTTCCTCAGGACTTCCGCATACGTCTTATTTTGCCCCACTTTAACTAGTAGTCCTTCTGAACGCTTGTTTTTGTTGGGCCTGGCTTTCGCCAGTGGCTCTGATGCATTGTGAGGAGCTCTCGGGGCGAGAGGCTCACGTTGCATCACCGCTTTCTCCTGTCGTTGTCTCTTCCTGACTTGTTTATCCTCGCTCTTTTCTTCAGGGCTATTAGTCGGGCTTCCCCTTGACCTCTTGTTTCCAGCACTAACTAAAACCGCGTCCTTAAGGAGCCATCCTCGCGCGCCTCTCCATGCATTCTCTCGTATTACGTGCCACATTTGATAATTGTCCACGTCACCTTCGTAGCGTGCATCTTTATTATCTCCTTCCTTGTGCTTTTTCCTTAACTGGATCACTAGCACTTTAAGTTGTTTAGCACGTTCTGCAGTGCGTTTCACGTCCTGTGGTGCTGTCTGACAGTCCTCGATAAGCTCATCTACTTCCTTTTCTAACTTTGTTATATATTCCTCTTCTTCCTTGCGAACTTCTATGGCTTCTTGCCGAGCTTTTCTGTAGTCTGCTATTTGTGCCATTGACGAGGTGCTGTCCATGCTCCTAGCACTGGCAATGCTCGCTACACTTTCCATACTGGTCGTTCTTGATCCCAGAGTTTCCCCTCTTAGGCGAAGCTCCGGCACCTTTAAGAATGACGTACTTTTTACTTCTATCTTTCCTAGCTCTTCCAACGCCTTCGCGAAGCCCGTTTTTATCGGCCCGTGCACGTTGGTTCTACCCTCGGCGTACTCGATTGTTTCCCTAATTGTATCCTTCAGGGCCGCCAAGTGGTCATCTTGTTGTCCTGCCTTGGGGGTTGGGATCCCCGATGTCGTTGGTTCTGGCGCTTTTAGTAGGCTCTGCTTATTATTCGCTTTCATTTCTTTTCTTTTTTTTTCCCTACCTCCCCTACGCACGTGCGCCGTTTAAGCCATTCCGCCGCTCCCCGGCCACTCGCGTTGTCCCCTGCCTCGCATCCCATCGCGGGCATCCTTCGCCAGTCACGGTGGCCTCGGCAAGGCCCCCCCCCCCCTGACCTCAGCACGGCCCTGTTCCGGACGCCATCCGGCACTACTACGGCCAAGAAGATTTTCGCCGGTCGATAAGGCAGCCAGGTCCTGTTGGCTAGACAGACCCGGGCCCCTGTACTATCCGGCAGCCTGGGAGCGCCAGCAACCCAGTTTTCGAGCTGTACCCTCCGTGCTCAGGCTTAAGAGC
>CM053170.1:19871245-19915241 GCA_012977825.3 Pteromalus puparum | reverse complement strand
ACTTGCGTTGTCCCCTGCCTCGCATCCCATCGAGGGCATCCTTCGCCAGTCAGGTGGCCTCGGCAACCCCCCCCCCCCCTGACCGCAGCAGGGCCCTGTTCCGGACGCCATCCGGCACTACTACGGCCAAAAAGATTTTCGCCGGTTGATAGGGCAGCCAGGTCCTGTTGGCTAGACGGACCCGGGCCCCTGTATTATCCGGCAGCCTGGGAGCGCCAGCAACCCAGTTTTCGAGCTGTACCCTCCATGCTCAGGCTTAAGAGCCCAGCCCGGGAGACTGAGCAGGGCGCGAGCGGCCAAGAGAGACAGCAGTCAGGCCGCCCGGTCGCACAGCGCACCGTAGCTTGGGTACCTCAGGATCGCAGGGCAGTACAAAGGTCGCACACGAGGCGACCTTTGTACTGCCCTGCTTGCTCGGGCAGTCCGGGGACGCCAACCCCCCGTAGGGATCGAACTCCCTCACTGGACGTGTGTGTGTGTGTGTGTGTGTGTGTGTGTGTGTATGTGTGTACGCCTGTTTCTCAGCTTCTACTTGGTGGATTTTAACCCACCAAGTCTCATTTTCTTTGTTTTTGCTAGAAGATAGTGGGACGAAAGTCCGTTTTTACAATTTATATACGCGTTTTTTTTATAGTCATTTTTTAGTTTTGAGATTTCAGTTTTTTTCAATATAGTTATTGAAAAAGTTAATAAAAGTAAATTGCTTAATATGCACATGAAAGAGAATAAAATTACCTATCTTTTTACCGCGGAGAATTTATATTATTTTTCGTCGTTCTTTTATTATACACCATAAAGTGCAATTTTTTTAAATCGTTATAACTCAAAAACTAAATAGCGAATCATTCTAAAAAAATATATGATTATTGAAGGTAATTAGAACTATATACCACTTAAATTTTAAGTCATTTCATGGGGCAGATCCTGAGAAAAACATCAAAAACTGAAAGAAATCGTTTTTCTACGTGACGCGATAACTGGAGTATAAAGGCAATAATCAAGTTAAAATTTTGGATTTAGTTAGCATTATATAGCACCTTTATCTCTTTCTTTGGGTTGTTTATGATACCAGTTAGTTTTAAAGATATTAAGCTTCAAAATTTTGTTTTCTTACCCTGTATACTCTATATAACTGAAAACTGTATCGCTTCGATCTCAGTTTCCATTAATGGATTTTAATCTATACTTAGACTCGTTTTTTGCTGTTTTTGTTTTATTAATTCGTTAAAAATAAGATTTTCAGTTACGCATGTGCGTATATTCATGGCGATTTTTCGATCACTGGTGATTTTAGATACGTTCCGCGAACTATATCCTTTTCATTATATCTCGGAAACTACATTTTGAACTTTTCGTTAAGGGGGCATCAAACCCATTTCTGCGATTTTACCGACCTTGCGGCCGGTAGTGCAGGTAGTGCTTATAATAACCTCTGGCGCCATCTGGCGTCAACCACTACAAAAATTTGCAATATCGAAACTCACACTGCGTGTTGCCGTACACGCAGATTTGATATAACGAAAAATGCCGCTATACATAATGATCTGTATTTCGTATATACATCACACGTGTTTCGACTACACGCATTTTTTACAATAAAATAACTGTGCATTTCGCATATGCACGCGTGTTTCGAATACACGATTTTTATATTATAAAAATTAATAAATAATTACGTGTATTTCGCATATACACACGTGTTTCGAATACACGCTTTTCTTATGACAAAAAACTACTTTTGAGATGTGCTATTTTTTTCCCAGAAATTTGAAAAAAATGAGTTTATTTATAAATGATGCATTGTATAAAGTTGAAACTTGGTATAAAAGCCCTTGTTATGTCTTTCAACAAATTTATACAGTTTAGTGACTTAAGCGTAACCAGAAGATCTAGTTTGTTCTAAATTGTCGCTTTTAGCGCAAGTGTTTTCGAACAAAGTAGATCATCTGATTGTAGTAAGTGCATCAAACTGCTGAAATATAGTGAAATACATTACGAGGGCTTATTATATCAAGTTTCAAGTGTATACAATGCACCACTTTTGAGATATGCAATTTTAGTCAAAGAAATTTAAAAAAAAATTGAGTTTATGTACAAGTGATGCAATGTTTAAACTTGAAACTTGGTATGCAAGCCCCTGTTATATATTTCAACATATTTATACAGTATAGTGACTTAAGTGTAACCAGAAGATCTAGTTCGTTCTAATTATACGCTTTTGGCGCAAGTGTTTTCGAACAAAATAGATCTTTTGGTTACACTTAAGTCACTAAACTGTATAAATATGTTGAAATACATAACACAGGCTTGCATATCAAGTTTCAAGTGTATATGTTACATGAGGTTTGAGATATACAATTTTTAACCACACAAATCTTAAAAACTTAAATTTATATAGATGTGCTATATCATCATATAGACTTGCGACAAAATTTTGGCCTGCAAAAAGCTTTGGAAGGAACAAGAAGCGTCAGAAGCTACTTAATTAGCCGTATAAAAGGAGATGTACTAGTATAAGCAGCAAGTTGATCTTGGTCGAGGACCAGTAGGGAATCCTGAACATACAGCTGTTGCAGGAGTTGCTTGTATTGCAGCAGCAGCAGTTGACCAAGCTCGAGTAGCAGCAGCAGCAAAAGTTGTATGAATATAAGCAGCAAAAGCTGCACACACAGCAGTCGCAGCAGTGGCCCCTGAATATGCAGCTGGAGTACACTGTGGACCAGTAACTCCAGCAGCACTGGACTCCGTACTAGTAACAGCAGACCCTGGTCGAGGACCTACTGTAGATCCTTGATGTACAGCTGTAGAATGTATACCAGCAACTTCCAACTTCAGGGTCGTCTACAGATGATTGAAACAGGTCAGCAAAGCTAACCAGGCCAGCAAACAGCGTGATTTCAGCTCCAGGGTTGTCTTCTGATGATTGAAATGGGCCTGCAACGCTAACCTGTCCAACAAACAGCGTGAATCTGGTTCCAAGGTCATCCTCAGATGACTGAAGCCTCCAGCAACCCCACCCAGTAGCACCAGAGAGCGTGAACTTGGTTCCATGGTCGTCCTCAGATGTTCGAAGCCTCCAGCAACGCCAGCCAGTACCACCAGTGAGTGTGAACATGGTTCCAAGGTCCTCCTCAGCTGATTGAAGCCTTCAGCAACGCCAGCCATCACCACCAAAGAGCGTGAACCTGGTTTCAGAGTCGTCTCCAGATAACTGAAGCCTCTCGAAACGCCAACCAGCATCAGTAGCAGCAGACAGTTTTTATCCAGCTCCAGAGTCATCTTGTTTGTAGCCGTCAATGCCAACCTATAATGCACAGACAGTGTAAATCAGCTATAGAGTCATCTACACATAATAAAACAACGTAATCACTGATTTCACTGCACATAACACAAGAAATACTTGTGAATTTTGAGTGTCGACGAATCTTCATCCAGACAGTATGTCGGAGGAAGGTATCAGCACAGCCGTAGAAGTAGCAGCACAAACAGTGATAGTCGATCCACATTTAGAATGCATCTTGAAAGTTGAATGTATACGCAGAAGTGGAAGCAGCAAGAGCACCAGCAGCAGCAACAGAAGCAGACACCAAAACAAGGGATAACCTCCAAGCGCAAAAAGTCAAGTTTCTTGCTGGAGTTGCGTATTTTCCTCTACTGCAGCACTCCTTGACGGACTGACACTCACACACTGCATCGTAGCTGATATTCCGGAGCATCACTTTTATATACTTCTCGCACTGCATTAGAAGTACTTAAACGAAGCACTGGCGAGTCTCGCCGTGAGCAGCAGATCCGCGAGCGAGATCGCGCTGAGCGGAGGCTGCTTGAAAATATATGCGCTTTTGATTAGCACACTAACACTGCTGTATCGCGTCGACGTGCTGCACTTATACAATCAATACCTTTGAATAACTTGAAGTTTAACCGAACGAGCGAAGGCCGGGATGCAGCTTCAAAACGTCAAAACACAAGGCACGGCTGGCGAGTGGCGGCTGCGTGAACTTGTCGCCGCAGACGCCAGTAGGTCCCCAGATCGACGCGCACAATGTATGCGCAGTCGTCGTACTCACTTCGCCAGAGCCGCGGACAGAGCAACGAACAGCTGTTCGGCGTCGCTTGGATGATAATAAAACTATTTTTTTTTTGTTCAAATTATGAAAAACCAAGACATAGTTGCCCTTTCTCTCATCATTTTATACCTATGTGCAAAGTTTCAAGTCGATCTGTCAACGCATATAAAAATGGCATTTGAACGAAATTTTCAACATGCACACGCTGCAGCTACTGGTTTTTGTTCAAATGCCATTTGTTAACGCATTTAAATATTGACTTGAAACTTTGCATTGTGGTAGATGATTCCGAGAGGAAGGGCAACTATGTCTTGGTTTTTGATAATTCACCGTATTTATTTAGCTTCAAGCAATTTTCTACCGAGTACTCGTTCTATCGACTCGGTCGGTAAAAATTGGGTTTGAGACCCCCTTAAAACATCATGATTATCGGCTAGTTTTATTCTGTTTTTTGTTTTATTAAATCGTTAAAAACAATATTTTCAGTTACGCATTGATTATGTAATATAATTATTTCGAAATAATTTTATCCATCAAACGAAAAAGCATAAAAACTTTATAGAATTATATATGAAGTAAAAACAATTTAGATATTAAAGCGATACATAAGGTTGAAGGAAGCTACGTGCCAAAGAATTGGCAGCGGTTTTTTTTTGCTCTAAAAAATCGATTTTGGGCTATAAACTCGAGTTATAAGCATTTTCATGATTTGATGTTAATGGGAAAAAGTTGTATTTTTGAAAGATCTACAACTTTTCCCTTTAACTTTTTTTTTAGAATGCTTAGAATTTGATTTACAGCCAAAAAACCGTTTTTTAGCGATTTTTGGAGGTGACCGCATTCTGTGTATACGTGAAGGATCAAGCCCAAAATTAATATGACACCTAACTGTTATGAGGGCAGTTCGCATACAAATTTTTAGCTCGATTGATCAAAGTCTCTCAGAAATAATCGAGTAAGTAGAAAATTTTTATTAAAAAATACGCGTAAAAATCGAACAATTTGTGCCCGCATATCAAAACGACGTAGAGGATCGGGATAAAAAAAAATTCTTTCGTTTGTGCAAGAGGAGACTTTTCCCAAAATTTCAGCCCGATCCATCGATAATTGCGTGAGATATCGCATCTCACACATTTTTCGCACACAAAATTCACTACCGGCCTTTTGTTAAGCATATCTTCTTCAAATAATAATTGATTATACATTTCTTCGCAAATGAACAATTTCGGATGTTCTGTTTTATATAAAATCCTACCACAAATATTTATCTTTTCTCTACTAGTTAACGCAAACGATATTTCATTAGTACTTATTGTATAAACTGTCTCGTGATTTTGTGAGATTATTTTTGTCGATACTCCTCCATATAATATATCATACTTATATTTAAAACAACTATCAGTATTATTACTGACCAAAATGTATGGCTAGCTTGTATATCGATACAATGCTGCTCCGAGAATTTACATACTGTCCCTGAACTTAATCTTATTTTATCATTATCAAAGCTTACATCCGCATATTCTTCTAAAATTTCCAAATTTCACTTTCTAAATATCCATTAAACGTCGGCAATTGCTCTGATTTTCTTAATGTTTCGCTAGATGGAAGTCTAGCTGGATAACCAAAAACTAGTTCATGTGGTGTGAACTTATGGCTCGTATGAACGCTCGTGTTATAATGAAACTGTGCGAACTCTAACAACTCATCCCATTTGATTTTCTTTGATGTAAAATTTTTTATATATTCGCACAGAGGGTGATGAGCTCTTTCTAAAGAACCATTCGATTGGGGTGAAAATGCCGTAGTTTCAATCTTTGTAAATTTAAATCCACGCGCTACTTGTTTTAATAGTTTACTTGTAAAATTTGCCCCTCTATCTGTTAGTACGAGCTTTGGTGACCCAAAAATACATATAAATTTCTTAACTAACGCGTCAGCTACGGATTCCGCCGTTTGATCTGACATAGATGCTATAATTATAAATTTAGTTAGTTGATCCTGTATTGAAAGTATGTACTTATTATTATTTTTAGTAACATTAAACGGACCTACTACATCCATACAGATTTTATCAAAAGATTTTAAAGGTGTATCTGTAATCACCATAGATTGTTTAATTTTTATTCTTTTTAACTCATTTCTTTGGCAATCTTCACATGTATTTACTCTATTTTANTAAACGAAGCACTGGCGAGTCTCGCCGTGAGCAGCAGATCCGCGAGCGAGATCGCGCTGAGCGGAGGCTGCTTGAAAATATATAAGCTTTTGATTAGCACACTAACACTGCTGTATCGCGTCGACGTGCTGCATTTATACAATCAATACCTTTGAATAACTTGAAGTTTAACCGAACGAGCGAAGGCCGGGATGCAGCTTTAAAACGTCAAAATACAAGGCACGGCTGGCGAGTGGCGGCTGCGTGAACGTGTCGCCANCACAACCTTTATATTTGTACCTTCAAATACAATATTCAAAATTTCCTCAATTTCCTCCCAACTTATATTAGTTATCTTTAGATCTTTTGAAATGCGGAATATTAAATAATTTTTCTGCAAAAATATTGTTTTTAATGACTGAAATAACTGAATAATATTAGCTTAACAGTAACTACCGATTCAGCTGTATTTAAACATAAAACAAAAATTTTATTTTTACCCTTATTTAATATTTTAATTTCATTATAACCTAAGTTTTTATCCCAATGAATATTTTCCTTTTTTAATAATTCCCCTATATTGTCTTCTAATGACTCTCTTTTATTATTAACTATATGAATAATATTATCATTGCGAAATTGTATCGTATTCTTGGAATATACTATATTTTTCTGCTTATCGTGTTGTTTTTCCTTCTCTGCCACATCTTTCTTTGTACTTTTGTACCTTGGCACTTTTGCGTTTTTTTATTTGTAACTTCTTATTATGAATTTTCGATCTTTGTTCATTTATAATTTGTATCTTTTCATCATTCGTCAAATCTTGCGACGTCTGATTTTCTTCTCGCCTTTTCTGGGCTCTTGTTACTACGCATATATCAATTTCTGGTACAGGATTTCTTGATAATGCGTCTGCATTTGTATTTTGCTTTCCAGCCTTATACACAATTTCGTAATCATAATCTGCTAGTTTTAATCTCTATCTCTGAACTCTTTCGTTATTATCTGCAGATTTCAGCCATAATAGTGGTCTATGGTCAGTTACAATTAGAAATTTATTTCCATAAATATAATTCTTAAATGTTTTTATAGCATACATAATACCCAGAGCTTCCTTTTCATAGGTAGCATATTTAAGTTCAGCAGGCTGCAGTAGTCTTGATGCATAAGCTATTGGTCTGTCTTTGCCTATCTCACCTTGAGAAATTACGCACCCTAACGTATATTGGCTTGCGTCCGTCGTTATTATAAACGGTCTATCGAATTGTGGATATTGTAAGATCGGTGCTGAACATAATGATTCCCTGAGGTTGTCAAATGCAGTTTGTTGCTCCAATCCCCACGTAAAGGGTCTATCCTTTTGTAGTAATATGGTTAATGGCTTGGTAATTTCTGCTAAATTTTTAATAAATCTTCTATAATAATTTACAAAACCTAAAAACTGCCTAACCTTTTTAACGGTATTGGGAATTGGGAATTTCTTCACTGCTTGTATTTTATTTTCATCTGGTTTTATACCTGCTTCGCTAATAATATGCCCTAAGAAACACACTTCTGTCTTTCTGAATTCACATTTTTCTGGCTCTAATTTGAGCCCTGCTTCTATTAATGCTTGATCTATTAAACCGAATCTTTCCTCTAATTCTTCAATCGTGTCCCCAAAAATAATGATATCATCAATATAATTAAAACATATTTTATCAACATATTTGGCTAAAACTTTATTTATAACACGCTGAAAAGTCCGCGCTGAGTTTTTAAGACCGAACGGGAGGACAACAAATTCAAATCTTCCCAACGGATGTATGCTAAATGCGGTTTTGTGGATATCCGACGGTCTCATTTTTACTTGTTGAAAACCAGATTTTAGGTCTAACACATCAAAATATTTCCTCTTTCCAATTAAGTCCAGAATTTCATTAATATTGGGAAGTAAATGTGGATCAGCTATAGTCATCTCATTTAAAGCTCTATAATCTACCACAAATCTATACCTTTTCTCTCCCGGGATCAGCTCCTTCTTCGGGACTACTAACGCTGGCGCATTGAACGCACTTTTTGTTTCTCTAATTGCTTTCGTTTCTTTTAATTTGCCCATTTCTTTTAAAGCTATTCCCTTAGATTTGTGTGCTAACGGGTACTGTTTTACGTATATTGGCTTGTCAGAAGTTAAATTGATTTCATGTTGTTCTACGTAACATATACCCAATTTATCGCCCACTATCCAAAAACATCTGGATATTGATTTATCATGCGCTCGATTCTTTTACCTCCGTTTTTTAATTGCAATTTCTTTCGCAATATCTCCTTCCGACTCGGTTTTTTGGTTTTATTTTCTTGGTATTTATTTCAAAATTCAGTTTATATATTTAGAATTGATTTTTCATCAATATTAAGTTCTTCTACCACTTGAGCCCCTTCTGGGATATAATCGATGTCTATTGAAACGTGCTGATATTTTTTTCCTTCAAAAATTATTTTGTTATCTGCTTTAGATAGATTTACATTATTTTCCTTCATAATAGATAATATCTCCTTATAATCAAGCTTTTTAGTTTACGTCGGCGCTTCTTCAGGCGTTTCTTGATCTTGTAGTACTGTATTTACGTTAAGTATTAAATGTTCTACATTTTTATCATCATTTTTCAAAAAATTTTCCAAGTTCTTAGGCTTGTTTTCATTTATCTTTTTTTGTTGTAAACTTTGTAATTCTGATTTGTCATTTATTTCGTGGATTTCGGATATTGTGTTTAAAATGGCGACAACATCATTATTAAATGTATTTTCTGTGACACCATCATTTTCTAGTAATGCTTCTGACTCATTTATTTCAATATTCTGTTTTTCGTGAGATTGTTCAATTTGCTTTAACTGATCCTCTATGTCACCGATTTTGCTAGTCCTACTCTCTTCAAAAATCTCTTGATTATCTTCATCTTGCATTCTGCTTTCATCTATATTATTCTCACGATCCATTTCTTTTAAAATATTCTGTTGTTCGATATTATATGCATCATTGTCGCGAATAATCTCTTTGAAAATTATATTCAGAGTTTCTTTTTGGCTTAACTTCATTCCAGTTTTTAGGCACGACCGCGACACGGAAGTGCCTTATAGTTTCGTATGCGAAAAATGTGTGAGATGCGATATCTCACGCAATTTTCGACCGATCGGGCTGAAATTTTAGGAGGAGTCTCCTCTCGCCCAAAGTAAAAAACTAGTTTTTTTTTATCCGATCCTCTACGTTGTTTTGAAATGCGGGCACAATTTGTTTGATTTTACATGTAATTACATGTAATTTTTAATAAAAAATTTTTTTGGGAACTCCTCTCATGATAGTAAGGTACCGGTTCTATTTTGGACTTGATCCTGCACATATGCGCAGAATGCGGTCACCTTCAAAAATCGCTAAAAACGGTATTTTAGCTGTAACTCGAATTCCAAGCATTCTACAAAAAAAAGTTAAATGGAAAAGTTGTAGATCTTTCAAAAATACAACTTTTTCCCATTAACATCAAATCATGAAAATGCTTATAACTCGAGTTAACAGCCCAAAATCGATTTTTTAGAGCTAAAAAACCAATTATTTGCCATAAAACTTTTCGGATTTACGTTTTACATAAAAATGTTAAATGTAAAAATGTTAAACAATTTTAAAATACAACTTTTTACCGTGGCAAAGATATTTTTTAACACTTTTTGACATACAACATTCCTAGAAGCGATTTTTTGATACATAAATTCAATAATAACTTCGCTGCAACATGCCCCATCTGACCTAGTGCGAAATATGTGTGAGATTCGATATCTCAGCCTGCTCTGAGAAGCCTGACACGTCTCTCTAAACTATACTATTATAATACATTTTCTAAATGAAACCCTATTACTAAATCAAATCTTGATAAAATCTTGAATCTTCTGTTAACTATCTTTAAAATCCTCTTGAAAATCCTCTTGAGTCCTTCCATGTTAAATTGTTTTGTTTCACCTACAAGAAAAATAGAATTTAAATAATCTCTGAACAAAATCTATCTGAAAAATTTCTCAAAACTATAATCAAATCTATAAATAAAATTCTGTTGTCCGCTCGGCAACCTGGCTCGACACGGAGTGGCAAGAGAGCTTGGCTTGGGGACGCTCGCAAGTCTTCCGGTCCTCCCACGCTGTCCCAAGCTTTACTTCCCCGCCTCTACGTCACAGCGTCGGTGCTTGTTGCACTCATTAGGCCTTACGGGGCATGGCAACGGTCGAGCGCCGAAACTACAAGCGCAGCATCGCATGCGCGCAATTGGCGGGGCAGGTGTTTAGCTCAGCGAGATTCTTGGCCACTTGATACTTTTGTGGCCTTGAATGCTCGCTATGCTTTTACTATGTGGAACTTTCTCAAAGCTATATTCGAAATAAATCTCGAATAATAGCGACGGGAAAGTTGTCACATAACAACAAATAAAACGGAATTATTAGGACTATGTTTGAAGTTCGCGGATTTATTTTTCAAAAATAAATTCCTGGACTTCAAACATTCGAGTATCCTCAGTATACACTCAGGTACTTACGGTATACCATTGGTATAGCCTTGGTATATCTCCGGTCTACCCCTGGTATAGCCTTGGTATACCTTCGGTATACCCCCGGTATATCGTTGGCAATTCATGTACCCGCACATTGGAGTGAAAATTACTTAACCCACCCACCACTGTGAGAACGCTAGAGATATAAGCGATGCAGTTTTGAATTATGCAAAGTATACAGGGTGAGAAACAAAATTTTGAAGCTTAATATTTTTGAAACTAACTGGTATCATAAACAACCCAAACATAGGGATCGAAGTGCTATATAATGCTAACTAAATCTAAAATTTGAACTTGATTATTGCCTTTATACTCCAGTTATCGCGTCACGTAGAAAAACGATTTTTTTCAGTTTTTGATGTTTTTCTCAGGATCTGCCCCATGAAATGACTTAAAATTTAAGTCGTATATAGTTCTAATTACCTTCAATAATCATATATTTTTTTAGAATGATTCGCTATTTAGTTTTTGAGTTATAACGATTTAAAAAAATTGCACTGTATGGTGTATAATAAAAGAACGACGAACGATAATATGAATTTTTCACGGTAAAAACATAGGCAATTTTATTCTCTTTAAGGTACATATTAAGCAATTTACTTTTATTAACTTTTCCGATAACTTTGTTGACAAAAACTGAAATCTCAAAACTAAAAAATCACTATGAAAAAAAGAACGCGTATATAAATTGTAAAAACGGACTTTCGTCCCACTATCTTTTAGCAAAAACAAAGAAAATGAGACTTTGTGGGTTAAAATCCACCAAGTAGAAGCTGAGAAACAGGCGTATACATACACACACACACACACACACATCCGCACGGACATTTTCTAAAAACGTATGATTCGTACTCCAAACACCTCCAAATGCGTTTCCACGAAGTATTNACACACACACACACACACACACACACACACACACACACACACACACACACACACACACACACACACATCCGTACGGACATTTTCTAAAAACACTTCGACTTAAAATGCCTCGAAACATATTTTCTACATGTTTTTATACAAACTCCAAAAATTTCTATTACAAGGCTTCCTTAGGAAGGAAGCAAAGATAATCAACAACAAGATCTGTGTACTATTAAATTTTTAACTTATTTTTGACAGCGTTTTTAATGAATTAGCGCCAAAAAATGGAAAAACGAGGTTTTTTTCACATTAGTCTTCTATAAAATGATAAATCGGCTATAGTCAAAATCTCTCTATAATTAAGTCATAAGTATTCTATAGTTAATATAAGAATATGTAGATGATGAATTGTTAACTTCTGATTAAAATGATAGTTCATAAAATATCCCAAGTCATCTATTTTCCGTTTTTTAAAATCGATTGACTGGATCACTGTGTCAATGTGTTTATAATAGAACACCTCACGTCGTCTATTTTCTGTTATTCAAATTGATTGACTGGATTAACCATATTATAATATAATACGTGCTGCCGCGACAATGGATGGACGGCAAGTGATTCAGACAACACCTCGGGTTTGCAGCGTGAGCCTCGTTGGCCTTCCCCCATAATGAATTCTTCGTGCGGTGACAGGATGTTTATACTTCGAATTGTTATCAAGACACGATATTTTTCTGCATAGGTCAAACTTGATTTGTTGAGCATCGCAAGTTACCGAGTGTTTTATAAACCTTATATTTGTATTCTATATTTTAATTATATGTTCGAACTTTGAAAAACTCGAATATTGTCCTGGTAGAACATTGATCCTATTTCTGAGGGCAGAATGTTTGGTTAACGCGCGTTAAAATGGCGTTTATCTGAAAATTCAGTTAATACTCTGAAACGGATTTCTGATAATATCTTATTTATTTTAAAGAGTTTTAACTGCAACTTCTACACATAAATATTGCGCCAATTTTCCATTGTAAAAAATGGATGAAAAAAGGCTGTTGCATTTTGTGTAAAAATTATTGCAGTATAGAAGCAGCGGACTATTTTACGTGAGTATTTTATACTAATGTTTGCAAAATTCTATCTTTATAAAACTTAGTAAAATGTCAGCGAAAAGTAGTACAAAATATAATATAAATGCTAACAAAGCAAGTGTCTTTTGCTGATTCTATAATTATAATAATCGTTATGCAATACGTATAATCATTTATATATACATCATTTTTTACAGTGCACATACATGTAACAATTTGAAATCATTATATGAATGATTAATTTTTTATTTTCATATGTCCCAGGTTGATTGCGTTATCTGGCGAGCCCTTCAGACAATTTATTGAAGATTTCGAAAACTTACGAAGAGAACAATTCTAAGCTAAAATAGCTCGGGTCGGTCAGTGTCGTCGGTTCCTACGAAAACTAGCACAACTCAAAAAAGACCTATTTTGATTAGCCCTTTTTTAGATGTTATGTGACCACTTAGGTCACCAACAATAATGTATTTTGTTTTTGTTCGAGTTACCGTAAACGGGGTCACTAAAACTTGTCCTGATTGTAGTTTCTGGTTTTTCATTTTTGTCAAATCTATTGCTCCAATTTCAACTAGTAGCCTCGTGACAGACCAATTGTTATTGCAGTCTGCTGACAAGAAATGCACGAGATTGTCCCTTTTGTGTGTAAGTCACTCTCTCACGGTAATTATGTTGTGAGGAATTCGCTTCATTTCTTCCGTTATGTGTGTTAAACCACCCTCAGATTTTTCATCGCTGTTGGCTGAAATGTGACTTTTGTTTAAGGGTTTCATATCTGGTGGTGCGGGTAAAAGAAAGGGCATTGTCATCTCTGGTGGTTGTGAAAATCTTATGTCTATTATTGATCCTTCTTCTGCTTCTATTTCACTTAACACTCCTAACTTCCTGTAGCCTTTAGTCTTATTGTATGGTGTACTTTTGGCTGTAGGACTATTACTTTTTATTGTTGTAGTCACAGATAGTGTATTTCTTGGCGGTGGCATTATTATGTTAGTCACGCTTTGAACGTCTAAGTCAGTCCCTGTGTATTCCTTTTCTGTGGGTTTCTGTAGTTTTTGCTGTGCTCTTTTTATTAGTTTCTGCACACTCTCTCTCCATATATCATCTACGTCTATCTCTTCTTCTAGAGGAAATCTTGGGTCAGAAGTATAAATTGCTTGGCGCACTTCAGGTGTTACATTCGTCGTCCGAAAAGTGAGAGGGTAATTGTAGTTGTATTTCTACTTCTGTTGCTGACTCTGATGTAGTGGTGTTTCTATTCATTTCATATCTTTCCATGCTTTCTTTAAATTTTCTGCTGGCTTCCTCTATTTCTTTTTTACTTAGAGTCGTTTTAATAGACAGTTTCATAATTGATTTTTCATCGGAGCTTTCTGCTGTTTGGAGTACTCCCACTGCGCTTATATCTATTGCGATGTTGCTTATGGTTTTATCTTGGCTTTCTTCTGAGGAAAACACTTCGACAGCTTCAGTTTCTTCTTTGGTTGTTCCTGTATCCTCTTGTCGTAACCCACTATACCTAGGATCCGGTATTGGTGGATTGTCCAAATCAGTGTCCTCATTGGCCGTCAAAGATAACCAAGATCTTCTGAAGGGATTGACTGTCATTGATGTATCTGAGTCTGTATCTGTTGAGCTTTCTGAAATTTCCCTCGGTTTTATGGAAATCGTCTCTGTCGTTTATCCTTTGAGTGCCATTTCACTTGTCACTAGTTTTTTGTTCTTGTAATTTTTCTAGATACAATAGGCTTAGGTATTTCAGGCAATGCTCCTTGTTCGATGTATTCTGCAACTAGACTCTGTGTTCGTGTGCGTTTTGCTCTAGTTCTTTGTGCTATTATACTGTGCCTATTACAGTCTTGGGGCTTCTTTGTTGGTTTTGGCTCCTATGGGTCTGCCTCTTCCTCTAGGCTTGTTCACTGTATCGCCTGTCAAGTGTACTCTCATGCGCGGTTAGATGGCTGTTTGTTTTGCTTTTCTTCTATCACCATTATTTTGATATTAGGTAGATTTTTGTTGATTTCTTCTTCAGTCGTCTCTGGAGTATTTCTGGATAATACATCTGCATTTTTATTTAATTTCCCTGGTTTGTACTTAAAGGTGTATTCGTATCTCATAAGTCTTTGTCCTAGATCCTTCGTGCTGTGCATCCAATTTAGTAGTTCGTAATCACTTATTAGTGTGAACTTTCTGCACAATAAATATGGTCTAAACTGGTGCAAGGCATATAGTACTGCAAGGCATTATTTTTTTGTGGTCGAATAATTTATCTCAGCCTTGTTGAGTGCTCTAGGCAAGTACTGAACTGGATTTTTGAAACCGTTTTTCTCTTGGCTCAGTACTGCTCCTATTGCGTAATTTGACGCATCTGTGGTTAATGTGAATTCTTTGCCAAAGTCTGGAAACTGTAAGATTGGTTCTTTCATCAAACATTCTTTCAGCTTCTGATAGCTGTTTTCGCATTCTTGTGTCCATTCGAATCTCACATTTTTCTTAAACAAGTCATTGAGTGGTTTTGCAATTTTTAAAAAATCCTTTATGTATTTTCTGTAATATCCGAACATGCCAAGCACCTCTCTCACATTCTTCTAAGTTTTAGGAGTGGCAAGTTTTGCGATAGCGATTACCTTTTCTGGATTTGGTTCTATTCTCTTGGCACTTATGATGTGGCCTAGAAATCCTACTTCCTTTCTAAAGAATTCTATCTTATTTGGTTGTAGAACTAGTTTTGCGTATCTAAGCCTTTCCATCAGATTTCTGATTATTTGTTCATGTTCCTGAAGGTCTTTACTATAGACATATTATATCGTCGAGATAGACAAGCATTTCAATGTTTTGGAGTCCTCTAAGTACTTTTTCCATTAATCGCTGAAAAGTTGCCGTAGCGTTCTTTAATCCTTCCGGCATTCTGGTATACTCATAGTGTTCGTTTATAGTGGTGAAGGCTGTTTCATAAAAGTCTCTCGGAGCCATAGGTATCTGCTGGAAACCGCTTGCGAGCTCAAAGATTGAAAAGTAGGCTTGTAGCTCCGCCTAGTTGGTCCATAATGTCTGCTATATTAGGTAGAGGGTAGGCGTCTCTGATTGTCTTTTTATTAATCTCACGGAAGTCGATTACCATTCTTTACCTTGGATTTCCATAACTGTCAGGTTTCTTCGGTACTATCCATATTGGTGAGTTACATGGTTGATTAGATTCTCTGATGATTCTATCTTTTAATTTCTTTTCTACACTCTCTATAACTACTTGTTTGTGCTTGGGAGGATGCCTGATTATTGGTAGATTTTTATTGATCTCCTGTTCTGTCATTTCTGGAGGATTTCTGGATAAGGCGTCAGCGTTCTTATTTAATTTTCCAGGCTTGTATTTGAACGTATACTCATATCCTGTAAATCTAAACATCCACCTCATCAGTATCTGCCCTGGATCTTTCCTACTGTGCATCCAGTTCAAAGGTTCATGATCACTCATGTTATGCAAAGTGGGTGCTTGCAAGTTTAGCTTGACTCGATGGCAATACATTTTATAAATATTTGATCGTGAGGCTCGTTAATATGATTTTATATATATATATATATATATATATATATATATGTGTGTGTGTGTGTGTGTGTGTGTGTGTGTGTGTGTGGGTCGATAATACGAAATTCGAGTGAATTAATAGCTTAATTTTGAGAACCAGTAGTCAAGAATAAGGGTATTGGGTATACGCAATGAAAACACCATTATTTTGTATATGCTGAGTAAGTGTTCAGTCGCAACATTTTTTATTTTATTATTTCTGCGCCTGTGCGCGCAATGTGTGTATGTATGTGTGTCGGGAGCTAGAGGCCACAAATCTAGCGCGGTGGCAGCACCTCTCTGTCATCTGACGGTGTGCATACTTTGCACCTTATCTTAATTCGTATCTCGCTGTTAACTAACAGCGTGTTTTCGAGCACCTCATCATCTTGTAAATTCTTTCTCTATTTTATATTAATTAAGTGTGAGTGAGTGAAAATCGTATCGCGTATCAATCAGCAAAAGCATGTGTGTGCATGTATCGCGCGCGTTCATTGTTCTACGCGATGTCACATCGAAAGCGTTTAGCTTACTTTCTTTGTAATCGATCCCAAGTGTATTTGTTTCAATAAAAGGGTTTTTTATGCCATTTGGCTTTTTCCCTAAAGTGTAGTGTTTTTTTTTTGTATTATACCGGATAAATATTGCATGCAACATTCAATTCATCTCAATTCAAGAAAAAATCGAATTTCTCTGAACAAGGCTCTTTGTGCCTCCCACAAAGAAGCCAAGAATATTCAGTAAGAGTATGGGTTTATTGTTAAGTAAATAAGTAAATGTTGAAAATGAATTTCTCCGTACGAATATCAGTGTAGTCGTACGTGCGGAAAACAAAGTAAACGGATTTGTCGCTTGTCGTTAAACGATAGAACGCAGTTTTATCCCGGATATCTCGCTGAATATAATTAAAGAGACACGCGCTTAATAGCGATCGGTAGTGTCCAAGCACTATGAATTAAAGATTGAATTATAACTAACGATAAAGTAATTCGTAGAAATAATAAAAAATGAAATATACGTTCTAGTAATGAAGGATATACTAAATTTAATTGCGATACGACGCTTCGCTTGTATTTTTATTATTTTTATACGCTACGCGTTGTTCCTATTGAATTTTCCACGTTGGCGCTGAATGGTCCTGGCCGATGTAATCCACCCCTTCTTACCACGTTGCGGCGGGCGTAAACTCAACGCAAAACACGCTAGTGGACAGAAGGTGACGACGTCACTTTTGGTGGATTACGCCAGGGTAGAGCGTACAGGCCAAGAGTAATTATAAATTCCTTCTCGATAACTTGCGGGTTGCAAGACTCCGAGAGCCGAATAGTGGAAACGACGTACTTACTGATACGATGCGAAGATTCTCTTTGTCTGGCTGCACGCACACGTGATGCCCTTGTCGTGGTCTGCTCTGCTACCCGTGTTCTGCCGTCAAGGTCGTGGTCGGATCGTTGATGCGTCTCTCACACGCGGTGATGATCGTGTGCCAGGTACCGGAGCTACGCTGAAAATCGCGGAACCCGCGTGTATGCCCGCAAACGCTCCTTCGGAGCACCTGGAAGCGAGGCGACCGTGCGAGAAGAAAAAAAAAATAGAAAGGTGCTCGTGGCATCGGAATGCTCGGAATTTCTCTCACTCGTTCGGCTGGCGCGCTACGTAGTAGTACGGGGACTTAAGGTAGTCAGGCACCGCTGCTAGCCGGGAGCGAACTGATGCGTAGCTGCGAACGTCGAAGAAACTGGAGAAAGGGGAGAGGTGGTCAAGATGAGATATGCGCGGTTCAACGTGTATCTATGTATGACAATGGTGTACACGTGCGCGACAGATAAGTACTCCGTAGATCGTCATCTCGCCACATGTTACAGATGCAAGCCGTCGCTGCTTGTTAGGAAAACAATAAAAATTCGATCACGGACAATTCTCTTTTTTTATCGTACCGTGTCGTGGCTAATGCTACAAAATAATAAGAGGTAATTGAAACACGAGAGCGGATGCACTCGTATATTGCGAAGTTATCTACGGCCAAGTGTACTGCTGTTGCTTCGGATGACCGCCGGGTTGCCTGTATCACGGCGCTCATTGCCGGACCTCTGGCTACTCGTTACACTCACTAGAGTAAATTTTCTACACAATAGGTATGGTCTGAACTGATGCAGAGCGTAGAGCACTGCGAGACACTCTTTTTCTATGGTGGAATAGTTCCTTTCAGCTTTGTTGAGTGCTGTGGATAGGTAGTGCACTGGATGATCGAACCCATCTTTTTCTTGGCTCAATACAACGCCAATGGCATAATCTGAAGCATCCGTGGTTAGTGTGAATTCCTTGTCGAAATCTGGGAATTGCAGAATTGGTTCCATCATTAGGCATTCTTTCAGTTGTTGGTAGCTATCCTCAAACTCTTGTGTCCACTCAAATTTCACATTCTTTTTAAACAAGTCATGAAGAGGCTTTGCGATCTTCGCAAAGTCCTTTATGTATTTTCTATAGTACCCGAACATGCCAAGCACTTCTCTTACGTTCTTTGCACTTTTCGGGGTTGCAAGTTTGGCGATTGCAGTTACCTTTTCTGGATTGGGTTCCACTCTTCTGGCACTGATAATATGGCCTAGGAAGCCCACCTCTTTTCTGAAAAACTCTACCTTGTATGGCTGAAGAACTAACTTTGCGTCTCTGAGTCTCTCCATTAGGTTTCTTATTATCTGTTCATGCTCTTGGAGGTCTTTACTGTATACTATGATATCGTCTAAATAAACGAGCATTTCAATATTCTGGAGTCCTCTAAGCACCTTTTTCATTAATCGTTGGAAAGTTGCCGTGGCGTTCTTTAACCCTTCCGGCATTCTCGTGTATTCCTAATGTCCGTTAATGGTTGTGAATGCTGTTTTATAACAGTCCTCGGGTGCCATTGGTATTTTTTGGAACCCGCTTGCAAGATCAAATATTGAGAAATAAGTTGCTCCCCCAATTTGATCCATTATGTCTGCAATATTCGGAAGAGGATAGGCATCTCTGATAGTCTTCTTATTAAGTTCTCGGAAAGCTATTACCATATGCCACCTCGATTTTCCGTGGCTATCGGGCTTCTTTGGCACAATCCAAATGGGAGAATTCGATTCTCTGATTATTCTGTCCTTCAGTTTTTTCATGACACTGTCTCGCATTACCTGCTTGTGTTTCGGCGGATGCCTATATTGCTTAGTGTTAATAGGTATGTCATCCTCAAGATGTATTCGGTGCTCTATCAGATCTGTACACGGCAATTTATCTCCTGGTAATAAGCATCTGTCGATGTAATCTTCTATTATATGGTCCACAATATCTAATTCTTCTTTATTCAAGTGTTGTCTGCGTATAGCTGCTTTGACTGCTTCTATTCTTTTTATTTGTTCCACTATTATTTCTCCGTCGAAGTCACTGTCATGTTCCCCTAGGAAATCGGCTTCTGTTTGGAAAGGTATCAGCTCTCTGGGGTCAACTTCTATGCTTACATCCTGTTCAGTGGTATTGATTGCCATTATTTTGCATGTGTCATTCTCATTTATTACTATGCCTTCCCCAAGGAATACATTTTCGTTTCCCATGTCTATCCTGGGTATGTATCCTTCTTTCGACTTACTATGGATTAAATTAATTTTTACCACTTGTTTAGTTCTTGCTTTTATCGTATATTTGACTCTCTTTTCAGACTCAGGTTTTTCTTGGTCCATACTTATAGGAATTCCGCCTCTTTGTGGCTGGTTCACTTTTAATACTTCGTCAACTTCATTCACTTTTCGACTCTTTTAATTCTTTGACTTAGGGTTATGTTCTTCTTCATAACCTAAAAATGGTATCGGATGCATCACATCTCCGCTCAGAATTAGTGCGTTCTTGTGATACGATATAACTGCTTCTTCCGTTTTCAAATAGTTTCGTCCCAGCATTCCATCATATTCTATTGGAAATTCATCTGTCAAAATTTGGACCCCCTCACAGATCACTGGCTTGTCGCGCCGAGGGGGCCCGAGTTCAGGGGTGTTCGAACGCTATCTCCTGTTCCGCTAAAAGTGATCATATCGAAAGCGCTAAAGGGTACCAAAGGGTGTGCTCGTTCGTTCCCCAGGGAGCGTCGAGCGTTCGTTTCTGCGCTACACAGCAGCTAACACACCCAGAGGCCAAATCTCGCACCAAAAGACGAGATACAGGGCCGTGTTAAGGACTGTTAAAAACTTCTGTGATCCCTTGTGGTTCGTCCTGGGCCCGTGGTTAGTAGGGAAACCGAGCGGATCGACCTCGGGGGGGGGGGGAGGGCCATGAGAAAGACAGGATCGAAGCTCTCCTCTGCCTTCGAAAGCGATTAGGATCTATCCGAAGGCCGAGGTCGTTTGACTGGTGCTTAATGATAGCCAATTGGTGAGGGCAGTCGGGGTACTGGCCGGTCCCGCTTCGGCGGCTTTGCTGGTACGCGACCCTGACTGCTTGTATAAATCGCGCTTTTGGTACCTAAGGGCCACTTCGAACGAAGCCCTTGTGGGAGCCGAGGCGTGTGTAGGAGACAGAGTGAGGGCAAAACCTCTCTAACAGGTCGGCTGGAAGTGGCGATGGAAAGCTGCGGAACGTCGATTCCTAGCGTATGGACACCCACCACGTTTTCCGAATAGGAATAAATATGGGAAGGAGCTCGCCTCACGGCGTTCACGGAACCGATGACTAGTATGACGGATGCACTAGTACACAGGGCCGGGAAGCCAAGCCCCACAGCGCAAAATCGAACGCTTCCGTTCGCGCTGTGTACCCCGGGGGGTTAGACTCTGTGTGGCAGTGGTAGCAGACTTCATGGCGGAATGGTGTAAACCGGAGCCACTTATTTCGAATGCGAAGTGGAAGACGTGGGGGTTGCTAGAACATACCCGCGAACTCTTACCAAGGGTTACGACCCTAGCGCGGTGTCTTCGGGCACTTCAGTGGGGCACCTCGGTGCCTCCGTGATCATGGGTTCTGGTACTCGAAATAGAGGCCGCTGACTGAGGTTAAGCAGTCTCCCTATGCGATTGAGAGAGTTACCTAATTGTCGGTTCAGGCCTTCTGGATGGGTTGGCTAACTTGCTGATCGATCATGTGGCGGCAGTCAATGCCCACTGGGCGACCCATACTGTCGTCCGTGGAAAGAGGTTAGTACCCTCATTATTAGTGTCACAATTTGGAATTTTACCAGTGTACCTCTAATTTCTAAATATACAATATACAATATACTGATCCGAGGGTCGATACTGTGTGGTCTGTTATTCCGCCTAACTCTCTGGCATCCTCGGCGCATATGGGCATATCGTCATCTATAAGGCTAAGTTTTATTAGGTTAACTGTAGCGCCATTATCGACCATAAACTTTACCCATGGTTTAGTGGTTCCCATTGGCACTCTGATTCTCACTGCGGTGGCCTCGTCGTTTTTCCAATCATAATTTTCAGATCCTTTGCAGTTTGTGGAGCAAATTCTTGAGATTGGCTTGACTTGGTTAATATCGCCAGCACTGGTGCTTTCTGTTGGCTGTTGCTTGATGTCTGATTCTGATTATCTTGTCTCTCCTCTCTGTTCTGTTGGAAGTTTTGCACCTGTCTCTGGTAATTCTCCTGATCCACATTCCTTGGTTGTCTCTGGCTTGGATATTGGTTCTGATTTTGACGTGGATACTGATTCTGATTTTGGTACTGACTCTGGCCCGCCATCCTGGGGTCGTGACGAGCTCCCTGGTAGTTTTAATTACTACCTTGAGCTTCATTGTTGTAATTCCTTGGACCATTGCTTCTCCAGTTCGATTGATAGCCACCTTGATTTTCCCTTCTGTCTGGTTCTTGATTATTGTAGTTCTCATATCAGATGGTTTCGTGATCAAACAGCCTTCTTTGGTTTCCTCTGTTGTCTTGACTATTCCAATTCGAATAATTTCTCTGCGGTCTATTTCCATCATTTGATCTGCCACCCTTCAATCCTCCATTGTTGTAACCTCCAGCGTTGTATCTGCCATTGTTGTATCCGCCATAATTATTCCTTGGATAATTTCCTTGATTGTATGTCCCCCCATTGTAAGTATTACCTCGTGGATTGTTCTCTCTGGAGAATCTTGGTATGCTGCGCTCGGAATCATTCACGATTCCTACGTACCGTGGTCTGTATCTGTTGTCATCATGCCTACTCCCGGATCTGTAATTCTCATGCCTGGGATCTCCAAAATTTCTGAAATCGCTCCTTCTATCAAAATTCCTATTTGGTTGTCCATAGTCATTACGTCTTCTAGAAGTATAAGGCCTGGTGTCCCTGGTGTCTGATATGATTGTTGCCTCCATTCTACTCTCTAGCCTTACCGCTTCTTCGTAAGCCTCTTCTAATGTCCATGGCTTGAAATAGTCTACCTTTTCAGCTAGAGATGCGGGTAATCCTTTTATAAAGATGTCCACTGCAAGGGCCCTAATTGGTGCCATCATATTGTCCTCATAAGCAAATCCTCTTTCCTCTTCCAAGGCCTTGGCTGCGCTACTTAGTAAGACATTTATTTCGTCGTAGAAGTCTCCGACAGAGTCTCCCTCTCACATCTTTACATTCTGTATTCGGCTGTTATAATAACTGAAATTCCTTCCAGGGCCGAATCTTTGCTTCAAATGTTGAACTAACTCTTCGATGGTGTTGATTGTCCTATTATTTAGAATCTTCTTGGCCGGTCCCGTTATACGTTGCAGCACATTTTTTATAAACTGCGGTCTCATGGAAGCTGGCACTAACTGATTGGCATTCCGTAGGTCTTGTATATAATCACGCAGATGTGTATGTTTCCCGTCGAATCCTGGAATACCACTAATGCTATTCATAAGTGCAAAGCTGTTTGCCATTGTTGTAACTAGTGCGGCGATAGCGTCTGTTCCACCAGCACCTCCTCCTGCATTGACACCTCCTCCTCCGCCATTTTGTTCGTTATTTGGATTATTTGGGACAGTTGGATCGTTAGGAGCCATTGCCGCAAATAAATAATCTGCAGAGCCTTCTAGATCGCTATCTGCTTCACTATCTTTCACTGGATTCTCTAGCTGATTTAGTTCACTTTGTGTGACTTTTCTCCTTGCTCTCTCTTTCTTTGCAAATTTCTCCTTGATGGCCTTAAAAATTTTGTTCTATTGTTATTGTACAATGGTCAATAGACAAGGCTCTTTTCACAGAACCACTTGGGTTGTGATAGGTTTTGGTTTTGTGTAGCGAGCGATCCTTACACTCGCTGTTGTTGCCTCTGAGCGACAGTTGTTGTCTCCACTCGGAGAGAGTGTTAAACTCCCAAAAAACAAACAAAAGTCTTCTCAAAATAAGTCACATAATTCAGTATTGGAGCAGGACTTCGTGTGCGCGCGTAGTTGATTATTGTGTTATATAATTATGTTGCACCAATATGCATATATGTTTATGATAAATTATAGATATGGGTATGTAAATGTATGGGTATGTATGTTTATAAATATGGATATTTATTGAAAAATTTACCTTCTGCAAGCATGTATTTACATGCTTTTTTGCATTACTATGTTTAATCAATGGGTAGGTATTGTAAACGCTATGTGATTTGGGAAATTCAGACTTGCGCCTCTCCTGAATCTTTACTAGAGCCTATGTTTCGTACTGGTCTTATTCTAAAGTAGCTGTATAAGTATGTTAATAAAAATCTAATGTAGTCTGATTATGATAAGGGCCTAATTATGATATGGTAAGCATGTGTGCTCCCCGTTTATCTTCACTATTTCTAACTACTTAACCCCTTTATTCAACTTAATTCATTCGTGCAGTGTTGTAGAATGACTTTTATAATGCATCACTTAAATTTTACAAATAAACTCGAAAACAAGTAAGTTACACTATATGAATAGAGTGAGAAGGAAATTCTAACTCAATTTTGCTTTAATCTACGGTTACAACTGGAGTGTGCTTAGTTGTTGTTCGAGGAATTTCACTAGAGACGGAATCAAAAACTCTTTCAAATTTCTTTTTCAGTTTGCTTTGGAATTCGCGACTCTTATCCTTAGTATTCTTGTCAATCTTTATTATCTTTCGTTTTTTTTTTCGTATTCGCAAATGCGCGTGAATTTTATGTATCTGTAGGTCTAACTTCCTTATTTCTCGAAGCAATACCTCGCGTTCAATCAACAATGCTTTTAAAGAGGCTTTCCTTTCGGCGCGCTTATTGTTTGAAGACTTTCTTGTATTCGAATGATCCTCAAAATTCATGTATAAGTCCGTTGTTTAGTAACTTATCGACTGTGCAAATGAGTTTAATAAACTTTATTTGAGATGACCTTTATGTTGCTAATTGTGCTCAATGCAGTAATGAGAGGGCTTATTTTTGAAATTATAACTAGATCAAGAACTTAGAATGTGTTTAATTTGCATCTAAAATCAAAGAATAAATCAACAATTGCTATCTATCTATAACTGCGGAGCTGAATCATACGGAGATGTAAACTTCTTAATATTAGTATTGGGTAAACAAGGTAGGATACAAGCTATAAAATTTATCAACTATCGAGTCTAAGTGTTGAAGTAAAAGCGATTAAATGTTCTGAAATCTAAATTAGTATTGGCGAATGTCGATATTTGCTAAGGTTAAAGCTATCTGCTACCAACAAAAGTACAACTAGAATATGATTACAAAACTTTTAGTAATAGAGTTTAAATTATAATGATATTGTTAACACACTAGCCTATATGAGCTAAAGTTTCAATTCAGTTCAGTGCCCTTTAAATAAAAATTCTATTTGAAATTCTGCTTGCTTATAAGATAATCATGGATAGTATTGATTATTTGCCTGTCTGTTATTTGCCTATTTTAAATTAATTTTAAAAATACTGAGCATGAATGATGCCCCCTTACAATGTTAATGATATAAAAAAAAAGAAAATAATAAACTCACTATGGTCTACCTTGACAGGTATGTGAGAACCGTCCAACTGCCACTGAGACTAAGTCCACCACGAGTGCGTTGAAATTTCACAAAGTCCTTTTAGACTTAGATCTTCTTACGTTGTTTAAGATTTTTCGGTTAAACGCGCTCATCAGTTAAATCGCGTTTTTGTTGTGTGCGCATCATTTTTGCACGTTATTTTCCTAAAACTTTACTGCGTAATTTTAGTTACTTATTGTAATTATTTCATATGTGGATTACATGTCGTCTTTTATGAATTTCACGCGATCAAGAGAATGTTAAAATGAGGTTTTAAGCTTGCTTGTTTATGCTTAATTGTTTTGAGGCAAAGTCAAAAATATATTTGAACTTTTTGCTTATTTTTATTTGAAAATTACAACTCTTATCTTCTTGTTTATCTTCTTTACTTTTATTTAATGTTTGCTTGCTTTGTTTGTTAATTTTACTGGCATTAAGTTCGGTTATCTTCAAGTCTATTTCTCTCATCCGTTGGCTTGTTGATTTTTTATGTTGTAAAACTTGCATTTAGCTTTAAAATTGCGACGGTGCCTTTCGCACGTCGCATGTACGCGGAAGGAGAGAACCACTGACGACATTGTTTAATCTATCAGGGCTCTCCTAATCATTCGGGGTTTTTGTCCGAAGGAAGACAGCGCCGAGGAGCAAGAAGAAAGAAGAGAGGACAACACGAGTGTAGCGTACGACACTGCTGCGACAGTGTAGTTAGGAGCGTGAGTGTGAGAGAGAGAGAATGTGTGAGTGAGCGCGCGCGGACCAATCGGCGCGCAGCTAGAGCTGCACGCCGTCGAGGCGACGAAGCGCCGGACCGGGCATGCTACGGGAGAGCGGTGAGCATCGGCTAGCGGCCGACGGGACTGTGCGCGCGAGACCGCGAGAGAGGGGGAAGACCCGGAGCGAGCGCCGAAGAGAGCGCTTCCAACCCGTGCGGGGGATTCTGGCTTCGACTCCCGAGAGAGACGCACGCGCGGAAGCCATTTTTCTTGAGAGAGAGAGTTAGAGTATTTGAGTGTGAAAAGCATTGTTTGTGCTTGTGGGGTATAGAGTAGTTGTGGGGATCCGCGAGGGACGCGTGCACGAGGAGACGTTATCAGAGAGAGGACGAGAGGAGAGGCAAGGACGAGACGACGACCTGGGGGATTCCAGGGCCACTGCATCCCAGGAGCGAGAGGGAGACGCAGCTGCGCCAAGGTCATCGCCGGAGTCTACTTCCCGGGAGCCCTCATCATCGAGTGAACACCGGGAATAAGTACGTAGAGGTACTCAGAGGCGAGTCATAACGCGATAGTACCGTATTCGAGATAGCGTGCGTGAGAGGATTGCGTGAGAGAAAGAGAGAGAGAGAGAGAGAGAGAGAGAGAGGGAGAGAGAGAGAGTGAGAACAAAGGAGAGTGTCGAGATATCGCGGGCGCGATAACATCTTCGGGGAGCTTGGAGGCACTCGGCGACGAGACGCGCGGACACGTGTATTTCTTATTTTCTTTCGAGAATTTGAACGCGAGACCCGGGAGCTGAGGAGAGCGCGAGCGAACGTGTGTATGTGCGAGTGTGGATGAGTAGAATCATTATAACAGGAACAGAGGTAGTGGAGAGATTGTTAATAAAATTGAGCGTTCATCGACATCTGTATCTCAGCTTCTACTCAGTGGATTTTAATCCACCAACTCTCATTTTCTTTCTTATTACTAGTACATAATGGGAAAAAAGCCTGCTTTTACATTTTGTTGACGCGTTTTTTTTATAGTGATTTTTTAGTTTTGAGATTTCAGTTTTTTCTAATAAAGCTATTGAAAAAGTTAATAAAAGTAAAGTGCTTAATATGCACATGAAAGAGAATAAAATTACCTATCTTTTTACCGAGGATAATTTATATTATCTTTCGTCGTTCTTTTATTATACACCATAAAGTGCAATTATTTGAAACGGTTATAACTCGAAAACTAAATGTCGAATCTTTCTAAAAAAATATATAATTATTTAGAACTATATACCACTTTAATTTTAAGTCATTTTATGGGGCCGATCCGGAGAGAAACATCAAAAACTGAAAACAGTCGTTATTTTTACGTGACGCGATAACTGGAGTAAAAAGGCAATAATCGATTTAAAATTTTGAATTTAGTTAGTATTATATAGCATCTTGATCCCTTTCTTTGGGTTGTTTACGATACCAGTTAGTTTCGAAGATATGAGAGAGGAAGAGAGAGAGAGAGAGAGAGAGAGAGAGAGAGAGAGAGAGAGAGATTTATATATGAAGTAAAAACAATTATGATATGCATACATAATGTTGAAGGAAGCTACGTGCCAAAGAATTGGCAGCGGTTTTTAAATTTGTTCAATTGCTGAAATTTCTATCTAAACTTTGAACTCACGTTTTTGCTGTTTTGAACAATGGCTTATTGAACGTGGAGATGTGTATGTAATGCGTGTGCATGTAAAAGGGCGCTCGTACGAATGCTTCAAAATGCGTGTTTTGAAATGAACAAAGCAATGGGAACCTTGGCATCAACGACTGTATTTGTGGAATGCACATGTGAATATCACTGAGTGTCCTTACCAATTTGTTGTCGTACACTCAGCAAAATTTCGCGAACTTCCTTTTCTTATAATTTATTTTTATTATATTGTATTAAATGTGTATGGACCTATTTCAGTGAATAAGGAAAATTTTCTACAGAGATCACCTCTCCGTAGGACAACGTTTTGATGCGAATTAGACTGGGAACCTCCAATACAACTTGTGTCTTTCATAGACACTAGAAAAAATTTTATGAGAAATTCTGTAAATGCTTTCGTACTTACACCGTCCTATCGGGCCCTTCCCTTAAAAATATTTTCTTTCACTTTTGATTGCGATTCGCACTACTAAACTTTGTTTTTATCAAAAACTGCGTAAAACAATCATTATCACGTCAATTTGCACTATTGTGACTCAAGCATTTCAAACTCTTTCTTTTTCTCGAGAATTTATTCACACTACGATTTCAAATGACACTGGATGTAATTAAAATGATATATTAACACTAATTTTGATGTTCCTCCTTTCTTTGCAATGATTCAAACTAACCGACCGACGTGTGATTTTAATTCGAAAATGGCCGCGCCACTGATGCTTGCAAGCGCATGCCCTTTGTTTCACCAACGCTGTTGCTTTCAACAATGCACTTATTTCCAAAGGCGCGTAAAGATAATATGACACTTTCTTTTTACGCGATTCTAACTTTCTTAATAATTCACTGTATTTGTTGCAATTATGTTCATTTCTTTGAGTGGATTGTTTAATCATATATTCGTATTTTTATGTTAGGAATGCAATCAAGTTTCGAAAGAGAAAATTCAAATTCAGATCGAGACATAATATCTCGATATAACCTCCAATTGTGTTAGGATGATTATCAGTCACCCTGATTAATATTTATTTTAGTCGAGTTCGTTTCTCGCCCTCTCATACAAGAGGAGGAAAGTAGCCTGGTCGGGACCACTTCCCAATCTTTTATCTGAATATCTCCCTAGTCTTATTTTGAATCATAAATAGCAATATATTTTACCTTATTGTATTGGCGAATAAATCCAGGATAGGTCGTTCACTGTAGACTGCTCTGGCCCGCGAACCTCGGTATTATTGATAAAACTTGAGCAGGAGGACGGGATAAAATACTTGCAAATCGAATGCTATTGTGAAGACCGTATTTAGTATGAATACGGGCTGCGCGAGTTCTACAATTAATTATTTTATTCGCGGAAACTAGCATAGGCTCGAAAGCCTTAATGTTACCGAATACGCGTGACTCGATAATATTCGTGACGCGTGTAGTTACTTCTGGACACCAGTGTGTCCGTACGTACGTGTGGACGATGATTTGTGTCCGCACTCACACTCTCTCTCTCTCTCTCTCTCTCTCTCTCTCTCTCTCTCTCTCTCTCTCTCTTTCTCTCTCAGTCGGACACTTGTCTGTCCGAGCTGGAAGTTGTCGGGGCTGTGATGGCTGAACGGACTTTGTTGGCTATCCGTGTCCTTACCCTTTCAAAGTCCTTAGCTGAAGGGTTTCTTAGGGATTTAATATTCTATAGCCATTTATTATTATTTAGGAATAAATCAACACAAGATTCATCTAAATTGTTATGTTTGGTTTTATTGGCATGGAACTCGAGCACTTCACTTCACAGACAGTTTGATGTTACAGAGTTTTGTTATTCACTTGACTTATTCTATTGTTTATTCGCTAAGATGTTGTTAAATTAGTTTTAGATGATTATACTAAAGCAACTTACAATTATGATTGTCCTGCGCACTAGAAATGGTTCTAATCACTCGTTCGTGGCAGGTGCTGATTGTTCTTATACTACACGATCTCTCGTGGCAATAATATAGTAATTTTGGTCAGCTGCACAGATGAAAACTTCTTCACTTGCTTTCGCCGGAGATTCCACTCGGCGGTCCTTCACTATAACTTATCTTCGTTCAACTCACGTCTAGTAACGAAGAGTTATACTATACTCTACCCACAGAGTTTGAGTGGGTTCTAAGCACTCAATAAGCGATGCGAGCACGAATACAGCACTCGTATTCAACCAGGTCCAGTTGCCGGTAGGAAGAGTATACGTGGAAAGGCACTGCGTGGATCGATCCCGGAGCTTATAAAGCCACGGTGTCGATACATGCAATTAACATGATTTTATTGAAAAGGCACTACGCGACCAATCAGCATCTGCCACTACGAGGATACACGCATGCAGGTGTTGTAATTAACCGCGCGCGAGCAGTGCTGACTCGCAGGTCAAGCACTGATCCCATTTTCGGCGATCGGTTTCGTAATGTCCCAGTCGGTCTCGGTACACGTCGTCTGTGCGTGTGCATAAATGCCATCGCACAGGCGTTATACATATACGTATTTCGAATGTATAAACGTGGGACATTACACTATTATTGACCACACTTTATTGAAACACAACAAAATCTTTTGGACAAAACTCTAAGAAACACGGAATCACGAAAAATCAAGGTGTTTAATCTAATAGAAACGATGAACAATGAAGAAGAACAAAAACTTATAATGATCTCAAAAATGAAATTAGACTGCTCGGTTAGCCGGTCAAACTCGGAGTGACTCGCTCGGTGAAGCCAAGCCGTAGTTGAAGAGAGGGAGAGGGAGAGGGTGAGGAAGAGAGGCAGCGTTGTGCTTCCTCCCACGCACAGTCCCGTTATCCACCCCTCTTCCAGCGTTGCAACTTTCTTGGCTCGGCTCGTCGCACACGCTGCATCTTTGCGCGTGAGAAGCCGCAGGCAACGGCGATCCCTGCTGACGATGCGTTGACACACCGTTGGCAGCAGCCATCGGAGATGTCACCGGAGAGCCTAGTCCGTGACACGTCCGAGGCCGCGCGGGCGTCCGTCCTCGGCGCCCAACAAAAATACAGGGTCACTTAATTGAAGCCGTGCCTTTGGTGCTTTGTGTAAAGGGTTTGATTCTAATTTAATTTTAATAGTGTCCCGGATGCCAGGTACACAGAGTGCACCGATCTACGCTGTGCGCATTAGATTTCTTGAGTGATAAACGCCCCCTATGGCTCTGTGAAGGCTGAAAGGTTTATCGTGTAAAGTTGTGTGTGTATGAACAGCTGCTGCCGTTTTACAGTCTTAGCAGAGCTTCGAATACAAAAATTCTTATTACATGATATTTATCAATACGTAAGTATACTAAAGTAGTACTGCGCGCGCTCGGAAAATTCTCCCCGGCGGTGCGCCAGCGTCCTCGTCAGGGTTCTTGCGAATTTGTTTCTTGGCGAGCTCGTATAGCTTGATGCGCG
This sequence comes from Pteromalus puparum, assembly GCA_012977825.3. Taxonomy (NCBI): domain Eukaryota; kingdom Metazoa; phylum Arthropoda; class Insecta; order Hymenoptera; family Pteromalidae; genus Pteromalus; species Pteromalus puparum. Next base: position 19,884,163 of record CM053170.1, on the reverse strand, counting down.
GCAGCTCTGGGTTCACTCCATCTATGACTAGCACCGGGTTGCGGGACAGTGCGTCCGCCTTCGCGTTCTTTATCCTGGGGCGGTACACAATTTCGAAGTCGTAACCGGTCAGCGTAGTCTTGAGGCGATTGAAGCGCAGATCCGGCTTTTTTGTCTGATAATCATCTTGACCCGATGATTCCCTCATTATCTATGGGAAAATCGTTGGGAACGACGTGTATATTGTACAGTAACCCTTGCAGCTGAACAGCTGCTTGACCGAGCGAGTAAGCGGTGCCGGAGGTTACTCCCTGCAACTTGATTATCTTTTGTGTTCCGATCGTGTAGCCAGGGGCGAGAGCCCTGTGTTTGACGATGTCCGCGCCAGAGTCGGCATGAAATTTGCCGGAGCGTTTCAGCAACTGTGGACAATCTATAGTGACGATCAGAGGTAATCTACCCGCAGTAAGGAATCTTATGTCCGCCGAGATTACAACTTGCTCGTTTTTCTGATCGCTAGTTTCACGCTAGTCGCTTGAGGAATACGACGAACGTGATTCTAGTTTAAATCATCGTTGTTTTGGTTAGAATCGTTACGGTTTCCCTCGTTGTCGCTGTTAGATTCCGAGTGATCGCCGTTTCGATTGTTGTAGTTGTTGTTACGGTAATTCCCATTCTTGTTGGAATTCCCGCCATTGTTGTTCTTCTTGGCATCATTATTGCCGTTGCCGTTAGAGTTTCGGTGGTTGCTATTGTTGCCGTTACGGTTACTGTTGCCGTTACCGTTGCCGTTGACATTACCATTAGCCAGTCGCCGTCTTGACTTAATTGTACCTAGTCCTGTTATACTTAGAAATTTGGTGTATGGTAATAGCGTTTATGTCGGAATTGCGTCTTACTGCGTTTAGCAAGAATTTTGAATGAATGCAAGGATACAACATACTCCCCCCCTTGAACTTACCAAGTTCAAAGAAAAAAAGAATTGAATCTAAAATAAATTACGTGGATGAGTGTAAATATGTGATTGTGTGCTTAACATTATAGTGTGATACATTTGAATTTTTGATAACAATATGTGGTTTACAAATTTCATTATACGTCTTTTAGTAAAGGTGCGAGTTTCTTGATGCAGCGTTTGTAGACGCTATTTTGCGTTTTTACTGTGGCTACACGTATCATGTTGTCGTCGCCAACTTTATTGTCGATTTTGAGGTTGGTATGCTATAAAATATCGTATGAGACTGTTGTGGGAGTCGCTTTTCCACCTTGCTCGAGCAAGGTAGAAAACCATCTCCTACAACAGTGTCATAATATACTATTATGCCACCGCTTCCAGAAGTGCTGTTTATTTTTTTTGAATGTGCTGCCATACTGAGAGGCGATTGGTAAGCACCTCTTCATAATTATTTCCAGGCATATGAGCCACACAATCTCCAATTAAGAAAGGAGCTGTGAGGTCATTAGGATCGGATGAAATTGGAGTAAGAGGTCTTGAATTGAGAATTGATTCGATTTCAATGATATACGTATTAAATTGTTCATAAGTGAATAATGTATCACTAATTGTGCGATACAGATGGTGCTTAAAAGACTTTACGGCAGCTTCCCACAGCCCACCAAAATGTGGTGCTCGTGTAAGGACCGTACTATATATAAGGACGGGCTGCGCGAGTTCTACAAATTATTATTTATTTATATAGGAACTAATATAAGCTTGAGAACTCTATTGTTACTAGAGGTACGTTGAATCTAACAATTTACACGGACAAGTGGACGCGTGACTGTCGAAGCGGTGGGGCTGCTACGCGGACGCTCGTGTGCGGACGGTAGTCTGTCCGCTCTCTATGCTTACGCGGACCGGTTCTTTCAGGCGGACGCTGTTGGTGTGTCCGCAGTCGCGCTGAAGTGAATCGCGGATAGTAAACGCACAAATGCTTTTGCAGGCCGAAGAGACGATGAAGACGTGCCTCTCTTTCGGGGTCTCGCAGAGGGTCGTATGGCGTGTCGGCATCATCATCACTACTGCTGCTGCTGCTGCTATCACGACTACTGGTGCTGGCACCGCTCATATCGTCGCTGTCCACGCCGGAGTCAAACGCTCTCTCTTCCTCACCCTCACCCTCTTCTTCGCTGGCTTCATCCTCCTCCATCGGTTCTTCCTCCTCGTCCTCACCATCCCTGACAAGTCCAGCCTCATCTTCGGCCTAAGCCTCGCGCTGTCTTGCCATCACGCGATCGGCCACTTCCTCATTTTCGCGAGCCTGCCATGCCTGGTCAGTCTCGTTGTCGGCGTCGTCGGCGTCGTTGATCCCCAGCTTCAGGTCCGGGTACAGTGGCAGCGGTGAAATATCTTCACTATACAAAATTAGTGGTGCCACGTTAACAGGTGTCACGGACGAGCCGTGGGCTATCCGGTGGCACCGCGACACGTGCGGTGCAGCGTAAGCAGACAGAGCCGGTGCCCGGAGTCTCTCCGTGCAGAAGTGCAGCGTATGCACTCCTGCACGCGGAGCCGCTCGCCATCGACGAGTCGCGAAAGAGTATCAACCATTACTGCTGCCTACTTCATTAGTCGCTCACAGAGCAGGACCAATCCATTGTCCATCCGTAACACAGGGCTGCTCGCTATGATAGCGGCAACCTCCTCGTCAAGAGCCGCATCCTCCAAAAATTGCGGCAAAAAAGAGTCGCGCGGTGGTGGTGACGAAGTAATACGATTTTGGTAAACCGCGCGCATGTTTAATTCTGCGACACTCAAAATTCGCATGTCGGAAAAAATATATGGTCACGATAATTACTTGGTGAAAGCTGGCCAAGGACTGAAGAAGCTGCGCTAATTCTCACCTCCCGCCAGACACTTTTTCCACCACTTTTTAGTTTTAAAAAGCCCTTGCATAGACACTTTTGACAAAACTGTGAGACGAAAGTAGTCAGTTGTCAGCTTCATATCTAATATTCCGACTTCTGTGCATCTCAGATTTATTAAAAAGTGTGAAACGGACGTATTTTTCATCCGCAGCCACGATTCTCGAGTGTATTTTTACGCAAAGTGAAGTAAAGTCAGCATATGCATCTCTCTCTCTCTCTCTCTCTCTCTCTCTCTCTCTCTCTCTCTCTCTCTCTCTCTCTCTCTCTTTCGCTTTTTCTTATGATATTACTCTGTGACTAAGTAAAGCCAAAGTACAGAGCATTTAGTCGATATTACTCTGTGACTAGTACGTACATACAGAGTAGAGAGCATTTAGTCGATAATACAATCGAAATTATATTTAAATTTGGTCGAAAATCAAGCGAAAACGGTGAGATAGTATCAGGAGAGTATGCACTCAAGAAGGTGGCACACTTCTTCTAAGACGCAAGAGAGAGAGAGAGAGAGAGACAGAGATGGGCGTGTTATCACTGCAGCTGCAGCGAGGCGGCTCTTATCGCAGCTACTCTACACGCCCTAAGCGCTAAGTGGCTTCGAAACCTAATCCAGTGCGGATTAACACACCTTCTATTCAAGAGTGGTAATGGCGCTTTTTTCTCTCATCACGACACAATGGCCTTTGAATTAGAGAAATATTTTCTAGTATACCTCCTCGGTCTTCTACTATCCTAATACATGCGGGGCCAAATCCCTGAAACTAGCGATCAGATGTTTACGCGGCATAACAATTTTTGCTGTACGCCCCCACCAGCTACGCAACACACCCGGTTGTGGGCCGAAAACAGCAAATTTTGAAAATCGATCGATTGGCAATATCGATAAAATCACTTTGAACTACATGTAATCTGATAGATCTTTCGTAGTACAGTTTAAGAGGTTTCCTACGGAAACCTCTCAAAAATTTTCGTCCGTTTTTGTGTAGCACTCACGGTTTCCGAGATATTGACGAAAATCAATATTTCAACCAATCGATCGTTCATAGCTCCGAAACTACTGGCCCGATATTTTCGCGGTATATAGATTTTTTTGTGTACACGCTGAGGGTTTTAGAATGCAATAGGTTACGAGTTGATACAACGATTTTTGAAAATCGATCGATCAATCGATTGCCTATAACTCCGAAACTACTAAACCAATATTTTCGCGGGATAACAACTTTATTGTGCGCACTTCAAGAGCTATTCAACAAGCTTGATTGCGCATTAATACAATAATTTTTGACAATTGAATAATCAAAAATATCGACTAAACACTATATGTTAAGCGTTATTTTGCCTTACACGAGTACGTATGACTTAGTGACGTAAGTATACGCTGCATAGACTGTTGAATAAAATGAGAAAATGACTGTGTTAATGAAAATAACTGCCGAGTTGCTATAATCTTGGAGAATTTCTTGTAAATACTCATATTTTGCAGAGTTTCTCGCTTCTACGCTATCTGATATGTAGCGTCGTCAAGAACTCTGCTTACCGTTGCCGGGTTTTATTTTCGCTACGCAAAAAGCACCCTCTACTGTCGAGTTTCGTAGCTTAGTGGCACTATAAAAGAGGCCTGAGTTGAGCAGTTAGCCATCAAACAGTATCCAGCAGTAGCCACGGAAACTTCAGAGAGAACTGTACAATCCACGATGGACAAGCTTCAACTGTTGAGAATCGTGTTTACTGTCTTGAGTGTGGCTCTTGTACGTGAGCCGACAACGCGCATTTTTTGCAATGAAGCATGGCGTCGTTCTTTAAAACACTGCTCCGTCAGCTGTTTATTGAAGCGCTTGAAATATATTTTGGGTTTCTGCAGTCTTCGTACTATTATGTACTTATTTAATCGTGGTTTGTTGGAGAGTGAGGTGGATATTATCCGCGCTCTCGGCGAGTCTATCGTGAGTCGTGGAATGCAGAGTGCCTGGCAAGTTCAAACCATTATGCAGCAATATCATCTGATTCTTGGTAAGATTCTTTCTCTCTCTCTCTCTCTCTCTCTCTCTCTCTCTCTCTCTCTCTCTCTCTCTCTCTTAAAGCATGTGCAAAAGTTCATTGTAAGCGTATTTTTTCTTTTTTTATCGTGAAATTTGAATGCACAGATCTTGATAAAATGATGACCGACACTGAAGGAGATGCGCTGATTGAACTCGTACAACTAGATGATGAGGAGGAGGAGCAGAAACCCTCAGTCGTCGAAATGGAGACCAACGAAATGCCATTGGACCTTACAGCAGTAGCAGCAGCAGCAGACACGACCGGCGTTACGGTCACAGCTGTCAAGATGGAGGCTGACGAGACATCAACCAACGTAGCCTCAGCAGATACAGGTAGTTTCAATGACGCTGCTACTACTACCGCTGCTACTGCTGCTGCTGCTGATGCTGCTGCTGCTGCTGCTGCTGCTGCTGCTGCTGAGACACTGGTAGAATCAATCGTCACGAATGCTGCTACCACAGCTATGAAAGTCGATACATCGCAGGCCGAGCCAGCGCCATCTGAGGTGCATTCGATAACGACGCTTGAACAAAACGATGACGAGGGAATTAACGAGGATTATAATGATGATGATGATGATGCAGAAGTCTCTGATGCGTCGTCCTCATCTACTGCTTCTTTCTGCTCCTCCTCAGTCGGTTTATCCTCAGTCACCGAATCAGTAGTTGACGAAACGTCGGGGCACAGTAGCACAGACGATGTATCTGGTGGCGCTGATGATGAATGTAAGAGCCCTCTCACATGCACATTACCACAAGAATAAAATGTGTAAAATAATAAAACATATAAATTAGCATTATGGTTGCAGGAGGGCGCTGGTGTTGAACAACCGCCGAGACAACACATCGTGATTCATCGGGAGTTTACGAGATATAATCCGTTTTTCCGCCTGAATAGTCGAGAGGCGCTGATCACCATCAGGCGGCCACCTCAGAATGCAGACGTCGTAGAGTGGCTAGGACTCGCTATGCATGATCTGTACAGGTATGTGTGTGAGACTACAACACCCGACGACTTTGTCGGTATAACAATAAACTCAGAGCAGTTTAGACAGGGTGTAGTGTGGATTTCGTATAGATTAGTGCGAGAACTGAGCGCAGTTGAAATGTCAGAGATGCTGCAGAGTGTAACACAGAGTAACACAGACTTTGAAATTGATAATACACTGTTAGTCAATGTTAATACAGTGTCAGTGCCTCGAGGGGCGGGTCGAGTCTCGCTCACTTCTGAGACCACTTTTAAACGATCTATTTTAACCATTCAAAATAAGGATAATCTCTGTCTGCCTCGATCGCTTGTTTGTGCGCATATGTATGCTATCCGCGGTGACGTTCGCACGGGGTATCTGCAGAAAATGTGGGACAAAATCAGACAATGTAATGGTAAATGGCAAAAAGAGAAGGCTATAAAACTTGCTAACAGTGCTAGAGTTGTTATACCCGAAACCGGCTGTGGGATACCCGAGATAAAACTTTTTCAAGAATACTACGCGTGTTTAGACGTTGCCATAGTAGTCTATTCATTTCAAGGTTTTGCTCGAGGTGAAAAGCCTATATACGATGGATCGCAATATGTTCATAATGTCGGTAATACTGCTAGGTATACTCTTCGTATTATGTATTACGAGAGTAGCCGACATTATCAGCCTATTTTGAACTTGGTTGCTGCGGCCGGCAGTAGGGGATATTGTATACCTTGCAATAAAAAAGTAACAAACGAAAAGAATCATAGGTGCCCGAACAAGTGTCGTAGTTGTCTGCAGAAACCGCCTTGTGAACGTGACCAAACTGATAGGCATGTAGTGTGTCCGCACTGTAATAGAATCTTTTTCAGTCAGATGTGTCTTTCGAATCATCTGAAACCGGGGTCATTTGATAAGAATCATACAGTATGCGCGAGTTTAAAAATTTGCACGAGGTGCTGTAGAACGATTAGAGCTACCACCAGTAATGATACAGCCCCTCATATTTGCGATACAGCTTTTTGTAAAGTTTGTAAGCTGATGCAGCCAATCGGTCATCTTTGTTTTATGCGACCTATAGCTGAAACGCGTCAGCAGCCGACTACTAGTAACAGTACGAAAAAACAGACTTTATACTTATTTTACGATTTCGAGACACAACAGTCGGAAGCTGTATTGGGTGATGATAAGACACATATACATGTTGTCAATCTGTGTGTAGTACAGCAGGTATGTAGTGGCTGTCTAGATAACGAAAATATTTCTGAGTCATGTAATTTTTGTGGGGTGCGAGAGCATGTGTTCAAGGACGATCCGGTAAAAGAGTTAGTAGACTTAGCCTTGAATCGTAGAAAAAATATTGCAGACGTGATCTGTATCGCACACAATGCTCAAGGATTTGACGCGCAGTTCGTGCTGAAATATTTGGTGGGACGCAAAGATTTCCGTGAAATGCCTTCCGTAATTCTAAACGGGTCAAAAATAATTATGATGAAGTTTGCACACATAAAGTTTCTCGATAGTTTAAATTATTTACATATGGCTTTGAGTGCTTTACCGAAAGCTTACGGACTTGGCGGTGGTATTGAGAAGGGAACGTTTCCCCACTTATTCAACAGACCGGAGAATCAGAACTATGTGGGCGAGATGCCACCTGTAGAGAGCTACTCACCCGACTCGATGGGTGTCGAGGAGCGAAAAACATTCTTAGAGTGGTACGCCGGTAGAAAAGAACAAAATTACATTTTTGATTTTCAAAACGAGATCATCAAGTATTGCAAGCAGGATGTTAAGATATTGAGACTTGCATGTCTTGCCTTCAGAAAGACGTTTATCGAATGCGGCTCGACAGATCCGTTCGTAGAGTGTGCCACTATTGCGTCGTCGTGTATGCGTGTGTACCGTAAGAAATTTAAAAAAAAATATACTATTGGCATTATACCGTCGGGTGGCTATCGTCGAGCCAATAAACAATCGCTAAAAGCAGCACAATGGCTCACGTGGATGGAGCATGAGACAGGCTGGTCGATACAGCATTCTATAAATTCGCGTGAAAAAAGACTACCCGAAGGCCCCCTGGTGGATGGATTTTGCGTGTTAGAAAATAATGAGAAAGTCGTACTGCAATTCCACGGGTGTTATTGGCATGGCTGTGTTCGCTGCTACACTGATGGTCGTGATTTGGCAATCGTGAATGGCGAGAGTATGGACGAGCGGTACGAGAGAACGCTTAGAGTTTCGGAAAAAATTAAGAGGCACGGGTATCGTCTCATTGAAAAGTGGGAGTGTGATTTTGATCGCGAGTACAGCGAGAACGAGCAGATGATGACGTATATAAAAGAGGTCACAAAAGACTGGCATACACCACTTAATCCGCGAGATGCATTTTTCGGTGGTCGCACGGGTAACACGGTAAAATCATACGACATTCGCGAGAACGAAAAAATTAAATATGTCGATGTATGCTCTTTATACCCGTACATTTGCAAATACGGCCGCTACCCCGTCGGCCATCCGAAACTTTATGTGGGTGAGGTTGAGTGTGCGCGTGTAGTTGGCCCAAACAACGACATCAGCCAGATTGACGGTCTGGTGATGTGTGAGGTGTTACCACCGAGAAATATTTATCACCCTATTCTACCCGTAAAAATGCATAATAAGCTGCTATTTCCGCTGTGTAGATCGTGTGCCAAGTCCATGTGTCAGGAAGAATGTAAACACGAAGACGTGAACGCGTGCGTTTTTGTCTGTACCTGGTCTCTTTCACGAGTACATCGATAAATTTTTCGCGGAAAAGACCTATACATCGGGATACCCACCAGAGTGTAGAAATGATGATGAGCAAGCAATAGATCGGTATATTCAGAACTTTGAGCAAGAGGAGGGCATAAAGCTCGACAAAAGTCGGATAAAATTCAATGCTGGTCTACGCTCTGTGGCAAAGCTATGTCTCAACTCGTTGTGGGGCAAGTTTGGGCAACGCGAAAACATGACAAAAACCGAGATAGTAAGAGACCCACAGAGATTGTTCGAGCTACTAACGAGCCCCGATAAAGTTGTAAATTCTATACTACCGGCCGGCGATGAAGTCCTCTACGTTAGTTGGGCAAATAATGACGAGGATGCCGAAATTGAACCGTCACCACTGTGCAACGTGGTTATCGCTGCTTACACTACTGCTCTGGCGCGACTCAAACTTTTCTCCGAGCTTGAGCCACTGGGAGAACGCGTGCTGTACTATGACACAGATTCCATAGTGTATGTGAGCCGAGAGAACGGATGCGAGTATGAGCCGTCGACGGGGCCATTTTTAGGGCAACTCACTGATGAGTTGGCGGGTTATGGGCTAGGCACATACATAACATCCTTTGTCTCCGGCGGACCAAAATTTTATGCTTATAAGTATCTAACACCTGAAGGCTGTGAATCGTGTGTATGTAAGATCAAAGGCATCCGATTGAATGCATCAGCATCCGAAAAGATTAATTTTGAATGTGTGCGTAAACTTGTGAGTGGTGAAATACCACCGACATTTGTTTGCTTTGACGCTATTAGACGTACAGCGTTGCATGACGTGGTCACACGCTCGGAATTTAAAGTCTGTGAACCTGTCTACTCTAAACGTCGCTTTGTTGCCAACGATAAAAGTTATCCGTACGGCTATGTAACTCTAAAATGACTAATAAAAAGTTTAAACTTAATACACTCTTTCTATATTTAATAATAACTTACCCAACTCTCTCTCTCTCTCTCTCTCTCTCTCTCTCTCTCTCTCTCTCTCTCTCTCGCATACATCCTGTCGCGACGACTACCCATACAAAACTGTCTTGCGCGTACAGATGCTAACCCTTGTCATCCTTTTTTCACTCCCCACCCCTTCATCTTCCCCCCTCCCCTCTACTATGAATAACCTAGTGTATGTGTATGTGTGTGTATGTGTGTGTGTGTGTGTGTGTATGTTCTGACTGAACTAGCCTTTAAAACCGCTCGCGCGGAGCGCGCGCGTGCGCGTTACAAGCCTCCCGGAGGGGCGAGCCATACGGCTAACCTTCGGAGTCTCGCACCGCGCGCACAAATGAGCTCCCTGGAGGGGAGCCTGATGACTTGCCTTCGGCAAGCTCGACAACCGCTCGCGCATGCGCGCGAGGAGGGGGCCCCGCGCCGCGCGTTCGTGGTTCTCCCCCGCCAGGGGGCGTTACAGAGTCTCACACGTTATAAAGCTTGCGTGTTGTCCGGTCTAGCGAGTATTTCGTGTATCATCACCAGCACCGCCACTTCGCGTCATGGATGTGCGCTGGAGACATCCTTGGACATGCATGATTTGCGGTCCAACCTCGTGCAGCAAGACCGTGTTTGTCGGTAATTTTCTCGAATACATCGCACAGATGAGCGATACAAAATTTGAGCGTATATTACTCTACTACACGGAATGGCAGCCTGCTTATAAGGAATTTGCTGACGGTAGTATTAGTATTGAATTTCACGAGGGGTTGCCAAAGACCGAGGACTACAGTAGAGATCCCGAGCGACCAAAACTCTTGATTCTCGACGATCTCATGCGCGAGTCGTCCAGTGCGAGTGTAGTTAATCTATTTGTCAAGGGCAGCCATCATTGTAATTTGAGTATTTTCTTTCTCTCGCAAAATCTCTTTCATCGTGGTCAGCGAGAAATATCGTTGAACTCGAATTACATAGTTATTTTTAAGAATCCGCGCGATCGCTCCCAGATACAGCATCTGGCCCGACAGCTACATCCCGAGGATACGAAATTTTTACAAGAAGCCTATAGCGATGCTGTCTCTCGGCCATTTCACTATCTACTGCTGGACTTGAAGCAGGATACACCGGAAAATTGCCGGTATCGTACGTGTATATTTCCGTTCGATCTACATCAGTATGTGTATGTGCCGCGCAAACAGATTAAAAGCAACTCCATCACCGACAATGTGCCAGTCGTTCGCGTGTGATGGATCGAGCAACATCGGCAGCAGCAGCAGCAGCAGCAGCAGCAGCAGCAGTCCCAATCACACAGCCAACAATAGGACAACAGCAGCAGCAGCAGCAGCAGCGCCACCACTATCCCATTAGGCGCAAGTATCTGGATATATTGAAAGTGCTGTGCTGTCATCTTGACGCGGGACAACGCATAGCTCTGCTGCGTCAAGCCTTCCCCAAACTTGTGATAAATCTGGTCGAGTGTGTACTGAATATTCTGCGTGGAAACGTACCGCTGAGTAGACGTTATAAAAGCAAGTTACGTAAGCACGCGCCATTACGCAAAATCATAGCTCCGAGACAGACGATAGAGACTCGCAAGAGACTTTTAATTAAAGCTCAAAACCTTGTGTCGGTAATAGTGAAACCTGTTTTATCAGCATGGAACATGCTAGGAAAATGATTTTAGTGTCTCAAGAGTGTATCGAGAGTATGAGGCAGCAGCAACAACATCGTCAATGTTTGCCTATAACAGCAGCAGCAGCAGCACCACCACCACCGCCACCACTACCATCTGTGACGGCTGTCACCTCAAATGAGTGTGGGACTAGCAGTAGCAGTGGTAATGACAACTATCTCAACACAGTTCAGACACCGGGCTCCGAGGTATTACGACTGGACGACGAGATGAACAAGATTTTGAACTCGAGTGAATTGGATGATCGGCAAAAGTACTCCATGTACTAGCAGGTGTTGCAGCGGTTCCTACACTACAAAAAGCGTAGCGAAGACGATGAAGTCGGTAATGAGCTGCTGTTACCGACAGCTGATAAAACATTACTACAACATTAACCACACTATATTACTACAAATGGTGATGGCGAAGTAATATCTGATCTACATATTATCAATAGTGTACCGCCAAGTCTTCGGGGAAATGCACGAAATCTGATGAATAGTCTACGTCGATCTGGTAGCATTGCCTGGAATAAACTCGGTATGATTACGGTAGATGGCGTGCGTGCACGAGGTGTTAATATTGTAGACTTAGTGAACGAGACTGTGAGACGTAAAAAAAGGCCACCTTCTCGTGGCCTCGATCAGTTTGTTCGCGTACTTCGTAAGGCGCACGTACCTCTGGAGTTTATAGGGAATAACCAGCTTCATATTGCTGTAGCGGCTGCTGTAGCAGAAGAATCTAACAGTAGTGGCAATAACAACTCTCTGCTGACTGCTTATGACACGTCATTATTATCTGTACCGGAACGACAACAACAACTAGTATCCAGTGGAAGCGGTAGTGACGAGGACGACGAGGAGGAGGAGGAGGAGGAGGAGGCGGACTACGACGGAGAGAAAACACTAGATCCAAATAATTTGACATTTTTGAGTTATTGTAAAGGTAATAAGAAGAGAAAACGAGGTGGTAGCAGTCGTACAGCAGTTGACACCACGGTAGATACTTCAATAAGATCTGTAGCGCCACCTGCTAAAAACAAGTAGTACTAAAGGAACCCAAGCTCGGTCACATAAAATGGCACCACCACAAAGAGTAAATAGAGAGCCATCTAGTAGTAGTAGTAGTGTGCTGGACACGCTAATCAATCGAGTGCCTTTCGAGATGCATATACCGGGATACCAGTTTCTCGGATCGGGCACTCATCTCGAGGAGAGACTGGCACGTGGTGAGACCGGCAGAAACCCGCTAGATAGAGCGTGTCTCGAGCACGATATCGCATATTCACGCAATAATGGTAGTGGTGGTGGTGGTGGTGGTGGTGGTAGTGGCGATGGTGGGGGGCATACTCAAGCCGATCGTCGACTGGCTGAGCGTGCTTTGTCACGTATGCTATCTGAGTCGTCGGGCAGTGAGGAGAAAAGTGTCGCTCTATTGACTGTTTTATGTATGGTCGGTAAAATCACTTTTGATAGAGTTTATCGACGATTCAGACAGGCTATAAAACGTACAAGGAGAAAGAGGTCGAGATTAGTCGGCAGGAGACAGTCAGCGAATGGAGAGCAAGCTTGAAAAACTGTACTATGGTTTGCCAGCCCCATCAGCATATGCTGGTGGAGAGAGGCTTGTGCAAGCCACGCGAAAAAAATTTCGCTCGAACGAGGTGAGAGAGTGGCTCGAG
>CM053170.1:19838152-19870400 GCA_012977825.3 Pteromalus puparum | reverse complement strand
GATAATAAACACGGAATATAATTGAGAATTTCAAATAGGCGGATTAAATTTAAATAGGAAATGTATTTCGCGGCTAAGCGACGTTTCGATTTGCAATAATTGAGCCTATTGTCGAACGGCGCGACGTACGGAGTCCGCGATCTCGTACGAACTGTCTGTTTAAACGAATCCGGGGCTTTTTAAAGCCTCAGTTTATTACAAAAATCAAAATATTGATAATCTTAAAATTACTGACGTTTCGCTGATTCAGTGCTGACATTCTTTTCCCGTATGTTGACATACAGCGATGTAGGTTATTCGGAGAGTTTGAATTTTGATGTTTTTTAAACGCTCTTTTATTAAGGTCATTATATAGAGGTGAATGACGTAACAACGCCATCTAGTGTGAATATGTGTAATGCGGCTAAAGCTCGTGAAAATTTAGCGCGGCGCTACTGTATCAAACAACAGTCACGCCATGCCCATAAATATAATGTTCAAGACCTGGTTCGAGTTAGTCGTGCTCGGACAGCCTTTCGAAAAGCATACGAAGGCGGTTGGACTCTGGAATTATTTAGGATTATAAAGGTCGATACAACGAGACAGCCGCCCGTCTACACGCTCGAGGATCTGGAGGGTGAAAAAATTGACGGCTATTTTTACGAACAGCAGTTGAGTAGAGTGCGCAAAGATTTGTCTGGTGACGTTTTTCATATTGACCGCATTTCATATTACGCAGTAGGGGTAAAGGAAAGAGGAAGGAGTATTTTGTGTGTTGGAAGGGGTACCCTGAAAAATTTAATTCTTGGGTGTCTGCTAAAGATCTTGTCAATTTACAAAACAATGATGATGACGGATGAATTTTACATGGTTCTGTCCAGTAGTAGTAGTAGATATGTTTTCCCCGAGAACACTACAAATCGTTTTACCACACAACTCCCCCAAAATTTCTGTCTGCACGGTAATTGGTGTGTCGGTCTCACTGAAATTCAAATACCTCTCACCTTTCAACACATATCAATGAAGGAGAAAGGAGAGGGGGTTGTCTGTGTGAGAAAAAAATCTACACGCGCCGCTTACACTAGCAATAGGTTACGCAATGGTGTTAATGATAATGATGATAATGATGATTATGAGGAGTCTTTTAGTCAAATAAAATGTGGGGTTTATGACGACCTTCTTACTCTTTTGAAGGAGATAAATAACCTCGACAATGTGAAAGATCATCTTAAATTTGAGATTCAGTGTGGTGGATATATTCAAGTCAGATGCATTTGCACTGACGATGAGTGCGCCAACTATACTCACTCATTCTCTTTGTCTAAAAAGTTGTGCGAAATATTGGGTTTTAAAAGCGGTGAATTATTAACTTGTGATGGTAAAAAAGACTGCTACATTATCGGCAATAGACCAGCAAATCTTGTAAATGGTTTACCGAGTGTTCTGATGGTTTATAGCAGTATTTGCCAACCTTACGTGACAGGCGATTTTGCTCACGATTGCTACGTGCTGTACCTCTTCAGTTATATGACTATACTTACGGCCGAACACAAATTCAGAACTTTGCCCCTCCAATGTATTTACCCTTACTATCATCGTCTTTTCAGTCAATCGAGGTAGATATAAGGGGGGAGCATGGACATTCTGTCCCATTTGATTACGGAACGTTGACAGTGACACTTCATTTTAAACGCATAAATTACAAATGCCTGACTATAGTATTTTTTTCACTCACCAAATCGGGTGTGGTGATGGTGGTGGTGGTGGTGGTGGGGATAATTACGCTACAATTGGTCGTAGACGCTATCAGACTGGCGCGGGTATTGGTAGCTATTTAAAAGGCTTATTTCGTGGTGCTTTACCTCTTGTAAGAAGTGGCGCTAAGTCTGTCGGTAAGGAAGCTGCTCGTGCAAAGATCATGGATGATGTGGTTAACGAGAATAGACCTTATACAGTGCACATAACCGAGGCGACACTGTTTGTTCGTCGCGTTAAGGTTAATCCGGGCATTTCATTGGCTCATGAAAAAATGCTTTCTAAAACCACAGCAAAGTATCCGCTCACACGTGTGGAGGTGAAAAATGTAACCCTAAACAGCGGTGTGCATGGCCAGTCGATAGATAATGTCATACTAGGTCAATTACCAAAAAGAATAATCATTGGATTTATTGAGAATAAGGCTTACAATGGCGATACAAAACTCAATCCGTTCAATTTCAAAAATTTCAATATTAATTTCTTGTGTTTGTTTGTGGATGGTGTGCAAGTACCATCGAAACCACTTCTGACTTCAAAAAAACAAAGATGTATGTGGATGCGTATCACACACTCTTCTCGGGTACAGGTGTGCACTTTTCAAATGCCGGTAATTCGATATCACGCGATGCATACCCAAATGGCTACTGTCTTTTTGCATTCGATTTGACACCCGACTTATCGGCCAACAACGACACCCATTGGAATTTAATTAGAAGAGGTAGTGTGACAATTGATGTGAGATTTGATGACGCATTAGACAGCGTTGTGAATTGTATAATTTATGCTGAGTACGACATTCTGTTGGAAATTGACTCGTCTCGACAAGTTTTGGTCGACTACAGTGGTTAAGGTTAGATGGCGCTCCTTGAAAAACCAAATAAAATCACTCACCAACACGGGCTCGTGTCAGTCGTTACGTGTTACTTGAGCTGTGCGGACAAGCAGAGAAATGGATCTAGTTATTGATTTGCAGTTTTTCAAGGATAACAAAGGCCGTGTTGTGCCGAAAGAAGTGGGGTTAGTAGTATTAGATGAAGATATTACAGCACATTGGATTATCGCACCTACTTGTAATACGAGGTTCTTAAAGAAAGATATTTTAAGAGAGAATAATTGGCTGACGCTGCATCATCATGGTCTGGATTGGTATGATGGGGATGTATCGCTGAAAAAATTTTATAAAAGCTTACATGATATTTGCAGAAGAGCAAATAAAATTTATGTGCGGGGAGAGGAAAAGGCGAAACTGCTAAATAAGATTACCACACGAGAAATTATCAATTTAGAGGAGGCTTACGAGTGTCCACCTTATCACAGATTGCCATTTTGTAGGACATATTGTATGCAGCACTCCATTAAACACTGTGCGCTCCAGTACACCTGTGCACTTAACAACGCCTGCAAATTGAAACTTTGGCTAAATTCACGAGGAAGTAGTGGTGGGCGCAATATAATTACGACAGCAGAGCGTCCCTTCTCACCACCCTACTATCTTTGCAAGAATGAATTCTCTGAATATTCTCCAGAAGTTAAGAAAACTGAGAGCTCACGCTGTGGGGATTTATCCGTCGGATCGAATTCCAATAACGTGGGTAAAACCATGTGGCTTTGTGCTTAATACACAAAGTCATAAGAGACGTGGTTTGCACTGGGTTGCGATATATGTGTCCGAAAATGGTAGTGGGTGGTATTTCGATAGTTTTGGCACACCGCCATACATACCCGATCACGTGAACAGAATTCAGAAAAATTGTAAGAGGTTGAGATGGAATAATATTCGATTACAAAGCAGTTTTTCTAATGCTTGTGGCAAGTATTGTATCATGTTCCTGTACTATATGATTAATGGTTTGGGTATGCAGCGATTCCTCAAAAATTTCTCATCAGACTTGAGAAAAAATGATCAGATTGCCGAAGAATTTGCTGATAAGTTGTAATATAATATGAAAAAATGTAAAGTGAAACGATGAAGTAAGGGGATATTTAGCTTACGCAAATTCTAAGAAAGTGCAACCTCTGCGGATTTTCATTGGACCCCCACTACAGCATCAATGATTCTATTGGTCTCCCACTTGTCACGAGACTATTTCTCATTGGCCTCACCCCCACCGAATGTAGCGATATTTTGAATATAAGCCGACGTAGTCGCAGCCGGAGCACACAGTTCTTTCTCGCAACTCCAAAGCAAAGTTCACTCTCTCTCTCTCTCTCTCTCTCTCAAACACAAGAAGAAGATGGCCGGCCAAAAGAGACAGTACGATAGCCAGACTCAGGACAGTCCGACCACCACCACCAAGTATCGCTGCCATCAAATTCTACCCATGGTGTTTGGCTTGAACAACTCCTATGGAAAAATTATTCACATAGGACTGGAAAATACCTCAGTCGGATCTGGCGACTTTAATCCGGTTGTCCGACTGAGTAATAACGAGTTTTACGGACTATCTTTACCGCTTCCCGCCTGGATACAGTTCCGGGAGCAGTTTGACGAGATTGACAGATACTTCCAGGCGTACAGTGAGGAGGATATGCTAGATCAGCGAATCTCTATTTCTGGCTTCACCATCAGATTCATGATCAGCTACTCGGATCGTGCATTCGAGTTGCTGGAGGATGATGAGGCGACGGTGCGCAAAGACTCTGGCGAGTCTAGGAACAAAAAAGTGCGTAAACCTTCGCTTGTATTTAAAAGAGTGACCTTTGACAGGTTAAAGTCACTATCAAAAATTATAGATCATAGAATTAAGTACTTATTAAAAGTTAAAGAGGCTATAGAGATTATTGTGAAAGATGTCGGTGACTATAGCAAAGATAAATTAGTAAATAGCGAGAATGCACAGTACACATATTTCACTGCATACAATGTTGAATGTGCAATGAGAGATTTTGACCAGGCGCTTGTAGATAAAATAGATAAAATATTAAAAGATAAAAATATATATTTAGCTGTAGAAGATATTTATATTATTATATACGAGTTTGTTAATTTACATTTATATAACCTAGTCGCATACTTAAACACAACTATATATAAGAATACATAACTATATTTGTATTTAGTTTAAGTGTTATGAATAAATATGATTTTAAAACATATATAAATAGTTCTACTCACTTACCTGTGTACTCTAACCAACACTACCTATCCTTCAGTCATCCTTCTCATTCGCTGTAGTTATAAGCTAAATTTTATGTTTTATATAATGCTCGCACGAAAAAAAGAAAAAAATGTAGGGTGACTAGGGTTTGAACCCCCATCCCCTACCGCTGAGCCACATTTGCATGTAATTATAAAATTGCACACGTAGTGATGACACTACGTGTGCGTTTTGTGTGTGTGTGTGTGTGTGTATGTGTGCGCGAGCGAGTATAAGGGTAGTGTTGACGAAAATCCGTCGTCAGTCGTCAGCCAGCCGTCGGATCGACAACTTCTCAAGAAGTCGCTCTCCAAAGAGCCTTTAAAAATCCTGGGACACTGGATAAAAAGAGGAGTTCTCTCCAAAGTGTTTGAACCATCAGAGGCACTTTGGAGAGACAGAGTGGGGAGTGGGGGGCTCTCTCCAAAGTACAAATGGCACCATGGAGAGTAAACAATCTTGACCTTGACCTCTCACTGGCTCGGGTGGGGGTCAAGGTCAGTTTTGTTTACTTTATCCATGGTGCCGGGGCACTACTTTCTCCGCCCCCTGATAATCAAATATTTTGACTGTATTTCCAGTGCGACCGCCAAACAACGCATCTCGCGGATCAAGCGTTTTCTCTTTATATTTCTCTTATTTTCATCAACGAATCGACGTAGTTCTTCGTTTTGTGAGATTTCAGTATTGAATTGGCATTCCGATTTTTTAATAATTTGGTAATTTGCTATAGTTACTCTATCACTGATCGCCAATGTCTTCTCGTACCTCGCATCCTTTGATACGCCACTTGTTAAATCTATATCTCTGTCTATCGTGTAGCATCGAGGACAACCGTGCCAAAAACAACCATGAAACTGAAGTACAATACTACGGTGGTGCTCATTTTCTTGCGGTGCACAGTAACCATCAACTACGATGTCTTCTGTTAGTTTTTTCTCCTGACCGCGTCACGCATGCTCGATGTGGCGGTGAAGAACTCGCTGCTGCATCCAAGCAAGCCAATGTAAAGCAATTTGAGACTCATTGTCAGTCATTCTATATCCACGTGGCGGTAATATACCTATTTGATCTTTTTTCAAAAATTTCTTTCTAAATACTCTCATACAAAAAGAAGCTATTTTGTGCACTCGACAAAAGGATCTACATTGTATTTCATGACCGTCTTGCGAAAAGCTAAACAAGCCAATCTCAAAATTTTGACATCTTGTTTGAAGTATTTCACGATTTCCGATTGAAAATTAAACGTATATCCGCTTTGCTGCTGATTGGTGTACCATTTTAAAAAATTTTGTCGTTCCCTTACACTCATGGATTCTGCTGCGTATGAATCGAGAGGTGGTAGTGGACCTTCGTAGGACTTATTTTCTTCCGTATCGAATAGGTGTGGAAAAATACCTTTCTCCATATCTAGTAATCCGTAGACTTTGGGCAAAATGGCTAAAGATATGTGAAAGTAATTCAAGCTGTCTATAAACTTTGTCTGTAGTACCTCCGTCAGAATTATTTTTGATCCATTCATCACTACTGATGGTACGACACGACCTTCATTTAACTTCTCCACAATATATTTGAATATAAACTATGCGTCAAATCCTTGTGAACTGTGTGCTATACAGATAACTTGTTGAAATTGTTCTCTTGGAGTTATTGTAAGCTCCACGAATTGTTTCACCGGCTCATTATCAAACACATATTCATGAATGCCACATTTTTCACACCTTATTGATATGTCTTCAATCTCTATGCAATATATGCAGACCTGTCGTACAACACACAAATTTGGAACATGCACCTTTTTCTCTTCATCACCTAGCACAGGTACAGCGATTGTTGCATTTCAAAATCGTAAAACAAAAATAGGGCTAAATTTGTAGAGTTCGAATTCTTGATCGGTTGTACATGCCATAAATGTCTAATGGGCACCCGTGACTTGCACGTTGTACAAAAAGCTACACCACACTCGTGTGGATCTTTTCTATTTAATTGAATTATTTTAAAACAATTTTGACAGAGTTTAACTTTGCTGCACACACTACTGTTTCTATTGTACGTTCCCTTTCTAATATGATTTGCTCGACAATTATCGTCAAAAAATAGTCTCAAACAGTCGTTACATTTTTTTAGCACCTCTGTCTTACTACAGGGAGGCGACGGCATACAGTTGTAACACTTGTTGGAACATCTATGCTCCTCGGTTCTCCAATAACTTTTGTTGCACGGTATATGGTAACCAGCGCTACCACCGGCTGCAACAAGATTCAATATCGGCTGATAATGATGCGTTCGCTGTAATACATCATGCGTAATGCACGTAAAACTGCATTCTCGTAAGTAACGCTAACAGTTCGAGTCCCGTCATAAATTGGCGGGGTACTACGTCCAAATGTGGAAAAGTTGTAAACAACAATTGCTGTATTACGAGTAGCAAAATAATCTTGAAACTTACGGATTTCTTGTAGACCGCAACCCTGGACAGGTACTCGAACATTTGCCAAATTCACAAGTTCCATCGCTGCATTTCTCTGTGTCCTTCCTCTACTGTTTCGAATGAGATTCCAATATCTGTGAAGCTCGCCTGTACGTATTTGTCCTCTGATATCGTAGGCATAGACAGCGGCTAAACTTCGAGGTAGGTACACCACACCGGCAGCTCGTCAGTTACATCCTATTATCCCTTCCAATACATTGCTACGTTTTGCTTTTTTCTTCAGTATCTTCTACCAATATTTACATTTTTTAAACGCATTTACAGTTTTTAGATTTCCAAATTCGTTTACAGTAGTTTCATTTTTATAATCTTCGCTGCCCTTCACATTACTCATAATCATAATCTCCTTACAATCCTCGCAGTTGACAATTATATGTTCCAATGTTTCCAGCTCTTTTTTACATATCCTACACATTATTTCTTCCTCTTTTAGCCAATATTTGTTACTATTTTCCACATTGCCGCATCTAAGTCTCGCTATAATATCTATTTCTATATCCTTTCTGTACTTTCTTAAATAGAACGGTATCCTATCTGTTACAATCTCGCAGTATTTCCTATTGTATTTTGCCTCGCGTACTTTACTGTTCACATTTTGTATCGCCATATCTTTAACTCTCGTAATAATTAATTCATGAACGGATTCCAACTTAATTCTCAGATTTTCGATTTCTATTTCGCTAAAGCCTAACCTATTAAAGTACGCTTTCCTTTCATTTTGCGATGTTTTCCAAACAAGACGATATCCAAATTATCCAAATTATTTTGACCAATCCCGACCATTTGATGGATTTGCGAAAGGTGTCATTTTGTGGTCTATCATAGCTGGAGCTTCGCATGAGATGTCGCGTAGTCGTCGTCAATTTGAAATATGGAGAGATTGTGTACGCTATTATATTTTGCCGTACGCTCATCCGGTGAGACCGAGATTTACGTCTGTATTGGCACAATTACGACGACAACAGCGCCAACAGCAGCAACAAGATATGGAGGTGATTGTAATCAGTTCCGAGGAGGATAATTAAAACGTTTTTTAATCAATCGGCCCTTTTCAGGGCCACGTAATGAAGCAGGAAGCCCCCCCCCCACCTCCTCGTGGTCTGTTTTGGGTAATGCTAAGAGGGGGGCTTTTTTTCAATATTGTTCACACAAGTCGTTTGCTCGTTGCATACATCGTTTGCTTTTTCACAAGTCGTTTGCTCGTTGCATAAATCGTTTGCTATTCTCAGAAATCGTTTGCTCGTTGCATAAATTGTTTGCTCGTCACTTAAACAAGATTTTTTTACCAATCCCCACCCCTTCCGACTATCGAGCTCGAGCGAGCCGAGAGCGCGTATCAGTCTTTCGCCAGGTGTTGTGCGAGCAACATCACTCTCCACATTCCCGAGCACGAGCTCCAGCAGTAGCGGCGACGGCGGCTCGTACCCCCACCACTCCAACCCATCGTGCTCAAGAGAGCAGACGCCGGAGCTCATTCTTCCGCGAGCGGTTCAATTGTACGGACCTATTCTAGCTAGCTCTCTCAAAATTGCTCAGCACCATGAGTCAAGCACAAGGAAGCGGCGGCAGCGGTGGTAATGGTAATAATGAGAATGACGAAAATGCAAGAATTTGTGGCCTATCTCCATCTCAACGCCAAGAATCTTCCGCGTCGGCAAGCTCGCGGTCCTCTGGCTGAATCTCTTTTCACGAGAGAGGATGACAAAGTCTTGGTCAACATAGTTGTGGACCCAAATTCAATTGGCAAGCTTCTAAAGCAAAGCTATTTGACGACCATTGGCCAAAACTATTTCGGCCAAAGATTCTCGTGGAAAGAGATTCGCTCGAGGCTGCAGCAGCTTGCACGTCCTTGTCGTGAAGACTATCTCTGGTCATTAATGCTGAACCAGGAATTGTCCTTCGTCGACTCCAACCATGCATTCTACGAAAAGGTCGTCGTCATTTCGCGCGCAAACGCTAAATTCTCACGAGAGTGCGTTCGAAAAAGACATGGTTGTAAGCGACAGCAACGACGACGACAACGAGGGGGAATCAGAATCTCTTTAAAAGGTAGAAAAAGAAAAATAAAAGAAAAAGGAGCTTAGGAAAACTATTAGCTATCTCCGCAAAAAAATATAAAAAATTATAAAAGGACCAAAATCCACAAAAAAAAAAAAAATAAAAATGAAAAAAAAAAGACACCGGAAGCCCCTCCATCTCCACGTGGTCGGTGTTGGGTGATGCTAAGAGGGGGGCTTCCTTTCTTTCTTTCTTTTCGTCTTTTTTTCTTTCTTTCTTTCCTTCTTTCTTTCCATCCTTTTTCACCAAAGACGAAACCTCTGCGTATCTCCCTCTTCGCATGATTCATTTCTAACGATTCATTTCTTAGAAAATGAATCTGTTACGGGTTGGCGAAGAGGGGGGGGGTGGAGAGGGGCGGGGCTCCACTCCCAACACGGAGAGAAAAATCAGGTGAATATCCCGGTTTGTTCTCGAATCTCGATGAAGCAACCGTAATAGCACACAAAATTTAAAAAGATTTATACATTTTAAAATATTGAAAAAGCATGTAAGGAGTAATAACTTTTATCAATAATGTTTAAAGTTTGCGTAAACACATTATAACGGTGATATACGAATGAATAAATCAATCCGTCATAAAGCGAGAGGAAATTAGATAAGTTGAATAAAGCAGCTTGTTGCAGGCTTCTTGCAGGCTAGAATGGATAGAGTCAGGGACGAAATCACACAAGCGAAGTACTAACAAAGGTTGCGTTTATGTACGTCTTACTGGAAATTACAATGCAGCACGGTGCAAAAGAGAGAGACGAAGCAGTGCGAATATTAGCCCGAGAGAGAGATTAGATTAGATTAGATTAGATAAGTTTTATTTCTGTACATTATGTTGTACAATATTACAGTAATAGTATAAGTAAGAGATAGAATAACTTAGCCTAATGAGATTATGTGTGAGAGAGATGAGTGAAAGCAAGTTTTGAATGGATGAAGGGTGCATGAGTTCATGATTGCTAGGAGTTTTCCTGCGTGAAGAAATACAGCTTGACTTTAGTTTTAAAATGAGTAATAGATTTAATGTCACGAAGATGAGATGGCAGCGAATTCCAGAGGTATGAGGCGCTGACATGAAAAAAAAAAGAGAGAGAGAGAGAGAGAGAGAGAGAGAGAGAGAGTAACGATCTCGCTGGTACTTACAGGAAGTAGTCGTGCAGTCTCGCAGATGCCTCGTGGCTGGCCGGAGTGGCGCAGAACGGATGACAAGGGCCCGACGCTGGGCAGCAGGGCGGACGCCTCGTGGCCTCGTGTGTGGCTGGGTGCAGCAGAGAGTCGAGCGGCAAGAAATGCACGGCTCGAGGAACAAGTACATCGCGTTGATTCTGCAGCAGCGAACTCCTGGCGCACGCACGCTATGTAATTCGCCGAATCGAACGAAAAGCCGAACGAAGAGAGTATCAAAAGAAAACAACCGTGCGAAGACGCGTCTACTCGGATCCGTGACAAAACTGCTAGTGCCGCGGCGCGCGGTCAGCGCGGGCCTTCTCCCACTCTCACACATGCGCACACACGCGCACGGCTCTCTCTCTCTCTCTCTCTCTCTCTCTCTCTCTCACTTACATTGCTGCTATAACATGTGTATAAACTGCATGAAAATATCCTTTGTATATTTGTATATAATTTATAAATTATTATAGGAGAGAGAGAGGGGGGGGGGGGATGTAACGAGTGCTATGAAGGCAACTCGTTTCTTCAAACGCATACGTTTGTAGGGCCAATGTGGGGCTGTAAGAAGGCTTAGAGAAGAAGCCCCCCTCTTTGCGTAACCCAACATCGACCACGTGGAGGTGGGGAGGCTTTCGATATCTTTTTTCTTTTTTTTCTTTTTTTTTTCTTTTTTTTCCTTTTTTTCATCTGATATTTGATCAATTTCATTGTATGTATGGAAGATAGTATCCTTTCAATACATTCCGGAAGGTTGGATTTACTCCAGAATCGACGTAATCTTGTTCCGAGGCTATAGACACGACATACGAGAGCCTGTCGTACAACTCTACGTTGGTTTTTCTCCAATGAACTGATTCAACATCGCTGGCCCTGCAACTCCACGCCTGTTATAGTTAATGGCAACGGCCTTCAAAAGGTCTTACGTCAAACGGAGGCATCTCCATTTTCGTCGGCGGTTTCTTCGAACTGAGCTACGCTCTTGCCGTCGTCGCTGACCAATCACGAGTGGCGTTGCCTGGCAACGTCTCTGTCCTTACCAATGCCCCGCCTACCCAAGTAATCCAAGTAATCGCTCTCGTACAGTCTAACAGGGGCGCTCATGTTCGCACGTTGAAAGGACTGAATGGCTCTCTCGGCTCGCTCGAGCTGTATGGTCGAAAGGGATGGGAGTGGGGTGGAATGGATGGTAGGGTCGGGTAGGTGGTGCGGTGTGGGGGGGGCGCGGGCGGTGGGGGGGGGTTTGTAAACAAACCTGTGACTGTCTTGGGGACAGCCGATAGAAGTGAATACTGAACGAGGTGTGTTGTAGACTAAATTTTTTTTTTCAAATAGGTGAAATAATAAAAATATGTTTATCAAGGGGCGCGATAGCGCCACGATGGCAAGTATGAATGCCATTCGGCGAGATATTCATTTATAAGTGTCAAACTTTGTAAAATGGTAAATAATTACATAACGGAGGGCAGTGATGTCCTAGTTTTTCATAATTTCGCTTTTATTGTTTGTTATAAGCAACTAATTAGTTCCTTTTGTCGTCTGGTATTTTGTGCCGCGAAATCTCGATTTGAATTGACTTTCGGACCCCCTTAAACACGTCGGATTTTATCCGGACCGGGCTTCGTCGAAATATTTTTGTCTCCTCTTTCCAACGCACGCACTTTTGATCCCAAGCAGTTAAGTACTAAAAACAGCGATTCTAAATTTTCAAAGTGGCATATCAAGGTCAAAAATCCGAATATTGACATTGGAGTTGGGCTAGATTGATAGAGCGGGAAAAAATACATAGATACATCGCTCAGTCCGGAAATTTTTCTCCGAAATAAAAGTACAAAGTGCACCTTCGCCACCTTTTTAACATTTTCGTTAAACGCGAAAAATTTGTATCTACTATGAGACTGTGAGGTGACTATTTGACTGTGAGGTCGTAAAGGTAGGTAAATGTGCACGCACGTTTTGAGGGTTATTATAGTTAGTCTTATATTAGTCTTATATTAGTCCCCCTCTTAGCGCCATCCAGCACCGACCACGTGGAGGTAGGGAGACTTTCGGTGCCTTTTTTTTGTTTTTTTTTTCATTTTTTTTTTTATTTTATTGGTTTTTATATTTTTTTTGGGATAATTTGCAAATTTTTATTTGAAAATTTTCCATGCCCATTTTCTTATTATTTTCATTTATCTCCAAATCTCTTTAAAGATTTTGGAGAAACGTCAGATCTTCAGGACGACTCACGTCTTCAAATCTTCCATAATAATAACGCAAGCTCGAGACGAGCGTCGAGAAACTTGAAGATGTTTCGCTCTCATCGTCAACTGCTTCCAGTCTACCTGTGACGAGAGACCGTAAATGGTTCTCGGCACTTTTCCGCAGCAACTGCTCGATTCTGCTTTTAATATCATTATTACTTCGATTTTGTAATCGAGAGGCAAGAATACTATAAATCGCAGATTTGGATTTCCCCATGTTGTCTGGTTGCATCAAGACTTCGACTATAGTTTTGTCGTCTTCATAGGAGAAATCGGAATCTTCGCGTGTACCACGACGATTGCGACAAGGCATTTCGTCGGATCTTTGCTGAAAATATTCATCCAACTGTTGAAAAGCGTCCAACAGATTGTTACGGACATTTGCTAAGACTTCACCTCCGCGTTTGCGTACTAGTGCCACCGGATTCTCGGGACGTGCGCTATCACTAAAATTGAGCTAATAATATTTAAGAGTGTGAATGACTCTTTTAAATATTTCATAAAATTCATACGATTTGTAGCGTTTCTGGAACGGCTCATTTGTCGTCATCATTACCACGTTCCAGGTGTGCAATTTATGCTATCGAAAGCTGACTGAAGTTTCTTTCTTGTCTTTTTTACTACTACAAGATTATAATAATCCAAATCAATGGGTAGAGCGGGGTGAGGAAATAGCGTAGCCTTCCAGATCACCGTTGTGTTAACTGAATTAGAAGTGAATGTGGTGGGCCGAGCCAAGCGGTTATTTATACGGCCGGGGAAATAGATGTACATAGAATGGTTGCCACGTACACACAACAGGTAAACACGCTCGTTCAGGGTCAACGAAGTTGACCGTGTGTGGATCGTATTCCCCCTAGTCCATGAATGCGCGCGCGCGTGTGTGCGTGCGTGCGTGCGTGCGTGCGTGCGAGCGTGTGTGAGTGTGTGTGTGTGTGTGNTTGTGTGTGTGTGTGTGTGTGTGTGTGTGTGTGTGTGTGTGTGTGTGTGTGTGTGTGTGGGTGGGTGGGTGAATTGCACTTTTCGATTAATAAAATAATACGCAATAGATAATTTACGCTAGTGTTCCCCATTAATGGAAATCCAAACCTAGTGCAGTTAGAAAAATCAATTAAATCCGAGGTAGTGTAAGAAATCAACACCGCGATTTCATAAATTCAAAAAAGTGGAATAAACTCGTGTGCTGCGCAGAAAATACCGGATGATTCCTTTGATGATTCGTAGAAAAGTGATAAAACTTCGATAGCTCAGTTGGGAGCAGTTTTATTGTTAGGCAAAAGAAGACAAGGCTATATGAAGAAGCAAAAATTTCTGATGATTCCTTCGACGATTTGTGGAAAAGCGATTCGTCGAATTCTTCGCAGTTTGGTCAATTCTTAAGTGGATTCTGTGAATGAGCAAATCACACTATAATTAGTGTGATTTTTATTGCATGTCTTCTTACAGGTGGGAGACGTCGTGCCAGTTCTCCCAATTCAGAGTCATCTTATATTGGACAATAAACCTGTTCAAGAGGATGAACATGAAGTTATATCCCTAGAGAGTGAATCTGCAGAATCGATTGAAATTCAACAGAGTATTCCTCGCGAGCCGCTGGATCATTTCCACCGCTCTACACGCCTTACAAGTCTTCCGTGCAAGTCGCCCGACCATTTCCAACTTCAAGAATGTTCAAGATTGAAATGTCAAAAAAATGTCACGAGAGAGCATGTTAGAAATGCGTTTCGCCCAATTCTTAAGCGATCTATCTTTTTTTCGCTTTTTGTCACAATGCCTCTCTCTTAGCGTTACCCAGCGCCGACCACGTGGAGGTGGAGAGGCCTACGGCGCCATGTGTGTGTGTATGTGTATGTGTGTGTATGTATGTGTGCGTGTGTGTGTGTGTGTGTGTGTATATGTGTGTGTGTGTGTGTGTGTGTGTATGTGTGTGTGTGTGTGTGTGTGCGTGTGTTGTGTAATTTCCTAGGTTAGTTTCGTAGGTTAGTATTTAATTTAATTTTAGTTGTTAAAAATGTTAAATAGCAGTTTACAAACGAAATGCCAATTTTGAAATAAAAAAATATAATTAAATCTTACAATATTACATTCTATTTTTTTCTTTAACGCCGCACGGAGCTTCCTTGCCTCGTATAAAGACAATCCCATTTTTTGCAGCTCTTTGATTGTTGACTTGTTTAATTCAGTAGCCATTTTCTTCCTTATAACAGCATAGGAATGATTCTCCGAGATGTCCGATTCTGTAATCCATAGTTGCAGGGAACAAAATAGTTTGTATTCCTTGTAGACAGCACAAGCCACTCTTTTAAGAACAGATATCTCGTGATGTGTAAAACTAATTTTGTCGCCTGCCATTAACCTGTTTCCCTTTACTTTAGCTTCTTAACGTTTTTTTCCATCTTCCATTCTCAACCACTGGTAATATTTTTTAGATTGAGCAAAAGTTTGCTCTGGCGTCGATGATGCGTCGTCGTTATTAGCTACTTCTTCTTCTTCTGGCTCATTAATATGTGGTGGCGGCGGATCCGTTTCTGCTGCTGCTGCTGCTCCTGTTGACGTCGTAGGAATGTCCATAATTTGAGGGTTATTAGCTTTATTTCGCTCGTTACTGTCCCTCTCATTTATTGGTTGTGTTTTTAAAACTGGTACTGTTTCTGTTTGATTAACATCGCCAGCCGCAGTAGCAGCGTCATCATCATCATTTACACCCATAGCATTTCCATCACGATCATCTACATCCATGGCATCATCGTCATCGTCATCATCGTCATCGTCGCCTTCGTCGTCGTCACGATCACCATTATTAGTTGGTTCAACAACTGCACAACTTGGAAATGACTGCAGGAAAGGCGTTAGTGCCTTCTTAAAATCTTGATTCTGTTTTAAATTCAACAACCTCTTTTTACGCCCTTTTAAAGCAAGCAATGCTCCGTAATTCACGGTATCGCCTGCAGTCATAATTTTCATCCACGTCGTCCAATTGTACGAACAGTCGATCAATTTAGCTGGAAAATATTGAACATTTTTTTTTTTTAAATCACAAATACTGTCACCAAGTTGGCTGCCGTCCCGAGGTTCAATTCCGAAGCAGTTGTGATGAACGAGAGGTGGGCTCTCCCTGAGAGCAGGATGGGTGTGCCGGGAGAAGAACAAGACTGACTCCTTGTCTATACGTATGTATTGTCAAGAGAGAGAGAGAGAGGGCTCTGCTCTTGACATACGCTGCACTTCTGCACCGTGCGAACTTTAGGCAACGGCGTTCCCAGCTGACGATGCGTTCTGAGCGTCGCCAGCAGCAGCCATAGGAGCTGCCATCGGAGATGCCACGGGAGAGCCTAGAGCTCATCCGTGACACAGTGTCCAATGATTAATTTTAGCGGAGTTGTGGTTGGTTGAAATATGCATTTTCGTAAGCGGTCGTAACTGTCAAATATATCCTGATCACTCTTCTTACTCGTGGCGAAATATGTTGTAGGATTTACTTGATTACGGGAACAAGAGCCAGTCGTTGCCATGCTTTTAGTAAGATAGCTATTGTTTGGAAGAAAAAATGCACCAGCCTTTCGTACTTATTTGTCGTCGTCGTCGTCGTTGTCGTCGATTCGTCAGCGTCGTCAACTTGCGATTGTCTTCTGCTTGCGCTGTAGAGGCACTTGAAATAAAGTGAGCATTGTTGACCGAAATAGTTCCAGCTGGTATGTTCGTCGAAAATTTGATCCGGCAATTGATAATCGGCGTTAAGTAAAAACGGCGTACAAGTATAAAAAAGTTCGTTGACTTTTGAAAAATGCAACGACAAGATCTCATGGCCATAACGTCTCTTGTTCCCATCAAAAAACGCGATAGCTTTGTTCTCGGCAAAGTAAATTGATGTTGAGTACTCGCGAGTAGGCATGTCCTGAATTCTTTTGCGTCCTTTCATCAATTTTTTTAAAACGGTGATTTCCTTGCCTATTTGCCAGTCGACGTATTTGCTCCATCCATTGAAAATATAAAAACTTTTTTTGGCAAACAGCTCATGCAGAAATCGTGGGAAAGCGGACAAAGTAGGTTGTGGTCCATCTTCCGCAGAATAGTAACGCACAAAGTTTTCCACTTCCAGAAGCTTGACATCGTGAAAGCATTCAACGACTTCTATTCTAAGATCGATACATTCTGAATGGCCGTCTGCTAGAGCGAGCAAACTTGCAGCGCAATCGTCCGTTCGAGTCTTGTGTGCTCCGAAAGCCGAATCATCTAGTTGGAAACCATTGATGAGTGCATAGATAAATAATGACTTGGAGAATTTATCGCGTAAAACTCGATGTTGAATTGTATCGTAGCAGTGGACGTAATCGAAAGATTCAAAGCCAGCAACCTCTTGAACATCGCAAAAATGACCAAACCTGAGCAGGAAGAACATTTTCCTCATGCTCCAATCTGGATTTAGAAACATAGATTGGAGACGCTTGAGTTTAAATAAAATTATCGAATCATCCGGGAAGTCGACGGTAAATCCGAAATGCAGCTGCGTAAATAACAAAAATTCGCAACGATGCGAGGCCATAGCTTGAACCATTTCTAACCCACCTTGAACATCTACTTTTAATCCATGTGCGCAGTAGTAGAAAAACACTTGCTTGACGCAATGGTGCTTTTTAATGAACAATGTCGTATAAAAAGCCATAGCTGAAGCGAAACTCGGATAATCGTCTTTGTAGATTTTTGCAGGAATCGGAATCGCTGCACGATCTGCCACGTACTCTTTCTTGCTTATGGATTTCGCTGGTAATTGCTCGATTGCTGGCCTTACGACATCCTTGATGAAATCGGCATACATATTGCTAACAACTGGAGTATCCATTTTTTGGCACAAAAATAATACATATATTGGATTGTTTCCTAAAGTCAATAATCTAGATTCAAACCATATCAAGTCATTAAACTCTTGACGTGTCATGACTTGTCGAGAAATGATTTCTTCTTTCAATCATTTAATTGCCTTTCCATTTTTGCTAACGGCATAAGTTCTTTCGTTAACAAAAACTTTATTGCAGCTACCTGGCTTCAATGCTAATAAATTTAAAGCCAACATAAATATTGAATCTATGTCAATTTTACCGTCTATCAAAGTTGATGGGCATTCCTTCACTGAGAGAACTGGGACGTTTTCCCCGTGATTTCTTGAAAATGAAGCCATCGCTGTGCGAGAATAAGAGAGTGTGACGTGTTAGAGAGATATATTTTATATTTCTGGTCAATAAATATCTCTAAATAATATCAAAAATGTACCTCACCTTACGAACGACTGTGTGCGATGTTGATAGTTGGAGTGCTGAATTAGAAGTGAATGTGGTGCGCCGAGACAAGCGGTTATTTATACGGCCGGGGAAATAGATGTACATAGAATAGTTGCCACGTACACACAACAGGGTAAACACGCTCGTTCAGGGTCAGCAAAGTTGACCGCGTGTGGATCGTATTCCCCCTAGTCCATGAAATACTAATAGGAGTTTCAAAAGAATGTGTTTAAAAAAAAGGCTTACGTGTTAAAGAGAAATATTAAAAGCGTACCTCACCTTACGAAAGACTGCGTGCGATGTTGATAGTTGGAGTGCTGAATTCGAAGTGGATGTGGTGCGGCGAGGCAAGCGGTATTTATACGGACTTTTATTGACTTAGACGTTCAGTCCGACCAAGACTTTTTATGCGGCCGTCGCCGGTATACCTGCGCGTGCGCCGACNTTACGGACATTTGCTAAGACTTCACCTCCGCGTTTGCGTACTAGTGCCACCGGATTCTCGGGACGTGCGCTATCACTAAAATTGAGCTAATAATATTTAAGAGTGTGAATGACTCTTTTAAATATTTCATAAAATTCATACGATTTGTAGCGTTTCTGGAACGGCTCATTTGTCGTCATCATTACCACGTTCCAGGTGTGCAATTTATGCTATCGAAAGCTGACTGAAGTTTCTTTCTTGTCTTTTTTACTACTACAAGATTATAATAATCCAAATCAATGGGTAGAGCGGGGTGAGGAAATAGCGTAGCCTTCCAGATCACCGTTGTGTTAACTGAATTAGAAGTGAATGTGGTGGGCCGAGCCAAGCGGTTATTTATACGGCCGGGGAAATAGATGTACATAGAATGGTTGCCACGTACACACAAGAGGTAAACACGCTCGTTCAGGCTCAACTAAGTTGTGTTCTCTTAAGAATTGACCCTGAGCAATCTCTGTGGTAAGTGGCCTGCTTACGAGAGCAGGTCGTCGCTGTGGGTAGGACGCTTAAATGCCTGCTGTTGATGAAAAAGAAACAATACGCAGGATTGACAGAAAGGTCCTTATGGAAGAAAATGTGGTCTACCTGAATATGAAGAGCTGAAGATTCACACTTCACACTTCTCTTAAGAATTGTCCCTGATATGTGTATATATATATTTATATATATATCATAGCTATATTTATACAAAGATAATATAGCTATGATAGTTTTTTGCGCACAGTGATTTTTTGTTATAACGGCCCCTTTACAGCCGTTGTACCTTTCGTTAATTAGTTTGTAAGTTGAATATAAGTTAATTATTACTTAGTTTAGGTCATCCCTTAGTTTAAGATTATAATTTTTCGTTTTTTATTTAGTTTAGAGTTAATAATGCAGTATTGTCCCTAATGAATTTGATCTTAATTTTGTGTGTGTGCAAAAAGTTATGCCCCCTATTAGCACCACCCGGAGCAGACCACGAGGAGGTTAGGGGCTCCTGCTCCATTTATGTGGCCCTGAAAAGGGCCGATTGAATGGCGAAAGTGAAAAAAATATTAGATTTATGGAATATTTTAGTGTAGGATGCTAAAGGTCGTCAGTGATAACTTTCATTTGTAAAAGTTAATGGGAATGGGGTAGGGTGTGTGGTGTACAGAGTAGCATGTAAATGAAATAATAAAAATATGTAGCAATAATGTAAATTTATTTTTCTCTCGCTTTTGAAATATGACTACATCGTACAACTCAATAAACTCTTTTTCCTCTGCGCTTAAATTTTGCAATCCCATAATTTTCATCAAGTTCGAGTTGTCCCGTCTATGTTTTTCGAAATACTCTAAGAAATTTGTTTTTTCTATTAAATATAAATTGGCATCTGCCATATATCTTTTGAACTTTTCAAAATCTAATAAGCGCTCCTCACAATTATCGACTCTATCGCCAAACTTAAAATTATATTTGTATTCATCGGAAAATGTTATTTCGTATAAGCTGTTGCTTAAATTGTCATTTTCACGCCTTTTAGTTATAATTTCTGTACTTGGAATAGTCATTATGAAATAACTATCATCATGTAAATGACGTGATACGTTATCGGCAGCTGCAAGTAGGTTAACCTTGTGAATAAATGAGTAATGAAAAGAAAACTGCGCGGAAACGACGTTAAATTTTTCATTTAAAAAGAGTTTATCAGTAAACGCATCAAATACCATAAATGCGGCTGAAAAAGTAGGTCTTCTCATTTTCGAAAATCTTTCCTTGGCATCTTCGATACTTTTGTCAGCTATATCCACGCCAACGTATTGACTTATTTTGCGCTCATTGTACTTCTTTAAATCTCCACCTTTACCGCAGCCGATGTCCAATACGGTGTCGCCTGGTTTAACAATATTTAATTAAAACCGCTTTTATAAAATTATTGAATACACGTGCATTAAAACGTGAATCAAGTGGGGTGGATCAAATGCATCAAATGGGGTGGAGGATCGGGTCCACATCTATTTCCAAGAATAGTACTGCAAATACGACTTACGTAGCGTACTACTTTCCTCTCGCACCAATTGATATTGTTAGCTACTCCGTCGCCGCCCACTAATCATCTATTAATGTTTCAATAAATACGATATATTAAATATTATTTTAAATATATTTTTTCACAACACATGCACGTATTCGTGTACCTAATATTAAGCGGGCATTTTAATTGGAAGCAACAAAAATTTATATAGGACATTAAATAATTAAATAATCGATTAATTACGAAAAAATACGTTTGTTCAGATTTTTCTACAGGTTTCTACATAGATACGAGTTACACTGCGCCTCCGGTGCTGCTGCTGCTGCTGCTGCTGTACTGAGACACTGAGCGGGCGCGCGTATACGCCGTACGGTACAATGCGACTTCTTACACTAGTATCGTAATGTACTTATATATACACTTAAGATAAAAGCACAATAAACCTGTGACCGACTTTTTACTGAAAATCAGCTTTTCGTCTGTACGTATTTGTTCTCTGATAGCGTAGGCATAGACAAGTTATCACTAGTCAATATGGACTTTTTATTCACTGATATTTTAGTTAAACGCACTCGTCCATTACCCACTATATCTTTATATAATAGCACAATTAATTGATAATTTTTCGCTCACATTAAACTCGTTGGCACTTTGCACAGCAGTATATAGTAATCCCTAAAGATCTTCAATTAAGAAATCTCCAATGAGTCTGAACGATAGCCAAAGAGGTCCACGATTGAACTGCTCCGAATTGTTGGTCACACAGATGAAATTGCTCGGTCCACCTCTTTCGCAAAGTTGTCGATGCAGGTCTCGCATACAACCCTCAAGCCAGGAGTGGAAATCTGCATTCATGGGTGGTTCTGGTAGAATACCTCGTATCTCTCTTTCTTCGTAGCCAAAACGTCTGTAGAAACGCGTTGACTCGCTTTCGATGATAAATCGAGGAATTTTCTCTCTTCTCTTCTCGATAAATTTCGATTCTTGATGATTCAGCAGCAGCTTCTGAAACTGTAGAGTGAGGCATGTGCCATAATTGTGTAAAATTGAGAAAATCTTTTTGCTTCCTCCGCAAGAGGAAGCTTTGTAATAGTAAAATTTTCAGTTTTGCTAATACTTCGTGGAATACGCTCTTTCGGAGGGTGTTTTGGTGAAGTCGTAATCATATTCGTTTTTAGAAGAATCGTTCCGTAGGGAATGCTCATGTCGTTGTGTGGAGTGTGTGTTAGTGGTTGTGTGTGTGTGTGTGTGTGTGGTGTGTCATCGTATGTGTTGTGTGCTGTGCTGGGGGTGTTGCTTTGCCTGCTTGTTGGTGTGTTGTCGCGGTTGTGTGTATTGTACGGTATATACCGCTCAAATTTTTGACCATGCGTAGTCCGGGTCGTAATTATCAATTTGCGATGCATATTTTTTTTCTGATTCTGAATTTAGGTAGTTTTTTTATTGTTCTGACCTTATTAGCCTATTATGCCATTTTTCTTATTTTTGAAAAATATTTTGTTTTTATAATTGATATTTATTTTATCAAATATTCAACAATAGTGTTATTAAAATGAGCATAACTGTCTATTTTCCGCATATTTTTCTAGTTGCCTGATCTGTTCTGATTTTTATGATCAAAAGGGGTAATTTTTTCGATAAACATATATAGACTCAAAAAATACAATAGTTCAATGTTTTTGAAATAAATTCATGACAAAAACCACTGATATTCTACTAGTGTAATAATTTTCCAGCAATTTTGGCGGATCTAGTTTTTGAGTTAAAAATACATAATACTAAAAAAATGGTCGCGTGTTTTATTTTTATGTCGCTACGATTTACGGGATGAAAAAGGTCTTACTGTCAGTTGGAGTTATAGGAAAAGATTGTCTTCTTGTTCACTTTCGGGCTTATTCTCTTTTGTAGCTTTATGAAATCCATTGTTTAAATCATTTACTTCAGAATTGTTTCACTCACTGTATCTACTCTTGTGACTGAACATTATTATTTTTTGCGTTTACAACCATATAATTTCGATATTGTAAAGCTTGTTACTATTTGGAGTTTTTCGTCGGTTTTGTGTTTTATACAATGTCCGTGCTAGTCTGGTTTTGTCTGTGTGTGTTGTGTGTCGTGGTACTAATAATGTATATATTCTTGGAACTAGTGATCGATCGTACTAAGATTGGACGTGCCATATATGTTTTCCTGACTTCTGTATTCGTCGTCAATTTTTCTTTTAAGATTTCGATCTGTTGTTATAGTACGATTTCATGGCCATTCTTCGATTTTTGAAAAATATTTTTTGCGTTGTTTATTTATGATTTATACAATACATTCTAATATAGTTGTATCTAAAACTGGCTACCCCTCAAGGAGCTTGAAATATTTTCCTCGCTTTCCGTACGGCTCGCGCTTCTTTGCTTAAGCGTAGTCTGGGGGCCTTCTTAGTCTGAGACCACTCTCCCAGAGCTATGGTGAACTATAGAAAACTCTTCCGAGGCGTCTAAAGGCGATGTGAAGGTACTGAAATGAGTTTTAAACTTTTAATAGGCGGCATTATTGGGTGTATAGAAAACAACTTTCTAGGTGTCTGAATGGCGGCTGTGGGTTATGTAGAAATCTGACTGCAATGTCAAATAAGGCGGACTGTGGGAATACAGAAAACGATTACGATGGTCTAAAATGCGAACTGTGGGAGTGCGTGAAATGAGCTTTAAATTTTAAAAGACGATTATGGGGAGTATAGAAAACAACGTTTCAAGGGTCATGAAAGGCGGCTGTGGGTATGTAGAAATCGTGAAAAATAATTTTTTTGTGAAAAGTTATTTTTCACATAAATGAAGCCTCCCGCAATTTTGTAACTTGCAGTTTTACGTTATTAACGATTTCCGCAATTACTGGTATTTTTTTTTTATTACGAGATATATGTAAGTTATTTTAGGAGTTCACGTGAGCTCTATCTTTTGATATTTCCATCTCTTATACCCCCTAATCCCCTTGATACCCCTCCCCTACAAGTGTCTTCCTAACCTATCCTTTTAGTATCGAATAGTAGCGAATATTTAAATCAAAGAATGAGTTGATTGTCCCATGTAATTATCTTCCACTAGCAGAATAGGAGGAAGCTAAGTGCCAATGACTTGGCAGCGGTTTTTTATTATCGCATAAACATCACTCTTTCCATTGAGTATGTCCTCTTGGTGGTTGTGATGCTGCTGCTGTTGCGCCTCATCATGGCGAGACTGTCGCTCTAAAACTTAAGTATTAAACCTGCATTTTGATGTTAAAAAATTACCATTAAAATGACAGGCGTACTACTTACCAGAATTTGATAATGGTGATTCTCGATGATTGGTGGCTGCTGATGGCCCAGCTTCTGAAACTAAAGAGTGGGGGTCTGTGCTATAATTGTGTGAAAAAACAAAAAATTTGATTCATCATATATATTGCACAAACATTACTCTCACCATTATTTGTGTTAGATTCTGCTGCTGATGCTCATCACATACCAGTATCACTGCATCACCCTCCATATCACTACGCATCTCATTGATGACTGGATAAACAAACAAAAAATGTGTAATTAATTATGAAAAAAAGAAATTTCTGTTAAAAAAATTGGTATGAAAACAAAACTTACGATGACTGTGAAGCATTCGACGTGCTAGCGGATGTGCATGCTCGTTTTGCTGCTGTATTGCTTGCACAGCAATCGACAGAACATCCGGATTGTGGAATAGACCAGTGTAAACATGTAGTATATTCCACAATGTATTAAGAGGAAATGTAATTTTCTGCATAAAACTTCTGCTGATTGCTGCTGAAGATCAGAGCTCTGCACGCTACCACACATCGTGCGAATGTGTGGGTCACGAACTCTAACGACATCTAGCGCAGTGCGCAAAACCTTGGCTAGATGTGCTACACTAGCCCTAACCATTACGTCGTTGTAGATCTGTTTTGACTGCCCGTAGGAAACTGTGACATGCTGTGAAAGCGCTGTCCTTTAAATACAACCCACAGTGTAGCCAACATGGTGATGGGATCTGAAAGTTTCTCACGCCATTTTATCTGCTGATGCAAAATACAATGCATATCAGAGTCACACACACCCACGTATGTGCATTTTGAGAAGCAGAATTCGCGGTAGGCTGACGATAGCGACGTCGACGACAATGACATTGACACCGTCGGATTTTTTCTATCACACGGTACACGTGGAGAAATAGTAACGGAACGCTTCTCACTAATAGTGTTCGTACACGCCACGGGTTCAACGTGAAGAGTTCACAGAATGCTGACGATGCAGAAAGCATTGCCAGCGATATCAACACCGCTCACTTCGTCGACACTTGATACTCAGCGCGAGAAAGACGCAGTCTGCACGGTCAACTGCACGTATCACCCCACGCTGACAACACAGGTAAGGAGTGTGGTGATGCAGTGACAATGGTGAGAGAAAGAGAGAGAGAGAGAGAGAGAGAGGAGAGAGATGGGGAGTCAGATGGCCATGAGTAACAAGTATCCGAGCACACGTGCGCTTCTTTTTGAGAATGCTGACAACGACAAAGACGTGAAGCCATCGGTGATAACCGTCGGGGTGTTAAGTGTCGTCTAGGATTCTAAGTCCTACAAAAACTTCATATCACCGCGAATTGATGCAAGCGTATTTTCCGGAATTTTCTCATTTTTCTCGTAATTATTATTCGGTTCAATTCGTGGGATAAGTCTCCTGTATAGCCGTCAATGAGCGTTAAAAAAAAGTTCTTATCCCACGAATTAATCCAAACAGATTTTCGGGAATTTTTCCAATTTCCTCGAAAACCATAAATTTGATCGATTCGCGGATAAGCCTGTTGGATCGGCCTCACCGAGTCCTGAAAAAAGTTCTTATCCCGCGAATTGATCCAAATAGATTTTCAGTTGGACCAATTCATTCGCGGGATAAGCGATTTTTGAAGGACTAGCTAAGGCTAAGTCATGAGCGTAAGAAGAAGATTCGCGACATTTCCCACGTGCACACACACACACACACACACACACACACACACACATGGCGCGAGATGCGGCTGCACCGAAAAACGCATAGTCAGCTGCACGTGTATGCATTGTCGCTCGCTCGCTCGCTCTCTCTATCTATCTCTCTCTGTCTCGGCTCTGTCGTCTGCTCTCCGTAAGTACTAAACGCCTTCACTCGACACTCCTCTTTCGAACTGCTATTCTGCTGCTTTCTGCC
Source organism: Pteromalus puparum (assembly GCA_012977825.3). Lineage (NCBI taxonomy): Eukaryota > Metazoa > Arthropoda > Insecta > Hymenoptera > Pteromalidae > Pteromalus > Pteromalus puparum. Next base: position 19,844,593 of record CM053170.1, on the reverse strand, counting down.
TTCGGGCGTGTTTTTTTTACAGTTCGTTGCACGCTCCTTATTGCAACCTTCAGCCTGTCATAATTTTTCGCTGGAGGCTGCACTCACCACACGCTGTTAACTCAACTGCAACTTTCGCACTCAACTCTAACCTCAAATTGTTTCGCTTGGCTTGGCTTCGCTTTTCTCTTGCTCTTCCTGCATCTCTACTCTCCAATCAGCACACGAGGCGACATCTCACGAGACGACGGGGAAGATCTACGTCGGTCAACATCTACACGGTAAGTTGCCGGCAAGAATGAGTGTAACAGGAGAGAAGGTTACGGAGGCGTACCAAACCATCTGCGAACACTGCAACAGGCCCTCAGTTACAGCAAATTACGTGAAAGAAGGACGAGTAGACAAAAAGACCTACCATCTCAATGTGACCGTGAGAGAGTTAGGCATTGAAATGGCAGGCCTTAGTCCCTCGACAGAGTTACCTTGGATGATGTTGATTGTTGATTTAGATAACGATGATGGTGGCGAAGGACTGAATGTGTGAAGTGTGTAGACGTCGTCTTCAGTGGATGATGGAGTGATTGTTGTTGTTGCTTGTGCTTTGGGCTGGCTGGAGGATCTGGCTAAAAAAGCGTCAGGTCTTCTCCATGCTGACGATAGTGTGCCAGTCGAGTAGTTTGGCGGACCGGTACGAGATGTCTACCGTCGTCCTGACGTAGGACTCATCCGGGCCTACTCTTGCACTCCTCCGCTCTGTCAGACCGCAGCTTTATTATGCTTAGTGAGGAAGCAGCTCGTTGACCGTTGATTAGCCGCGAGATGGTATGGGCCTGTGCTCCTCCAGAAGATACTACGGCGAGCTCCGCCGTCGTGCAGCTTGCCCTTCTTCTTTCTCGCTGCTTGATGTTCGAGCGAGAGGCATGAGAAGAGAGGGGGTGACACAAATCGAGTGAAGTCTGCTGTCAAGTAGCTGCGGTCAGCGGCCTCATTCAACCGCTTCCCAATGAATTCTTGCCTCGGCTAGCTCCCTTTGGGACCGTGGGTCAAGGGCCAGACACCACAGCGCAGAGCGCAGCAGGTCAATGGAATGTTTCCTCGTGTAGCGAGCCATTCGAAAAGACAACGACGTTGTGGGTTGTTATTCCACTGCTGCTCGCTTGCTCTTCAGCAGCTCCTTCGCGAACTGGCAATTCCGAGGGACATTGTTAAACGGCGGAAACGTTGTCGAGAGAATTCTGAGAGTGGATTGGCTGCGAGCTGGAGGGCCTGGACGACGATCTTCACACTTGTGGCTTAGCTCCAGGATTCGTCTGCTCTGCATTTGCTATCGAGTTTGGAGAGAGGCAGGTGTCCAGCGCGATGATATCGGTAGCTCCGTAGCCCCAACCTCGTTCTTAACCCGAGAGTTTTGTGGAAATTTATCGTGCTCAAGAAGGACATCGACGCTTTCATCTTGCCACTCGCGGGACGTCTTTATTGCTGCAAGGATCTCCCTGGCAAGCTGACGTCTTCTTGCAGAGCAAGTTGGCATGGAGCGCCAGCGATTGGTTCGCGACGGTGCTATGTCGAAGAGGGCGCTGATTGTGCTTGGCCCTCTTGCCAGTCCTCTGCAACGTGCTGGCGTGGTGAGCAGCGTCTAGCTTGGCTCTGGGGTTTAAGTCAGCCACACCGTATGCACATCGAGCGTCGGGACGCTTTCAACACACAGATCGAAAGTTTACGCAACGCGTTGTGAAGAGTTGCGACAAACCTCGCACTGCTTCGGTCTTGGTTCCTGTATTGTAGGGCGTGCAGTGTTCGAGATGGTTTGAGATACGCTTCGTACTTCTCTCCGATTAACACTCCATTTCTTGCCCGGCAACTTACCGTTGTAGATGATTGACGAGTAGATCTTTCCGTCGTCTACGTGAGATGTGCGCCGGTGTGTGTTGGAGAGTGATATTGCAGGAAGAGAGCAAGATAAAGCGAGCAGCCAAGCGAAAACATTGAGGTTAGGTTGAGTGCGAAGTGCAGGTTGTGGAGTTAACGCTTGTGGTGAGTGCAGCCTCCAGCGAAAAATTATGAGGCCTGAAGTTGCAATAAAGGAGCGTGTGGCAACGAACTGCTAAAAAAAACGCCCGAAGGCAAAAGAAGCAGATGCAGTTCGAAAGAGGAGTTGTTCAGTGAAGGGCGTTTGTACTTCGGAGAGCAGCGACAGAGACCGAGACAGAGAGAGATAGATAGAGAGAGCGAGCGACGCGGCGACAATGGCATTACGTGCAGCTGACTATGCGTTTTTCGGGCTTGTGCGCCGCATCTCGCGCATGTGTGTGTGTGTATGGTAGTGTGTAGTTGTGTGTGACACGTGGAATGTCGCGAATTTCTTCTTACGCTCATGACTTGCCTTAGCTAGTTTCAAAAATCGCTTATCCGACGGACATGGAATTGGTCCACTGAAAATTTTTGGATCATTCGCGGGATTAAGATTTTTTCAGGACTTCGGCGTTGACTGCGAATCAACAGTGCTTATTCGCGAAATCGAAATAAATTTGATGGTGTTTCGAGAGGAATGGAAATTCCGAAAAGCATGTTTGGATTAATTCGTGGATTAAGAACTTTTTTAACGCTCATTGCGGCTATACAGGGGACTTAACCCACGAACTTGACGAATAATAAATTACCGAGAAAATGAGAAATTCCGGAAAATAGCTTGCATCAATTCGCAGGTGATATGGAAGTTTTTGGAGTACTTAGCACATCTAGCGGAACTTTACACCCGACGGTTATCACCGATGCTTCACGTTTTTGTCGGTTCCGCATTCTCAAAAGAAGCGCAGTGTGCTCGGTAATTGTTACTTATGCCATCTGACTCCCCATTTCTTTCTCTCTCTCTCTTAATCTCTCTTTCTCTCACATTGTACTGCATCACAACTCCTTACCTTAGTTGTACGGTGGGATGAATACGTTGCAGTTGCCTGCAGACTGCGTCTTTCTCGCGCTGATATAAGTTTGACGAAGTGAGCGGGTTGATATCGCTGGGACAATGCTTTCTGCACGATCAGGCATTCTGTGAAATCTCACGTTAGACCGTGGGTGTACGACATATTAGTTGAGAAGCGTTCCGTTACTATTTGTCCCACGGTCGTACGTCGGAGTATGTAGATAGAAAATCCGCGGTAGGTCACCAATGTCATGTCGTCGACGTCGCATGTCAGAACCTACGCGAATTTGCCTGGCTTCTCAAATGAACATACGTGGATTGTAGTGTGACTCTGATAGAATTATTTGATCAGCAGATATAATGGGCGTCGGAGAACTTTTCAGATCCGATCAACATGTTGGCTACACTGTGGGTTGTATTTAAAGGACAGCGCTTTCACAGCCTGTGACAGTTTCTACGGGCAGTCAAACAGATTACACGACCGTAATGGTTAGGTAGTGCCTAGCATCTAGGCAAGGTTTTGCTCACTGCGGTAGATGTCGTTATTTGGTTGTGACCCAACAATTCGCGAGTGTGGTAGCTGTGTACAGAGCTCTGATCTTCAAGCAGCAAGTCAGCAGAATTTTATAGTATTATATTAGATTCATTGTGGAATATATAGATGTTACATGGTCTATCCACAATCGGGTGATGTTGATTCTGTCGAGCCTGTGCAAGCAATACAGCAGCAACGACATGCATCCGTAGACGGTCGCATCTTTTTTTGTATTTCATACCAATTTTTTTACAGAAATTGCTTTTTCATAATTAATTAACACTTTTTTGATTTGTTATATCCAGTTCCATCAATGAGAATGCGTAAGTGAGGATGGAGGGTGATGCAGTATACTGGTATGTGAATGAGCCATCAAGCACCAGATCTAACACAAATAATGTGAGAGAGTAATGTTTGTGCAATATATATGATGAATTCAAATTTTTTGTTTTTTCACACAATATATAGCCACAGACCACCACTCTTTAGTTTCAAGCTGGGCCCATCAGAGCCACAATCAATACGAACATCCCTGTAGTCAAATTTCGTAAGTCGTAAAAATACGCCTGTACTTTTAAGTGGTAATTTATATTAACATCAAATGAGGGCTTTAAATTAACTTTAAGTTTTAGAGCGACAGTCTCGCAGATGATGCAGGCCGCAAGCGCGATTCAAACACCAAGCAGGACATCTCAATGAAAGAGTTACCTGTTTATGCGATATAAACCGCTGCAAGTCATTGCATTAGACTTCCTCCGATTCTGATAGTGGAAGATAAATCATGGAAATCAACTCATTCTTTTGATTTAAATATTCGCTACTATTCGATATAAAAGGAGAAGGTTAGAAAGCCATTTGTAGCGGCGAGGGTCCAATAGCGGAGGGAGTGTTACGTGGAATTCAACGCATAGAGGTGTGTGAAGAATAACTGCTACATTTTACGTAATAAAAAAATACATAATTGCGAATCAGTTAATAACGTTAACAACTGCAATGTTACAATTGCGGTGGCTATTTTTTTGTAGAAGAAGTAACTTTTTCCAAAAAAATTATTTTTCCGATTGATCTACATCACCAGCACTTCATAACCTTGACGTTGATTTTCTTACTCCATAATCGTTCTTTTAAATTTTAAGGCATCATTTCTCAGCACTCCAACAGTTGCATTTTCGTAGACATCTATCGTTTTCTGTATTCCCCAGTCGCTTTTTGAATTTTCATGTTAATTATCTATACCAGCGCCATTCAGACTCTTGAGAGTTGGTTGTTCTATGCCATAATGCTATATAAATTAAAAGTCATTTCGATATCCTACAGTCGCTTTTAGACCTCGTAATAGTTAATCTATTTCCATGAGTCCTGGGAGAGTGCGTTCCCGGAGTCCGCGGGACTGAAGCCGAGCTTCTTAAGACGAGAGAGCGGGGCGTGGAGAAGCCAGAAATATCTTAACTTCTGAGTAGCAGTTTTTAGGCACTATTGTTGGAATGTATTGTTAAAATCATAATAAAAATCAAAATATTTTTTTTCAAAATCGGAAATATGGCAATGAAATTGGATATAAACAGTCTAAATCTTAAAAAGAAAATTTACCCGAATAAATCAGAAACATATTATGCAGTCCATTGTATTACGATCGATCACGATAGTCAGACATCTATACAGTATACGTTAACGGCACGAACACACACAACAACAGCAAACATCAACGGACATTATATAAAACCACGAACTCTAAAATATTACCAAGTTTAATTATCATTATATGGCTTTAACAAAAATATAATCGTTCAGTCACACGAGTCACAGCGGCTGAGAGGTTGAAAGAATTCTGATTAATAATCATTTAAAACTAAAGGTTTCAGACAGCACAAAAAGAACTAGCCGTAAAGTGATCAAAGATCAATCTTTTTCCTAAAGTAATTTCAAATCATTATAAACTTCATCTAATCGTTACGAGATAAAAAAAAATTGTTTTTTCATATATATTTATTCTTCAAAATAAGTACGCCAAAATTGCTATAAATTTTTTAAACTGTAATATCGTTGTTTTTAATTGTCATGAAATATATTTGCAAAACATTGAACTAGTTTATTTTTTGACGAAATTATATATGTTTAATCGAAAATACTTAAATCATAAAAAAATGAACAGATCAGTCATCTAGAAATCCTTTGCGAGGAAAAAGTAGCAAAAGTTATGTTCTTTTAGATACACTTTGTTGAATATATGGATAAATTATAATCATATGAAAAGCAAAAATAATTAATTTCAAAAATAGAAAAATGGCAATATAATTAATGGCTATAAAAAATCGGTAAGAATCATAAAACAAAAACTGAGCTAATTCAGAATCAAAAATAATATGCATGTCACATTTTATTACGATCGTCGCCATGTTCCAAAAATTATGGCGGATTAACGTAATCACAGCACACACACAGACACGCAACACACACAACCACCCCCACCAAAACACAACAACACACACAACAAAGCATCCGCAACGGAACATTTTTGCTAACAGTGGGATGAAATTCGTTCCTCCAAAACCTCACTGCAGTTCAACGAAGTATTAAAGCCAACCTGAAAAATTTTACTCTTACAATTCCCTCTTGCGGAACGGAAACACGCACCCAACCAAACAACACAACGATTCTCATTATTAACAATTATGCACATGCCTTCCCTGCTAACGTTCCAAGAACAGTGCCTCGCTGAAATCAACTCCAGCTCCCGCAGCACTTTATCGGAGCGACGGAGCAAACACATCATCGCTTTCTCCAAATCCGACAGCGACCCCGGTTACCCACTCTTTTCGACGTATAGTTATACCAGCACCTGCGAGGTCCTCTGTGCTGTTTACTGACCCGTCTAGACTTTTTATTACACACATTAAAGTGCAATTTTTGAAATCGTTATAACCTCGAAAAACTAAAATGATCAAACCTTTCTAAAAAAAATCACTCGCACTCCGAAACCGCGCCCTCTCACTCCATGTGTTTATAT
>CM053170.1:19814142-19834633 GCA_012977825.3 Pteromalus puparum | reverse complement strand
TGTGTGTGTGTGTGTGTGTGTGTGTGTGTGTGTGTGTGTGTACCGTGATATTTCTGAAACTACTCCGTCAATATCAATCATGCATATCTATTTTTGGATTCTGAATTCGGGAAAAACATTGTCACGTGTGAATATTCACACGTATATAGCATAGCTAGTTATAACGCACTCGAGTACAAATCGCCAAACACGTGCATGGCAACAGCTCGGGCGTACCCCGAGGCCCGATTCTTCCGACTCAGCGCGACTTTCCCTCCATGACTTCGGACGACCGCGCGGGTAGGAATCACACCACCCAGGGAGGCTATAAAAGGGGGTGCATACAGGCACTCGGCCTCTACTACACCACCCGCGATCCAACACTAGACAGATAGTTTTGACTCGGAGACGACAGATAGGATCGCATAATTATAGAGAGGCGCATTCTCCGAGGTCACTTTAAACACGCGTATCTCTCTTTCACACGAATCATTCATTGTAAATTACGATTAATAAACAAACACATTCACCGATAAGCTCTCGTGTTCATCTATCGCCCCGGTATTTTCGCAGCAATCGTGAGCTTAACACCTCACGGAGAACAAAACATCGACCCTCACACGTAACATTTTCTGGTGCTAGGTGTGGGGTTTTGTTCGCAAAATATACGGGAATATTTTGGCATCGCGATAGTGATAGATTACTCGATTGTTATTTCAATCCAATTGACAAGAAGGAAGGATGAACTTTGCCTGTCTACTCGTCATCGCAGCCACCTTAAGGTAAGTCACCAGTTATTATAAACTAACAAATATACCCTGGGACTAACACGAAAGCTAACGAAACTAACTCAAAATTATTCCAAAAATAAATAGCAAAATGGCAAGGGCAAATGTATCGGATAACCAAACATTCAACTTTAATGAACGGTCTGAAATGGGATCGCAAAATATATTCGCGCACGAGGCCGACGATCCCGAATCTTTTCATAGACGGTTGCAAGAATTTGAGACGTCAGCGGAACCGGCGCTAGTTTTACACACACAACTAACGATAGAGTTGCAACTCGCGGACGTAGCAGTAGCACATTCATCGAAAGGAACANAGACGTCAGCGGAACCGGCGCTAGTTTTACACACACAACTAACGATAGAGTTGCAACTCGCGGACGTAGCAGTAGCACATCCATCGAAAGGAACGATAGACACCGCGATAAATCACATACAGAACGTATTCAGACGGGAAAAATTAATTCCAATGGATAAACTGCAATTATTAAAAGTCGCGAAGGAACACTTACTAAACGTCCGAGACGAACTGGTACGGTCGGGAACAGACGGCAAAACGTGGCAACGAGACGGCCTTTCCATCATACAGAATAACGGAACCATCCCTAAATTATCTAACGAAGACGATCCATTCGGGTTAAGGATCAAAAAGGACAATATGGACGAATATGTCACAGAGACGAAGCCCATTATTCGTGACAACGCGCATAGAGGGCTAAATTACAGTACTCCAAACGCGGTTAAACACCCCTATGACATAAAGCCAGACATTCCATCAACTTTTATCGACCAGCTACCCGCCGATAGACGCCTTAAACGATCAATGATAGACGAAATACCCGATTTCAAAAACTACGGTTTACCTCCTATCGGAAATTATTTTGATAAGCTAGACACAGCGCAACAGCAGGAACAGCATTTGGGAGACTTCGAATTCGTAGAGCAATACGAACAGTTCAAAAAACGTATTCAAGATAAGGTACACGACGACTTGAGTTTAAAATCATACACAGACCTAGACCCTGCCCCGATAATTAGACCCACGCAAGGCGTGCAACAGCATAGAGACCGCTCTCGGGATGGGGGCTGGATGTTTTCACTACATCAAGCATTAAATACGATCCCACCTTATGACGGAAATCCAGACATGCTTGCATTAGTTTGCCGCGCAGTTCGCGACGTGATTCACGAATTCGGCTCGGAGTCCGAAAGCTGGGGGCTTAACTCGTTGGCATCGAAGTTTCGGGGACGTGCTGTTGACGGCTACACTTCGCGCTTGACGCAATACGACACCGTGGAGCGGTTGCTAGCTGATTTAACTACACAGTATAGTGGCGTCGGCGGAGTGGATAAAGTTTTAGCCGATCTTAAGGTAATTCGCCAATATGCTGGAGAAAGTGCCGGAGACTACGGGCTGCGCGTTCAAACATTACACAATCGATTGTTAAACATTTACGACGCGAGCCGCGACATGCGCGATTGGGAAAGAGCCACGTATAAAAACAATGCCGATAAAGAGGCCCTTGAACAGTTTTTATTTGGTCTGAACGGAGAACTGCAACACCAGGTTCGTTCTAAAAATCCACTATGTCTCAGAAAAGCCATTACAGAGGCCGTAGCATTCGAACATCGCACAAGCGCGCGCCGCGCATATAGTCAGCAACCGGATCCTATTCGCGAAGACACTTCTAAAATTCCATCGTGGGCAGCCGAACTCATGAGTATTGCAAAGGCAGCATATGAGCCGAAGGCCACGCCAACAGCTAGCGAAGCCGTCAGATATACTACGGGTATGAGCGTATGTAATTATTGTCGACAACAGGGACATTTAGAAAAAGATTGCAAGGCAAGGATATGCCAATATTGTAATATCGTGGGCCACACCTACATTGAATGCTTCTCGTTACAAAACGCGATAAATAACGGAAAACTCAACAAGGAGAAACTTGAAAAGCTCGCGTCAGCACCTGCTGCCAGTGCCCCGCCAGTAGTGTACACTCCCTACCCCGTACCCACCCCGGCCCCTGTGCCATACGTCGTGCCTGCACCGCAAGCAAATAATGCGACGCAAAATAATAGCGCTCCACAAAAAAATAGTGGAAGACAGAACGGTGGTTATCGAAAGAATAACGTACGCAGATATTCGGGAGAACGCAATGGCGGCTACAACAATCGAGATGGTGATAGAAATTACAACAACAACACCATNGGCTACAACAATCGAGATGGTGATAGAAATTACAGCAACAATAATGGTTATAATAATAATCGAAATTATAATAACCGACGTGACGATGGCGGATACGACAACAGGCGCAATGACCGCGGGTTCGAAAATCGCAGAAACGATCGAGATTTTGATAACCTGCGAAATGATAGAGGTCATGATAACAGGCGCAACGACGGTAGAAGCAACAACTACTACAACAATAACAACAACAATAATAAAACCGCTATAATGGTCAGAATAATAACAATAACAATGATCGTAATAGACAAAGGCAAGATAACGGAAATCACAGAAACCAATCTGGAAATTCTTTAAACTACCAGGATGCTCGTTACCAGTCGGGGGTATCGGGCAATCAATAGATAATAATCCACCTAAACCGGAACCGACATTAGAACAGATTAAGGAAGTAGAGGGGTAAGTCAGTAAGAAGCAGGATAAAATTGAAGATTCAAAGAAGCAAATTAAGGAGATAGCAGTGCAGTTTGATAAATTAAAAGAACAATCGAGAGGAGAGAAGGAGGCCCATGTGCAAGTGAAAATAAACAATAGGAAGTACTTAATAAGATTTGCGACAGCAGGACGCAAACCACCGATAGTAGAACTTACAAGCGAGAAGTTAGAAGGGAGGAAAGCACGTTTTTATGCGGATAGTGGAGCCGATGTTACGTTGATTAAAGCGAGTAATGTCACTAGTAGGACGATAATTGATAAACAATATGTGATTGCAATTAATGGAGTCACGCCTGGTGAATGTTTAAGCTTAGGTAAGACAATTATGAGTTTAGAGGGACTGGAGTGCGATGTGCACGTGGTTCCTGACGAATTTCCCATTGATACAGATGGTATCTTAGGATGGGATGTGCTTTCAAAATATGGTGGAAAGGTTAATGCTGCCGACAGATGTATAGAATTTGGACAGACTATAATACCATTTACTCAAGATGAAAGATTTATTATACCTGCACGTACGAGACAAGTAATCTATGCACGAGCTAGCGACATATCAGAACAAGTAGGATTTTCCCCTTTACAAAATTTAGGAGAAGGAGTACACTTCGAAAATTTTATTGGTACTAACCAAGAAGGCAAGATACACGCCTTATGTGTCAATACTACGGATAATGAGATAGAATTACACCCACCAGTGGTAACGCTCGAAGCATGCGAAGCCATAAAGGAGGGAGGAGTAGAATTCGATCTAGAAAAAGACGAACCCACGGAGACTGTCAATATACTTACGATATTTTCCGACGAAGTTAAAGAAAGAGCCGAAAAGATTTTTGAACTTCTTGACCCAGAGACACTTAAGGATTTAACGGAGGAAGAAATTGCACATATTAAAGAGATTATCCGAGAGAGACCGTACATCTTCGGGCTACCCGGAGAAAAACTTAAAGCAACAACACTGGTGACGCACAAAATACCTACTACCACGGATGTCCCGGTTCGATCAAAAGGATACAGACCGAGTCAAGAAGAGAAGGAAGAATTGGAGCGCCAAATAAAGCAATTACTAAAAGATGGCGTAATCAGACCAACAGATTCGCCCTACAGTTCTCCTACATGTCATACCTAAGAAGCCCGCAGCAGACGGTACTAAAAGATGGCGATTAGTTACGGACTTTAGGAAGCTGAATGACGTAACAGTGGGAAACAGCTACCCAATACCTAACACGGCGGACATTATCGACAGTGTCGCCTCGGCTAGATACATAACCGCCATAGATTTGAGGACTGGATTCTACCAGATACCGATGGATCCCGCAGATGCCCACAAAACAGCCTTCACCGTACCATTCGGACATTATTGCTATCAACGACTAGGAATGGGACGCAAAGGCGCTCCTTCGACATTTCAGTTCTTGATGAACTTAGCCCTTTCAGGTCTGCAAGGGACCGAACTATACGTTTACCTAGACGACATAATTGTGTTTGCTAAAGATCTCGAGGATCACGGAAAGAAGTTCCGACGCCTGATGAAGAGATTAGACGATGCCAACTTAACAATCGAACCTATGAAGTGCCAATTCTTACAGAGAGAAGCACACTTTTTAGGGCATATTGCCGGAGGAGGAAAAATTCGAGCTGATCCCAAGAAAATAAAAGCAGTAAATGAATTTCCAGTACCGACGAATCCCAAGAAAGTAAAACAGTTTTTAGGGCTCGCAGGATACCACAGGCGCTTTATCAAGGACTTCGCAAAATCGGCGGCAATTTTATCCAGACTACTGAGGAAGAACGAACCGTTTGAGTGGAAAGAAGAGCATCAGCAAGCCTTCGACAAGTTGCGAACAGCACTGTGCGAAGAACCAGTTATGAAAGCGCCCGATTTAACTATGCCCTTCCTAGTAATAACCGACGCATCTGATTACGCCATCGGAGCTATCCTGAGCCAAGGGCGCCTAGGCAGCGACCAACCCTGCGCTTACGCGTCACGAGTTCTCAAGGGACCGGGGCTAAGATACTCCACCTACGATAGGGAGTTACTAGCTGTAGTTTATGCAAAGGACCAATTTAGACACTACCTCGCAGGACGAAAGTTCACAGTAGTAACGGATCACAAGCCCTTAAAGCATTTTTTCACGACCAAGAAACTCGATCTAAGGTTCAACAGACTAAAGGCTGAACTCAGAGGCTACGAGTTCGACATTGTATACAGACCCGGAACTCGAAACGGAAACGCAGACGCACTCTCAAGGAATCCCATCCTCGAAGAAGGAGAAGATAACCCAGAGAGACCCAAGGCAGAATTATACGAGTTGGCAGACAAACAGGAAAAAGAAGCTACGGTACTACGATTTAGAACAACCAAAAAGCGAGGGAAGTCCAAAACGCTCCCAGACTCAGCTGACACCGCGGACAAGGAGAGAATATCGACAGAATCTGAAACCTCTGGAAATCCAAGAGAAAGAAAACGTCGAGTCGTGGTGTACACCGAGAGTACGGGCCCAGATCATTCTTCGGATGAAGAATGGCGACCGAGGACGGCAGCTCGCACTGGAAAGAAGAGAACCTACAAGAAAGTTCATGGCGAGAAAACGGGAAAAACATACCCCATATGTAACAAGCTGCCAGATCCAGGGGAAACCTCTGAGCCTATTCTTAGTCAGGCGGGCCCGAATAAAGATCTAGGGAAACTATGCAAAGAAGAAAACATGAAACTCGGAGTACAAGCAGCAAGCACACCGCAACATCAGGGAATGGAGTGCAATAATGACCCTAGAAGGCCTATACGAAAGCACACCCTCAATAGAAGTCCACCAAAGTTTCACCGAGACGACATGGAGATCAGCGAGGAGAGCGATAACAGTCTAGGCAACGACGCCGAGGATGAATTGCTGAATAAGCAGATAATACCGGGACTCGAAAAAGAGATATCAAATAATAATTTCGAGAGGGAACCTTCTCTGGGACACCATAACTTGTCACCACCGCAAACACCAAAATATATGCCAAGCACCGAAATTAGCCACGAAACACCGAAACAAATCCCTCCCAAAACGGACAGCGCACCGAGTAACATGAATTCCAACGCTAAACCAACGAGCACCGAATCACCGCTAGCAAATCTTCGACAAACAATATTCGGCAAACAAAACAAATTTAAAACTCGTCTCACCGTAGATATAGAGGAGATAAGTAAACAAGACAAGTCTGGTGTTCAAATAAAAATTTGGGAAACCGGTACTCAGAGCAACAACGACTTGCCCGATGAGAGAAACACCAACAGAAGAAATCCTAGCACGGAAACACCTTACGAAAGTATAGATTCTCCACAACCGATACTTCTTACACATGTTCCATTAGCTCCACACGACAGCCACCCTAGCATTCTGAAGCGCACCCTTCCCCCGTGTAAGCCAAGGCAGGATTTCTATCACATTACTCCGCAAATAGACGACCGAGCCAGTGCAAGACCGTTACCCGCCAGCAGTGCGTCAGATTCACCGATCGAAGACGCTCATCCACACCCTCACGATACGAACCATCACAATAGATATAGCCCTGCGAAGAAGATAGACAGCTACAAATCTATGGATCGAATGGAGGGCTCGTTCAATAACCAGCCAGCGATGGACCAAACGGGCGCGACTATGGGCACAACACCTGGGGCTCAGCGCACCCCAAAACCTTATTCGGGTACAGCCCTAGACGAAATGGCCCAGCGATTTTATATATACCCGCAGCAAGACGATTGTGCAGAACCACTCAACGACTAACGCACGATAGAAATATGCCGACGAACCCACCTGGAAACTGCCTGTTTAATTCAATAATAAAAATCTTGAATCTGCAAATGACAGCGAGTCAGCTAAGGTATCAACTTTTGTGCAGCCCGCACGTAGAGACCTGCGGCGATCCAGAAGAGGCACGCCGGATCTTGCTATCAGAAGTGGAATATGGAGATGCGGATTGCATATATGTGTTCGCAAGGGAGTTTGGTCACAATGTGTGCGTACACTTCCAAACAGACAACCGCAATAATTACTGCCACTTCAACCTAGATAAAGAGAAAGAATTCATACATCTACATCTAGCCGGCAATCACTTCACGCCATATATACAGACAGCAGACGAATCTGATGAAGATTCAGAATCCGAGTCAGAATCAGAACCAGGAGAACAACCTTCAAATAAGCAACGAAATCCGTACGTTAGAGAAGCAATGATGTGCTATTTAATAGCTGAAGCGCGGCCAGATCAAGGCGCACCGACGTGGGAGAGAGTCCCGACGACAGTGGTCTGTTTACCGGAGTACAAGGTTTAAACGATCACCCATTTTCGCATAAATGCAATCTCGTTTACATATTAGCAGAGGACTTAGTCCCCGACACAGAGGTGCTGAATGCCTTGATAGAAAGACGTTACATACACGTAGAAGATCTACTAGGAACGCAACGATCAGTCGGCGAGATAATAGTAACAAAACATAGAGATATGTATATGTTCGGCATAGTTTTGAAAAAACACCTGCACGACAAGCCCTTAAGACCGGACATTACGGGGTGTATAAAGACACTACAACTACTTATAGAAAAACACGGAATAACGACGTTTGGTTTTATCAGAGACTTAGGGATAATTACACTCGCAGACTGGGAACACGTAATCGAACAGTGTAATAAAATTTTCAAAGGGAAAGCAATATCGATTGTTCTATTCAAAAATAACCTGCCAGTACCAAAAGTCGAGAATAGATACAGGCTTATCAAAGAATATCACGAGTCATCAATCGGCGGCCATAAGGGAACGAATAAAACATACAACCGGATAGCCGGCGAGTACTATTGGCGAAACATGCAAGCAGACGTTAGGCAATTTGTTCGAGGATGCGCGGGATGCCAGGAGAAGAAACTAGTTCGAGTAAAAACAAAATTACCAATGCTCATAACAGACACCCCGTCCCATCCCTTCGACAAGATATCGATCGACTTCTGTGGACCAATGCCTCAGACTGAGAGAGGAAACCGCTACATATTGACCATCCAAGATAACTTTACGAAATTCTGCATATTAGTACCAGTCGAGCACGCAACGGCAAGGGAAGTGACACGAGCACTCACGGAAAAATTAATCTGTTACTTTGGCTCACCGGTAACCCTAATATCCGATCAAGGAGCACATTTCATGAACCGAGTGCTAGAAGAATTCGCGCGCATATTTAAAGTAAACAAGTACTCGACAACCGCGTACTATCCACAGTCCAACGGAGGTATAGAGCGAATGCATCATACGCTCAAAGAATATATTAAAATGTACATTGATGGCAATGACCAGTGGGATGAAATCGTACCATTAGCACAGCACGCATATAACTCCACAGAACACGACGGACTAGGATATTCACCGCATGAATTAGTTTTCGGCCGACGCGCGCGAACACCGTCAAGTTTCCCACCACGCGAGCATTTACAGACATACGACGACTACCTTGCCGACACGACAGAAGCTTACGCTCAACTTAGAACAATGGCCGCAATGAATCTAATACAATCAAAATACCGCTCAAAATACTATTATGATAGGAAGTTAAATGTGAAACACTTTAGGGAGGGAGAAATGGTTTATGTTCTGAAAGAACCCAAGGTAGGCCAATTTAAACCCGAATACAAGGGCCCATGCGAAATAATAGCTATAAATTACTCTACGCATAATGCAAAAATTCAAAAAGGGGATAAAACGCGAATAGTTAACATAAATAAGCTTAAACGACACATACAGGGAATGGAACAAGAAAATAGTGATAAAGATTAAAAGACGCCAAATAACATCGGGAAAAATCAACAAAAAAAATAATAATAATAAGTAAACAGTAATCATGGTTTCGGGAAACATTTAAACATAATATAATCACATTATACTGGAATCGGGATAAGGAGATATTGACGAATAGCTCTTAGTATTAGTATTTCAATAATTGAGCTAAAGAGGTCTAAAATAATAATTAAAATAATTGATATGATTTGAGGCTAAAATCAACTCGGATTTAATAATATGGAAGGGGGAGAAAAACTTGAACATCTAGCGACCCCCGGACGCCGCATAAAACAATGTATAATAGAGAGGGCATTCAGTCGAACATCTAGCGACCCCCGGACGCCGCAAAGTCCAAGTAATTTAAGGATACAACGAGAACTAATAAAAAAAAAATATAAAAGGAAATTCATGTGAGAAAACAAGTAGGATATCGACTGGAACGAAGCAGGGCCTATAAATGACTAAGCACTGGAATTCCCAGAAAAAAAATTGAAATTATATTAACCACATATAATCACAACAAGTTATTAAAGCTTAAATTATGAATGACAAAATAAAGCGTTTCACCACGGAAAATCGCGATCGTCGGATGCACGCCAGTCAATATGACGACGGGTCCTCGGAGACATAGGTCGTGGACCGTAAGAGCAAGCAGGCGGAAGCCTCTGGCACCTCAGGGCAACCCGGATGGTGATGGCGACAAGAAAAGCGCATCCTAGACCCGATTCCTTGAAGCAGACGGTTTCTCCAGACCGGAGTTGATGCCTGACATATGGGGCAGCTCCTGCAGCGGAACAAGCAGCGGGAACACACCATTATCACACTGCCGAAACTCTGGATAAATAAAATCATCAGAGATAGGGCAGGTGAAAAGATCACGAAGCAGAACCTCAGCAGCTTCGGAAGCACCGTCGGAGACACCACTGTCATCCGAATCCAAGAACAGATTACCCAGTAGATCGTCCGGCACGGATGCGGTCGGACTAGGCGGCACCTGAGCCGAAGATGGATCAACATTTCAGAGGATGCCGTCATCCTGAGGAAGGTCGTCCCAAGGACTCAGCAGATCCGGGCTAGGCCGCGCAGGGCCCAACGTTCGATTGGGCTCATAAGGGATTCGGAGCTCTGGTCGAACCTGAAACAAGGATTGGAGTGTATAGAAATGAGTGATTAGGACTGGGAGCACAAGCAAAGCACGCAATTATGAGAACAAACGTTAATCAAGAGAAGATGAACTGTCGGAATCGCTGTCAATCACAATACGACGATTAAAAGTACGGATCACCGAACCAGAAGGAAAAGGCGAGGCAGAAGTAGACGACGGACCGGCAGAAGCACCCACGGGAGAAAAGGTGCAGGACTTGGCATGGAGAGTCCAATTGTCAGGTTTTAGAGATTGTGGACAGCCTAAATATCGATACCGACAAGGCTGCGGCTACTCACCAGCTAAGGATTCCAATACCAAGTTTCGCACACTGCCACACGGACCGCGACATATAGCACATTCCGTTGTATTATCCCGACAAAAACTACATACCGAGTGACCATTTAGGCATTGATAAATCGGCAGGTACATAAAATCGCAACAAATAGGGCAAGGTACCAGAACAGACCCAGAATTATTTAGCGGGGAAGACGAGCGCGCGACGACTTCGGTATTTTGCGACGAACTCGATGAACTAGTTGAATAAATAGATGGAAGATCATCTGCGACGTTGCAAACGTCGCAGCCACGCAAAACGTGTGTCACTGTTTTGCGCGGCAAATTCTCCTTAACGCATAAGGCCGAGAAAGAGACAGTCGGCGTGTGCGAAGCCCGTGTTTCTTGGACGTGAGCTACGTCCCGGGAATTCGCGGAAATTGCCAGCCGTCGTGAGCTCTGGGAAGAAGTTCGCCGGTCCGAGCTGGCGCGAGACGAGCAGCCAATCAGCCCGTCTCGCGCCTCGCTTGGCCAATCGGACTACGTTATCGGCCGGGCCCTAACGGCCGGGAGAGTGTCGCCGAGCGCGCGAACGCAGCGTGACTCGGCAGTTCTCGTCTGGATCCCGTCGACGCGACACGTCGACGAGAGAGAGAATCGCACGCGAGTGTTAAGTGTGCGAGTGTGTGGAGAGAGAGTGTGTGAGGAGAGCAGCAGCAGCATCACGACCTGGACCGCCATCCCGAGGAAGGAGTCCATCCCCGGAGACGACCATCCAGCCGCCCGCCACTGCTGCAATCCAGAGTCCTCACCGCCCGGCTGCCATCTTCCGTCGAGCAGGCACGAGAGGAAGGGAGCCAGAACGGGAGGAAGGACGTCGGCAGGAGAGCCTTTACCGTCCCGTCGCCATCCGCTGTCGAGCAGGCACGAGAGGAAGGACGACGGAACGAGAGGAAGGCCGCCGTCGTCGAGTCTACGTGAGAGATAGAGAGAGAGAGAGAGAGAGAGAGAGAGTAAGAGAGACAGAGGACGAGAGGAAGCGGGAAACAAGCGGCCGCGAGGCCAGCGAGGCTACCTTGCACTTGGAAGTGAGAGAGAGAGAGAGAGGGAGAGAGACGAGAGTGTCGGTGTGTGGTGCGGGCGCACACCACGACGTCAACTGCGCGAGGCGTCGAGCCAGTGCTCGCGAGTGTGTGTGTGTGAGAGAGAGCGAAGACGCGAAGAAAGCGCGGGAACGCTGTGCGTGTGTAGCAGCAGGACGGGCTTGCCGTCAACGTCGGGCATAGCCTGCGCGCGGAGTAGCGAAGAACCAGAGAGAGAGAGAGAGAGAGAGAGAGAGAGAGAGAGAGAGAGAGAGGGAACGAGACGAGGGAGAGTCGGCCGTGCGGCTGGCGCGTGTGTGTGTGCGAGAGAGAGAGAGAGAGGAGGAGGAGAGTTGCGTGAAGTTACCGGCTACGTCTTGGGGACTAGCGCGTGTATGTGAGAGAGAGAGAGAGAGAGAGAGGGTCAGCTGTGTTCAGAGGTGAGAGCCTCAGGACTATAGCGTGGCAGAGTGTGTGTGCGGAGTTTGCGAGTATCTGCGGGCCCTGCGTGGCTACCTTGCGTGGCGGCTAAGGCCACCACGTTGTAGGGAAGGGCTGGGCGAAGTACAAGTGCAGAAAAGTGAATAAAGTGTTGTTTGTGTTTGACTTCTTTCCTGTTTCCCACCTCTCCCTAGCGTACTCCTATACGTCGGCGATCGCGTGTAAAATCCCGCGAAATAAAGAAATCCTAGTGCACGCGGAGGCGCTAGGTGTTGCGCACCTGTGTTGGGAGGCACAGCGTCGCACATCCGACAAATCACTCGAGGAATCGATCTCGATCACAGGCGGCTCTGTTGGTCGCGCGAGAGACGTCAATGACGAATTCGCGTTCCCGTCCCTAGATAGAGATTCGCGTAGAGGCACCGCGCGGGGGACCTCAAGCGACGGCACTGTCTCGATGCGCGGAACCCGGGCAGACATAAGCGCGAGCTCGCGATTTTCCAGCTCCGCATACAAGGCACCAGTGGACGTATCAGGACTCGCCGGTCGCGAATTAGATAGAATTGCGGGAGAGTACCCAGAATAAGCGAAGCTACTTTCGTAAAAATTATTCCCAGTAGTCGACACAGGGCTTGACTCGGGAACAGAAATTGTAGTGCTACTATACCAATAACCGGCCCACCCAGCTATATTCTCTCGCGGTAAATCCGGCCCACCATTGTAAACAAACGAAGTTACCGAATCACGAGTAGAAGCGCGCGGAGGCTGTACGAGTGCTGGGAACACTCCAAGACCGGAGCGCTCCTCGTTAGACCAAACCGGAAGGAATGTTGAGAAGGCACTCGTTATTGGGGGCAATGGTGCATAAGGAGCGGATGCTGTAGAGGGATTATACGGGAATTGGGATACGCCCTGCACGACCACACCGGATAGACCCGAAATTGATGACGTTGTCTCGACAAAACCACGAATAGGCGTCCGACTACGCCTATGATATCTTGCATTTATCACGCCTCGAAAAGACTATAAATCAATGGCAAAAAAGGAACATAGAACAGTGAGAAAAATAATAATAACGCGACAACCGGACAATTAATAAGCAGTTAAATACAAGGATCATTACTCACACGAGAACGAGGCGGGCCGACAGTGATAGGTCCAGGAAAAGGTCGTCCACGACGGAAAACACGAGAACCAAAAGAAGAAGGTGCAAGTTCAGAAGACGGACGGAAGCCTCGACCAGCTGCTCGGACTGAAGTAGACGAGGAACCACGATCATCAGGCACTCGTCCGACAGCACCTCGACCACGACCAGTATGCCGATGGGATGGTCGAGCACCCGATTGAGGTATCTCGTAGAAGACCCGACTCGATCGACCTGACCGGGACACATAGTCCGGTACGATTATAGGCCGAGTAGATTGCCGGGCGGACCGGAGGAACAGCATATCATCAATCAGTCGGTCCAGCGAGATGTTGGAAGCATCTAACCTCGCTGACATGCGGTCAATCGCATTCCTCAATTCAGGAGTGAAAGGACGTCGCGGAGAACGAGGTCCAGATCCACAGGAACCAAAGCAAGCCATATTTTATTCTCTTTCCTAAAATTATTAGAAAATGAGTATTAGAAGAAAGTAGCTTCAGAGAAAACTACGAAGAATTGGAAAAATATAAATAAGCCAATGATAGACACTTACCAAGGAAACAACGAAGTGATGAACCAATAGCACGAAAGGCCGGAGAGCACTTGGAAAAAAATACGAGACAGTCAGGCAAATGACGAACAGCAATTCAGGCAGCAGTGAGGTAGAGAGGAGCGATCGCGATCAACTTATACACGCGAGCAAGATTCCCCTAATCCCAATTTTGCGTAAAAACTCAGTCAGTGGGGATAGACCCAAAAGCATCGACATCGACATCGGCGGACGGTAGAAAAGAACGGAGCGAACGTCGAGAAGAAATAGCGCGAACGTATGCAAAAATATAGTTCAAACCATACTACGATACAATTATTTAACCGCGAGACAATTACGATTTTTTTTAACTATGCAACGCCTAATTGCGAAAACGGCGAGGGGAGAACGCTAACGGTATCGGTAGTAATAACAATTAGTAAATGGTCATTCGCTATGTAAAACATAGGGATAATATTATGAGGAATAATAAGAGCACCTAGAAAAGAATATTAAATTAAAGAATAAATATTAGAAGCACGGCAGATGCGAAAACCGGTATAGAATAAAATAATGAGAGAAATAAGCAGCAAACTCAATGAAACAGGAATTCCAGCTGCAAGGTGAACGAAAGATGTAACAAGAACCCTACCGCTCACTACAACGGCAAAAGAGCTAGGAAAGAAAAAAAAACAGCAGAATCAGCTAAAATGCACATCAGAAACGAATACTCAAGCACGCGCATTTTGCACAAAAGTCTGACGATTTCTATGATAAAAGACTTTAAGCGAGATACAGACGGCCAAATCTCTAGCTACATCGATCTAGAGTCACCTGAAACGGATGTCTAGCTAGGTCATATTTTTTTGTAACTTTTCGGAAAACCGCATTTCCATTTTTTTCTAAGTTCCAAAGATAAAGGAGATTAGGACATTCAGAACGACAGGGAAATTAAACAAGGAAATCAACAACAACAAAAAAAAGAGAAGCATAAGTCCGAGGCTCCACTGAACGCCTCGAGTGGATACAATTTATTAACAAAAATTACCTGTTCGCAGGCTATTTACAATAAGAAAGGAAATACAAAAACTTAAAATTAGAACTTAAAACTATGAAAATAATCATCTCACATCGGCATTATAACAATGTCATCGCATGTATTATATACAAAGTAAGGTAAATTATTTAATAACAATTGGATATTATCCAGTATTAAACTACAAACCGTACAAGATGCTAGTTATCGAATCCAACTACTCCCGATGGGGGCGCTTGGAGGCTCTAGTGACGGGAGCACTTCCCAGGTCACGCTTACGGCGAGTCGAGCGGGTGGCTTTGGGCAAGGAATCGCCCATGCCCTTTTTAGCGGAAGATTCCGCGCAAGTAGCCTCATGCTTCCGCACGTTAGACCACTCAACGTGGGTCCCGCAAAAAGAGCAGGGGGTCAAACCCTCCCCCGTGTGGACTTCACGTTCGTGCCGCTTGATGTTCCTCGCGAGCATGCTCTTCGAACATACCTCCTTTTCCGAACCCTTGTCGGGACGCCGGTGTGACTCCACGTGAGCGTTGTACGCAGGGCGAGACAACGTCACGTAGCGACACTGTCGGACCTCGCACTCATATACACGCCGTAAGTTATCTCGAACGACGGCCTGAGACCTGATGTTTGGTCTGAGAAAACTCACGGCAGTATTTCGGCAGCCGCAAGGGATAAACCGATTCCCAGAGGAATTCCAGGCCGATCCCCCGACGTTCACAGCCTCAGCGAGGGAAACGCCGAGGTTAAAGACCTGATGAATGACCCCCGGCCACACATAAATCAAGTCTCCGGGACGCTGGACGACAAGCTGGCAAAGCATCCCTTTAGCCCGGAGAAACTTGACGGACATCATCAAGTTCTTATGGAAATTTGGAGCCGGACATCGCTTCCTCCAATTGGAAACGTCATCTTTGCCAAGTCTTCGAAGCTGCCGAATGAGGCGGGACAAGACCTTAGCGACCCGACTGAAGTCATCACCGGAGATACAAAGCCACACTTTGATAGCCCCGGACTCTCCCCACCGCATAAGATTAACGCTGTCACTCCACCCGTCCTCAGGGTGAGCCTCCGTTAGCGCAAACCGCCCAGCGAGGTAGAATGTAACCTTATTTATCCCATCGCCGCGGCGAAGGGATTAGTTCCGGGCCGGATCCAGATGCAAAGGCATGTTGCCCAGGAGAGACTCTACCCCCAGGGTTTTCGCCAGCAAGTTCCTCCCATACACAGGAGACAACTTACTGGCAGACACAGCCTCCACGAGGGTATCATGGAGCTGCTCCAGTTCCCCGAGGGCGAGAGGGATCCCCTCAAAAGGAGGAGGAATCTGAAAGAAATTTCCTTATTAACGATTATACACAAATTAAAGAAGACGAGAAATCATGTTACGAGAATAAATAATCACGTACCAAAAACCTCTGGATAATCTGGACGGCTGGCACTGTGCCAACAAGGCCCTCGCCAGCACCCGGGTTGATGTAAAACCCTCGAGCCTGGGTAGCTCGTAAGGTCTGAGGGACAATATTGGGCTTATGTCTCGACAAAATTCCCCTCAGTGCCACGACAGGATCCACAACCCCGGCGGAATCACCTTGCGATACTGGCAAATAGAAAAATATATATGTGTTAATAATAAATAAAGAAAGAGGGGGATTAACAGAATGGGCCTCAACCCGAACAGGAAGAAATTAGTAAAGAGTCCTCAACGCATGCGCGGTTATAACACAACGAAGCATGTCAATACTTACCCGCCATAGCATTGAGATACGTTGTATCAGCAGCGGCAGCTACCTGAAATGAACAGTAATCCCAAGAAATGGCAGGAAATAGAATATAAGCCACGCGCATATATATCAGAATATAGGGACGTCTATCAGTGGACAGCTCCCAGAAAAACATATATAAACATATAAAAAGAAAAATAACATATTTACAAATAAAGAGCCCGATATATATATATACACATATATGTATATACCATTAAAAGATAAAGTAACAAAAACCCACGGAACTTACAATTCGGATGGAGTACTTTTGATCCGTAGCCGATGGTCTGTGGATACGTTCGCGGGCCCGCTCCAAGGAATACCCTTTGTACTCGCGTACAAAATCAAGATGAGCCGCCCGAAGCATAGTGACGAAAATCTAATGAACGAAAACAAAAAAAAAATCAAAAACCATCTGAATTCGTGTGACGCGATGATTAATAAATATATATATATTACATACACACGTGCACACACATAGATACACGCACACCCACCTACATACGTAAATATATATAATGTACGCACGTGCTCCCGTACACACACGTATATACATATACACATTCGCACAGAAATTGCACTCACTGCACTTCAACTAGATAATTCAATATATATATTACATACGCACGTGCTCACATATATATGAAAAACACGCATACATTGCATACATAAATATATACTACACGTCCATACAAACGGGTCATCCACACACCATGTCAAAATAATTAATTAAATATACCTAGTATATACACAACTCACGGAATATGTTATTCACAAAATATAATTGATAAAATGCACTTTTCTCACACACCTTAATAACGTATGTGTAGATACTCGATTATGCACGATCACCTCGACCCNTTTTTTTCAAAACTGGATATAAATTCGGCGTTTTGGTCGATTCCGATACGTAAAAAGGATAGATATAAGTTGGCTTTTGTGACTCATCATGGACACTGGCAGTGGAACTGTTTACCTTTTGGTTTGAAAACTGCTCCTGCTATTTTTCAAAGACTTTTAGCAGGAGTGATAAGAAAATATAAACTAGATTCTTCTACAGTAAATTATATAGATGATATACTGGTGTTTTCTAAGAATTATGACGAGCATGTAGAGCATGTAGAACGAGTACTGCAAACAATATATGAACAAGGCTTTAAATTAAATAAAAATAAATGTCAATTTGCTCAACAAAAGATAACTTATTTGGATCACGAAATTGGAAACAATATAATTAAACCACTGAATGACAATTTAGGGGCTATCAAGAAGTTTCCTATACCTAAAACAAAAAAACAAGTTAGACAGTTCTTAGGCAAGATTAATTTTTATTTAGAATTTATACAAAACCATGCTGCTTTACTGGATCCGTTGAGAAATTTGTTGAGGAAAAATGTGTTATTCGAATGGTCTGAAGAGTGTAAGAATAGTTTTAACTCGACAAAAGAATATTTATGTACATCATAGAGTATGAGGCCAAGATGGCCGTGGCGAGCGGAGGCTTGCCGCGTGGTGATCCTACCAAATCTTATAAAAATCATCCTAATAAAAAAGTTAAAGTAGTAGTGTGTATTATTTGTGAAGAAGTATACTATACTAGTGATTTTGTGAGAAATGACAAAGCAGTGCTATTGAGTGAAGTTCTAGGAATCTGTCATGAACACGAGGACCTAGACCTAACCTCAAAAGTAGATAATAAATTGCTGAGTAATGATGCGAGGATTGTAATTGCTCAAGTAAAGCACTTTGAAAAACAAGAAATTAGGAAACAGATACTAGAAGACTTTCAAAATGTTCTAACAGAAAGTAATAGTGAATCATTGGATACCAACTTGAAACTTGAAAATGCCTTTTTAAAGGAGATAAACAGAGAAGATACCACCGTATATCATTGCTATGATAAAACACGTGGAGTCAGCTCAAGAGAAATGAACAAATATCTAGGAAGTCGCAAAGTGGCTTACTGTAATACAATTAACTTTAAATGTTCATAAATCTGTATAGATGGCTTATGGTAGTACTGCATATTGTTCCTGTTCACTTAATATTGAGATAGGTAATAAGAAAATAAAAAGAGTAGAAAGTTATAAATATCAGGTCTAATTTTGATTATTAACATGTAAATTATTTGGTTAAAAAAACAATACTTAGTTTTTATCTTGCCAAATTAGCAATATAAGGGACTATAGAACTTTAACTATGATATTACTATGCTTGTTTACCAAAGTTTAGTCAATTAATGGCATAGATTGCTTGGGTGAGCGTACAATAATTGTGTTTATCTAATACAGGGTATTCAGAGAAAATATTGAAAATTTATCAAAAATGAATTTCAGCGTCAATGACCTCCACTTACAGTACAAGCAATGATCGCATTTCAGAAGCTATCTCTTACATTATGCTACGTTAAGAATAAATATATAAATAGCAAAAGCAATACTAGAGAATAAAGTCTTCAATTGCCAATAATTGATAAAGCTATAAGCAAAAAAAAATAGCTACTTGTTGCGTTAAATATTTTCAACTTGCTAACAAATGATCTGAAAGCACTTGTGATTCGTAAAGTCGCGATTAAGAAGAGCTAAAAGTATTTATAAGGAGAGAATATTGATTGATCAAAGAGAATTTATTTTGTACTGTTACTAACTTTTGCGTTAATATTAAACTGTTATCAGGAAGATTGCTGCGACATCTTCCTGTACTTACTTATGTAGTTTTTTTTAAGTTTAGATTCTAAGTTTTTTTTTTATGTACCATCCTATGTAACAGACAACTAAGTTTGTCTCTATAGGATGTTTTTTATAAGACAATGTATATGTCTAAAATAAATAAATAAAAATCAACCCAGCTTTAGCAATTTTGATACCGGAGGCACCAATATACATCTTTACTGATGGCAAGTGTTGAAGGAGTTGGGAGCAATATGAAGCAACACAAGAAGATAATTCTTTGAAGTCGGTGTTTTTCTTTCCAGAAAATTGACAGAGGGCTCAGAAAAAGAAAAAGCTATTTTAATAGAATGTTCTAGCTATTAAAGAGCCATTTTATATAGCAATTTCATTTGATAGAAAAAAGTTTATTGTATTTACAGCCATAGACCATTGGAAATTTAATATAAAAAAGTAATAATGTGGAACTATTGCAGATTCTGAATTACATATCTCACAATTTAATTTTGAAATTGTGTATAATCCTGGTAAAGGATAATATTGAAGCTGATTTGTGTCTAGAAATCCGGTTTTGGAATCACATGAGGATACAGATAATGATCTACGATCAAAACTTCAAATCTATTGAAACTAAACGACATCAAAGAAAATCAAAAATCGTTAAATATTGATGGAAAAATGCATTATTAAGGATGATATTAGATCTATAAAATTTTAAATGATAAGAGGAGAAAATATGGATACTAAAAATTTGGAAAATCTCTTATCAGTGATGTATACATGTTGATCAGGGTCATAATAGCACAAAAACAGTTAATTCTAACCTTTGGCAAAAATTTATTTAAAAATATGTATAAGCACATAAAATTAACTTGTAGTCTTGTGAAATTGCATAAAAATAAATCAAGAAGCAGTTGTTTTAAAAGCACCTTTATCTCACTTGGTCACAGCAAAGAACCTCTTGAAATAGTGTCCCTAGACACAATAGGAGTTTCAAAAGTAATACAATAAAAAGAAATATCTACATTTGGCGGTAGATCATATTTACAAGATTTGCATACGTAATAACTTCAAAAACGCAAGTTGCAAAGGATTTTATAAATTTAATTAAGAAAGTAGAAAAGGATGGAAGTATCAGAATTGGTG
>CM053170.1:19780965-19810279 GCA_012977825.3 Pteromalus puparum | reverse complement strand
TACAGAAATAAAGATAAAAATCATTATTAAAGGAGTTATTAGATAAGATAAGAATGAAATACCGACGATTAAATGCAAAACTTTTGCTGAGCTATATCTTAACGGATCAATATCCTGGTATAAATTCAGCACAGTTTAAGCAATATCTAAATGAAAAGAAGATAGCATTGGTGTTTACAGCAGTGGATTGCGCGTTTTCTAATGGATTAAACAAAAGGACAAATCAGACTTTGGTAAACAGAATACGATGTAAAATTTGCGAGAATAGAAATAAATCATGACCTCAGGTAGCAGAGGAATGTGTAAAAGATTATAACAATACAATTCACAGTTCAACTAGATTTACTCCTAATTATTTGCTGACAGGATTAAACAACTCATTCTTACCCGATGAATTACATGACAACAATTTGACAAATTTGGAAGACAGTAGAAAAATAGCTTCTAGGAAATCCAAAGAAATTCACAATCAGAATAAAGAATATTATGATAATAATGTAAAACAGATAGATTATAAGGTAGGAGATTTAATTTATGTACAAAGCCTAATAAACTGAATAAAGATAAAATAGATACCAATTAAGAGTAAGTATTTAAAAGTTAAAAGAGAAAATTCTGATGTAATATTTTGTTAATAGTGATCTAGAGAAAAAATGAAGTCATATTTTCATGCTAGTATGCTGTTCCTTACTGCCGATGGTGTGCACCTCCGGTCATATTGTTAAAAATATTACAGTTGTTTTACTACATCATACAGTGTTGATTTCTAACCTAAAACTCCACTCCATTGAAATTTCCTTGAGCATGCCTTATATATATAATATATACACATATAATATGATATATATTTAACGGGTGGACTCGACAATGTCGTGCGGCCGCGGAAATGCCGCACGTCAACCACAGTGAACTCGTATAGCGTCTGGCTGGTCCCTCGGTGATCGGCGTGGTGATAGTGCGCGGACGTTAGCCGCGTAGTGCAATCACTATCACCAGTGCATTGCCTGCCAACTTCCGTTAAATGCGTGGTACGCCCGGGGTACCACGCTTATCCGCGTAACCGTGAGTCTACCAGCGGGAGGGTACTCGGGGAAATACAAATGAATACACTGAGGATAACGATAAAAGAAAGATATATTGTGACTCTACTGATGATATAAATCGGTGTACAAAGTTCGCACGCGCGATGGCGAGAGGATCGCGCACGATGTCACATGCGAAGCCGGGTCGAGGACTCGGTGGCAGCGAGTCCAGACCTGCGGCAGCTTCGCGTGGAAGACAATATAAAACGCAACTTACTCGGTCGCCGGTTCGCCGTTGGCTAACTCACCCTCGCGTTCCTTACAGCACTCCACGGGATTCCGGGCCGCTCGTACTCAGGTCTGGAGGCGCTCATCCAGGTGATGACGTATTCGGTGAGTCCCGGTGTGCGCCAGGTGCGGTAAAGGATCCGCGGACTATTAGCGGTATCTCGCCGATGTTGATCCGGCCGAAGCGAACTCGAGTCTCCCCGCTCGCTCTCTCTCGCGCGCGTACCTAACCCTGTCGACGTCGGCCGCCGACGTCGTCTGCTAGCATACGCGCCGACAGCTCCGCCTCGCGCAACTAACGAACGCGCGGGAAATTCAAGCGCTCGTTACAATATATATAAGTTTATATTAGTAGATTTCTTTGGCAGTGTAGCGGGTCTGTGTTGCAGTCCGGACATAGCCAGAATCCACATTCTTCGCACCTTCACCACCACCGCATACGTTGCATCAAATAAAATTTACCATACCCGTAACAAAAGTCTCGATTTCTACGCGGTAGTTCTCGTTGGGCTTGTCGTTCAGCGCGACTCAAATTTCGCATAAATTGCACTCGACGATCTCGCACACGGCGTATTTTTTCCTGCATCCGCCTGACGTCTCGTCGACATTTCAGCCGGAGCAGATTTGCTCTCACCCGCCACGGGTGCTTTCGGATGCCAAGATGCCGATGTAAGCGGGCTTCGCCCTCAGGATCCCTTGTGGGGTCGTATATGTCATTATTATTGTCACTATCACTATCACTGCTGGTACTACTATCACTGTCACTGGCGGAAATATCCTGGTTATTTCCAGTATCGCTGTCAATTGACTTTACACCAGAGTCATCCATTTGATCATCCTCCTCCTCCTCCACCTCTTCCTGCTCTACAACCCTGTCTTCTTCCCCCATTTGCTCCTCCTGCCTCTTGGATCGACCATACTTGATCCATCTCGTCGCCACTATTATTTTCGGCAGCTCCCAATTCCGGATATAGGAGTAGTGGCTGAGGTGAATTTATTTCCGAATACGCGATAAGCGGTACCACATTCACAGGACTGTTCGCCATTATAGCGGCAACCTCCTGGTTGAGTACTGCATCATCCAAAAATTGTGGCAGCATAGGGTCGCGCGGTGGTGGTGGCGGTGGTGACGACGTAACGCGGTACCGGTATACCGCGCGCGCGTTAATCTCCACAACACTTAGAATACGCATTTTTAAAATTAGTATATATCTTTAGTCTGCGAAAGTTGGCGAAGGACTGAAGAAGCTGCGCGAATTTTCGCCTCCCGCCACACACTTTTTCCACCATTTTTTACTTTGCAAAGCCCTTGCATAGACACTTTTTGATAAAACTGCGAGACGAAAGTCATCAGTTTTTGTCTGACTACATCTCAGATTTATTAAAAAGTGTTAAACGCATGGAAACTTGGTCTCGAGAATAATCAGATGACCAAAAACTATTTCGAGTTTACGTGGGAACGGTATTTTTCGTCCGCAGCCACGATTCTCGGGTGT
Organism: Pteromalus puparum; assembly: GCA_012977825.3. Taxonomy (NCBI): domain Eukaryota; kingdom Metazoa; phylum Arthropoda; class Insecta; order Hymenoptera; family Pteromalidae; genus Pteromalus; species Pteromalus puparum. The sequence goes on along the minus strand of CM053170.1, from coordinate 19,807,473 downwards.
ATTTTTTACGCAAAGTAATGTCAGCATATGCATCTCTCTCTCTCTCTCTCTCTCTCTCTCTCTCTTTCACTTTTTCTTATGATTTTGCTCTGTGACTAGCACGTACATACTGAGTACAGAGCATTTAGTCGATAATACAATCGAAATTATATTTAAATTTGGGCGAAAATCAAGCGAAAACGGCGAGATAGTATCAGGAGAATATGCGCTCAAGAAGGTGGCATAGTTCTAAGACGCGAGAGAGAGAGAGAAGATGGGTGTGTTATCACTGCAGCTGCAGCGAGGCGGCCCTTATCATTGCTACCCTACACGCCTTAAGCGTTAAGTGGCTAGATAATCTAATCCGATACATGCAAAAGACGCCTCCTGCTCAAGCGTTTTAATGGCTGTTTTTCACTCACAGCGACATAGTGGCTTTTTGAAGCTCAAGCGTATTAATGGATGTTTTACTCTTACTGCGGCACAATGGCCTTTGAAAAAATTCTAGTGCACCTCCTCGTACTCCTAGTATCCTAATACGTGTGGGGCCAAATCTCCGAAACTAGTCGTCGAATTTTTACGCGGCATAACAATTTTTTCATGCAAACCCCACCAGCTACGCAACACACCCGGTTGCGGGCCAAAAACACCAAATTTTGAAAATCGATGGTTTGGTAATATTGATAAATCGCATTGAATTATATACCGTTGGGTAGGTCCCCCGAAAGTAAAAACCCCCTTTAGGAAACCCCAAAAATTTTGTCCGTTTTTGCGTAGCTCTCACCGTTTCCAGGATTTCGATGAAAAACGATATTTGAACCAATCGATCGCTTATACCGTCGAAACTATTGGTCCGATATTTTCGCGATATAAGAACTTTTTTATGTACACCGTAAGGGCTACGCTATGCAGCATAGATACGGCATCATAGACACGCTTTACACAAACGTACGCACGCAGATACATGCTATTTACATAAATATGAGATGAAATAGAGACTACAAGGGAGAACACGATCATGTCTCACCGACCGACGGACGTAGACTGACAATTTTTATAAATTCTCGCTTCTGTGTAGTCTGAATGTCATCGTCATCGAAACTTGACTTTCTGACGATGGTTTTATTCTTATCGTGAGCGAAGAGAACACAAGTACGTATATATACTGACGAAAGTATACGTTGCATAGAGTCCTGAATAAAGTGAGAAAAAGTTGATATATTCTTGGAGAATGTCTTGAAAATACTCATATTTTGCAGAGTTTCTCGCTTCTACGCTATCTGATATGTAGCGTCATCAAGAACTCCACTTTCCGCTAGCTGACTATATTTTTGATACGCAAAAAGCACCCTCTATTGTCGAGATTCATAGCTTAGTGGCACTATAAAAGAGGCCTGAATTGAGCAACTAGCCATCAAACAGTATCCAGCAGTAGCCACGGAAACTTCAGAGAGAACTGTGCAATCCACGATGGACAAGCTTCAACTGTTGAGAATCGTGCTTACTGTCTTGAGTGCGGTTCTTGTACGTGTGCCGACAGCACGTATTTTTGCAATGAAGCATGGCGTCGTTCTTTAAAACACTGCTCCGTCAGCTGTTTATTGAAGCGCTTAAAATATATTTTGGGCTTCTGCAGTCTAGGTACTATTATGTACTTATTTAATCGTGGTTTGTTGGAGAGTGAGGTGGATATTATCCGCGCTCTCGGCGAGTCTATCTTGAGTCGTGGAATGCAAAATGCCTGGTAAGTTCAGGTTATTATGCAGCAATATCCGCTGATTCTTGGTAAAACTTTCTCTCTTAAAGCATATGTAAGAGCTCGCTGTGAACACATTTTTGATCTTGAAAATCTGTGTGTATAGATCTTGATAAAATGATGGTAGATGCTGAAGGAAATGCGCTGATCGAGCTCGTACAACTAGATGATGAAGAGGGGGAGCAGAACGAGATGCCATTGGACCTTACAGCAGTAGCAGCAGACACGTCAGGTGTTACTACCGTAGTTGTCAAGATGGAAGCTGACGAGACGTTAGCCGACGTAGCCTCAGCAGATACATGTAGTTTCAATTCTACTACTACTGCTGCTGCTGCTGCTGCTGCTGCGGAGACACTGACAGAATCAATCGTCACGAATGCTGCTACCACAGCTATGGATGTCGATACATCGCAGGTCGAGCCAGCGCCATCTGAGGTGCACGCGATAACGACGCTTGAAAAAAACGATGACGAGGGAATTAACGAGGATTATAAAGCTGATGATGATGACGCAGAAGTCTCTGATGCGCCGTCCTCATCGTCTAACTCTACTACTACTTCCATCTACTTCAAATCCTCAGTCGATTCATCCTCAGCCACCGAAACAGCAGCTGACGAAACATCGGGACACAGTAGCACAGACAGTGTATCTGGTGGTGATGATGATGATGATGAATGTAAGAGTTTTCTCACATGTAGATTACCACAAGAATAAAAGTGAACAAAATAATAAAAAATACAAATCAGCATTATGGTTACAGGAGGGTGCTGGCGTTGAACAGCCGCAGAGACAACACATCGTGATTCATGGGGAGTTTAGGAGATATAATCCGTTTTTCCGCCTGAATAGTCGTGAGGCGCTGATCACCATCAGGCGGCCACCTCAGAATGCAGACAACGTAGAGTGGCTAGGGCTCGCTATGCATGATCTGTACAGGTATGTGTGTGAGACTACAACACCCGACGACTTTGTCGGTATAACAATAAACTCAGAGCAGTTTAGACAGGGTGTAGTGTGGATTTCGTATAGATTAGTGCGAGAACTGAGCGCAGTTGAAATGTCAGAGATACTGCAGAGTGTAACACAGAGTAACACAGACTTTGAAATTGATAATACATTGTTAGTCAATGTTAATACAGTGTCGGTGCCTCGAGGGGCGGGTCGAGTCTCGCTCACTTCTGAGACCACTTTTAAACGATCTATTTTAACCATTCAAAATAAGGATAATCTCTGTCTGCCTCGATCGCTTGTTTGTGCGCATATGTATGCTATCCGCGGTGACGTTCACACGGGGTATCTGCAGAAAATGTGGGACAGAATCAGACAATGTAATGGTAAATGGCAAAAAGAGAAGGCTACAATACTTGTTAACAGTGCTAGAGTTGTTATACCTGAAACCGGCTGTGGGATACCCGAGATAAAACTTTTTCACGAATACTACGCGTGTTGCAATACAGACGTTGCAATCGTAGTCTATTCATTTCAAGGCTTTGCTCGAGGTGTAAAGCCTATATACGATGGATCGGAATATGTTCATAATGTCGGTAATACTGCTAGATATACTCTTCGTATTATGTTTTACGAGAGTAATCGACATTATCAGCCTATTTTGAACTTGGTAACTGCGGCCGGTAGTAGGGGATATTGCATACCTTGCAATAAGAAAGTAACAAATGAGAAGAACCATAGGTGCCCGAACAAGTGTCGCTGTTGTCTACAGAAACCACCTTGTGAACGTGACCAAGCGGCCAGGCATGTAGTGTGTCCACACTGTAATAGAACCTTTTTCAGTCAGATGTGTCTTTCGAATCATCTGAAACCGGGGTCATTTGATAAGAATCATACAGTATGCGCGAGTTTAAAAATTTGTACCAGGTGTTGTAGAACGATTAGAGCTACTACCAGCAATAATACGCCCCCACATATTTGTGATACAGTCTTTTGTAAGGTTTGTAAGCTGATGCAGCCAATTGGCCATCTTTGTTTTATGCAGTCTATAGCTGAAACGCGTCAGCAGACGGCTAGTAGCAGCACGAAAAAAACAGACTTTATACTTATTTTACGATTTCGAGACACAACAGTCGGAAGCTGTATTGGGTGATGATAAGCCACATATACACGTTGTCAATCTGTGTGTAGTACAGCAGGTATGTAGTGCCTGTCTGGATAACGAAAATATTTCTGAATCATGTAATTTTTGCGGGGTGCGAGAGCATGTGTTTAAGGACGATCCGGTAAAAAAGTTAGTAGACTTAGCCTTGAATCATAGAAAAAATATTGCAGATGTGATCTGTATCGCACACAATATTCAAGGATTTGACGCGCAGTTCGTGTTGAAATATTTGGTAGGATGCTAAGATTTCCGTGAAATGACTTCCGTAATTCTAAACGGGTCAAAAATAATTATGATGAAGTCTGCACACATAAAATTTCTCGATAGATTAAATTATTTACATATGGCTTTGAATGCTTTACCGAAAGCTTATGGACTTGGTGGTAATATTGAGAAGGGGACATTCCCCCACTTATTCAACAGACCGGAGAATCATAACTATGTGAGCGAGATGCCACCTGTAGAGAGCTACTCACCCGACTCGATGGGTGTCGAGGAGCGAAAAACATTCTTAGAGTGGTACGCCGATAGAAAAGAACAAAATTACATTTTTGATTTTCAAAACGAGATCGTCAAGTATTGCAAGCAAGACGTTAAGATATTGAGACTTGCATGCCTTGCCTTCAGAAAGACTTATCGAATGCGGCTCGACAGATCCGTTCTTTAAGTGCGCCACTATTGCGTCGTCGTGTATGCGTGTGTATCGTAAGCAATTTTTAAAAAAATATACAATTGGCATTATACCGTCGGGTGGCTATCGTCGAGCCAATAAACAATCACTGAAAGCAGCACAATGGCTCACGTGGATGGAGCATGAGACAGGCTGGTCGATACAGCATTCTGTAAATTCGCATGAAAAGAGACTACCCGAAGGCCCTCTGGTGGATGGATTTTGCGTGTTAGAAAACAATGAGAAAGTCATTCTGCAGTTCCACGGGTGTTATTGGCATGGTTGTGTTCGCTGCTACACTGATGGTCGTGATTTGTCAATTGTGAATGGCGAGAGTATGGACGAGCGGTACGAGAGAACGCTTAGAGTTTCGGGAAAAAATAAGAGACGGGTATCGTCTCATTGAGAAGTGGGAGTGTGATTTGAACGAACAGATGATGACGTATATAAAAGAGGTTACAAAAGACTGGCATACGCCACTTAATCCGCGAGATGCATTTTTTGGTGGCCGTACGGGTAACACGATAAAATCATACGACATTCGCGAGAATGAAAAAATTAAATATGTCGATGTATGTTCATTATACCCGTACATTTGTAAATACGGTCGCTACCCCGTTGGTTATCCGAAACTTTATGTGGGTGAGGTTGAGTGTGCGCGTGTAGTTGGCCCTGACAACAACATCAGCCAGATTGACGGTCTGGTGATGTGCGAGGTGTTACCACCGAGAAATATTTATCACCCTATTCTACCCGTAAAAATGCATAATAAGCTACTATTTCCGCTGTGTAGATCGTGTGCTGAGCCCATGTGTCAGGAAAACTGTAAACACGAAGACGTGAACGCACGCGTTTTTGTCGTTACCTAGATGGCCGACGAGCTTCAAAAAGCCGTGGAATTTGGTTACGTAATTATTAAGGTATTTGAAATATGGTCGTATAAAATGACACAATTCGACAAACGGTCCGTAAAGGTGGTCTCTTTCACGAGTACATTGATAAATTCTTTGCGGAAAAGAGCTATATGCATCGGGATACCCACCAGAGTGTAGAAATAATGATGAGCAAGCAATAGATCGCTATATTCAGAACTTTGAGCAAGAGAAGGGTATAAAACTCGACAAAAGTCGGATAAAATTCAATGCCGGTCTACGCTCCGTGGCAAAACTATGTCTCAACTCGTTGTGGGGCAAGTTTGGGCAGCGCGAAAACATGACAAAAACTGAGATAGTAAGAGACCCGCAGAGATTGTTCGAGCTACTAACTAGCCCCGATAAAGTTGTGAATTCTATACAGCCGGCCAGCGATGAAATCCTCTACGTTAGTTGGGTAAATAATGACGAGGATGCCGAGATTGAGCCGTCACCACTATGCAACGTGGTTATCGCTGCTTACACTACTGCTCTGGCGCGACTCAAACTCTTCTCCGAGCTCGAGCCACTGGGAGAACGCGTGCTGTACTATGACACAGATTCCATAGTGTATGTGAGCCGAGAGAACGGATGTGAGTATGAGCCGTCAATAGGACCATTTTTAGGTCAACTCACTGATGAGTTGGCGGGATATGGGCTAGGCACATACATTACATCCTTTGTCTCCGGCGGACCAAAATTTTATGCTTATAAGTATCTAACACCTGACGGTTGTGAATCGTGTGTATGTAAGATCAAAGGTATTCGATTGAATGCATCAGCATCCGAAAAAATTAATTTTGAAAGTGTACGTAAACTTGTGAATGGTGAAATACCACCGACATCTGTCTCCTTTGATGCGATTAGACGTACAGTGTTGCATGATGTGGTCACACGTTCGGAATGTAAAGGCTGTGAACCTGTCTACTCTAAACGTTGCTTTGTTGCCAACGATAAGAGTTACCCGTATGGATATGTAACTCTAAAGTGACTAATAAAAAGTTTAAACTTAATACAATTTTTCTATATTTAATTATAACTTACCCAGCTCTCTCTCTCTCTCTCTCTCTCTCTCTCTCTCTCTCTCTCTCTCTCTCTCTTGCATGCAACCAGTCGCGACGACTATCCATACAAAACTAACTTGCGCGTACAGATGCTAATCCTTGTCATCCTTTTTTCACCCCCACTCCTCTATCTTCCCCCCTCTACTATGAATAACCCATGTGTGTGTGTGTGTGTGTGTGTGTGTGTGTGTGTGTGTGTGTGCGTGTGTGTGTGCGTGTGTGTATGTATGTGTGTCTGTGTATGTGTGTTCTGACTGATCTATCCTTCAAAACCGCTCGCGTGCGCGTTACAAGCCTCCCGGAGGGGGCGAGCCATATGGCTAACCTTCGGAGTCTCGCACCACGCGCGCGCGCGCGCAAATGAGCTCCCTGGAGGGGAAGCCTGATGACTTGCCTCTGGCAAGCTCGACGACCGCTCTCGTGGTTCTCCCCCGCTAGGGGGCGTTGCAGATGCTCGGAGTGTTATAAATCTCGCGTGTCGCTCGGTCTGACGAGCATTGCGCGTGCATGCCTACCCACCGCATCATGGATGTACGCTGGAGACATCCCTGGACATGCATGATTTGTGGTCCCACCTCGTGCGGCAAGACCGTGTTTGTCGGCAATTTTCTCAAATACATCGCACAGATGAGCGATACACAATTTGCGCGTATATTACTCTACTATACGGAATGGCAGCCTGCTTATAAGGAATTTGCTGATGGCAGTATTGAATTTCACGAGGGATTGCCAAAGCCGGAGGACTACAGTGGAGATCCCGAACGACCGAAACTCTTGATTCTCGACGATCTGATGCTTGAGTCGTCGAGTGCGAGTGTAGTTAATCTATTTGTCAAGGGCAGCCATCATTGTAATCTGAGTATTTTCTTTCTCTCGCAAAATCTCTTTTATCGGGATCAGCGAGAAATATCGCTGAACTCGAATTACATAGTTATTTTTAAGAACCCTCGCGATCGCTCGCAGCTACAGCATCTGGCCCGACAGCTTCATCGCGAGGATACGAAATTTTTGCAAGAAGCCTATAGCGATGCTGTCTCTCGGCCATTTCATTATCTATTGCTGGACTTGAAGCAGGATACACCAGAAAATTGCCGGTATCGCACATGTATATTTCCGTTCGATCGGCATCAGTATGTGTATGTGCCGCGCAAACAGATTAAAAGCAACTCCGTCACCGACAATGTGCCAGTCGTTTGCGTGTGATGGAGCATCGGCAGCAGCAGCAGCACCAGCACCACCACCACCACCACCACAGCCAACATCAGGTCAGCAGCAGCGTCATCGCTATCCCATTAGACGAAAGTATCTGGATATATTAAAAGTGCTGTGCTGTCATCTTGACGCGGTGCAACGCACAGCTCTACTGCGTCAAGCCTGCCCAAAACTTGTGATAAGTCTGGTCGCTCCTAAAGCCTCCGCAAAAACTCGAAAGCCTAGACGCAACTCATCTTCTTCGAGCAGCGAGGAAAGCGAAAGGCCCAAATCTCCGATTTTAGGGAGAAAGGCCCGAACAAACAAGAAAACGTCGCGCACGACTGTACGACCGGGTATAGTAAATAATAAAAATCACGGCGGCGTCCAGGACAAATCGGCCTCGGAGGCCAGAGACGCGCCGTCACCCGTAGAATCGAACCAGTCTCCGCGTCGTGAAAATCAGTCAGATACGGGAAATGTATCGCCGATGAATCTCTCGCTAATCATAAGCAAAGATTCGCTAAGCGCGGCCAGGTCCCCGGAACCAAACTTGAGATTTAGCTTCAGCGAAAGCCGAGACGGCGATAGTCCCGCCAAGGTCGCAGCTCAAGTCAGGTTGTATTCACCGCAGCCCGGCGCAAGTGCACCATCAGTTGCACGTGACGTCAGTAACGAGAGCGATGTAGCGTCGGCCGTTGACGTAAGCGCCAGCGCCGTCGCTGCTGCTTTAAACAACAGCAAGTTGAAACGCTACGTAGTAGCCGGAGCGAGGCCCCCACGCGAAAAACCCCCATGGGCAATTCCCGATGGTCAGGAGCCCCCTCCATTTATTCACCTGCTNTCAGGAGCCCCCTCCGTTTATTCACCTGCAGTCGCTCGATGAGCACCCGTTCCGGTTCCAAGAAAATCTAGTCTACCTGATCTCAGCAGATAAATTTATTTCTACTGAGATACAGGAAGCGCTGGTCGAACGAGGATCTAAACCCTAAAGCGTTAACCGAGGACGATTTTAAGTTAGGGAAGTTAACGTAACAGAGTGCAAAGGATTCAAACTTATCGGGGTTTATATAAAAAGCTTTTTCGAGGACCGCCCGCTACGAGGAGACCTAAGCAAATGCCTACGCACCTTGAAACGCGTAGCTTTAAGGGAAAATTTACGCAGCTTCGCCATAATCCGAGACCTCGCGATGCTCACGTTATCGCAATGGGCCAATTTCATAGAATTATTCGACAAGATTTTCGCGAATAAACCCATTGTTGCGGTCCTTTATAAAAATAACCTGCCGGTGCCCGCGATATCCGAACGGTTTAAATTAATTAAAGAGTACCACGAAGCAGCAATGGGAGGACATAGGGGCGTATCAAAAACGTACAGTAAAATCGCCGCCGATTTTTACTGGCGAAACATGTGCCCGGACATAAAGCAATTCGTTGCAAGATGCGCCACGTGTCAAAGCAACAAGCTGGTCCGCGTGAAAACGCGTTTTCCGCTACTCATTAGCAACACGCCGTCCACTCCGTTCGCGCAAATAGCCTTAGATTTTTACGGTCCACTTGACGTGACAAAGCGCGGCTACAGATACATCCTATCCGCACAGGACATGCTCACAAAATATACGATCTTGACGCCGACGAAACACGCCAACGCGGAGGTAGTCGCGCGCACGCTCACCGAAAAAATAATTTGCAAAAATAATTTGCGATCAGGGCACGCACTTCTAGAACAAAGTTCTCGAGGAACTCGCAAGAATTTTCGGGATTAAGAAACTTTGTACGACGGCGTACCACCCGCAAGCAAACGGCTCCATAGAACGGATGCACCATACGCTCACGGAGTACCTGCGTAAATACGTGAGAAATACCGACGAATGGGATATCTGGACACCGATTTGCCAGCACGCGTATAATTGCACGGAATATGATAGCACACGGTACACCCCGCACGAGCTATTATTCGGCGTTAAGCCCAGAACGCCCTCGAGCTCTCCGCGAAGCGACAGCGGCGTAACGTATAATGAGTATATTAACGACATGACTCTTAATCTCACGGCCCTGCAAACGATGGCCGCGATGAATTTAGTCCAATCTAAGTATAAGTCTAAGCATTATTACGACCGGAAGTTAAACTCGAAGCATTTCCGCGAGGGCGTAATGGTCTTCCTACTTAAAGAATCCAAAAAAAGGGAAATTCTCGAAGGAGTTCAACGGACCTTTCGAGATAATTCAAATAAATAGAAAAGCGAACAACGTTACAATCAAAAACGACGAAATGTCAAAAGTAGTACACGTTAATAAGCTAGTACGACCGAGCGCACTAGCCAGGGAAGCTGACTCGTCAGCAGCAAACCCCGAGGAGTAGGACGTTTTTATTTGCTGTTTTTTTTTTGCTCGTCCTCGGACGTGGGCCGCGCAATAAAACAAAAAACGTCCCATACTCCCGAAATACGCCTCATGCAACGAAAAGCCGGTTGCTCCACGTTATCGTTCTTAATAACATTAACCAAAGCATTTGGTTTCAGGCTTCACGTGCACATCTGCGAAGGGGCAGTCGACCCGAAGCCCGGAAGCGGCCCAGGCCGGTTCATCTATCAGCTGAAGGAAAACTTGGGTCTGATTACCGAGAAAATCGCGCCCCTCGCGACATCCAGTACGGACTGGAAGATAATCCAAAAGACCGACTTGCGGCCTTATTTCAAAGCGAGTTAAGAACTCGTTGACCATGTTGCAAGTATCATCCACGCCTGTAAACCCCGGTGCGATGCCTTCATTACTAATAATTCAAAAATTGCAATTATGCTATCAAACGGCCACCTGATCTACGTGGTGGCCATCCCTCTCCTCATGACATGAAAAATTCAACCTTTTCAAGGCTTCTCCGATACCGGCGGTACAGCAAGTAATAGATGCTTGTAGCATCGCTGCGTACATTTGGCCAGAACATAATTATTTTGCGGTGAGCGAGTCGAACCACACGTACATGCCCTTGCCTGCAGAAAGAGTCGCGAAGATGCGCAAGCTTGGCAACATGTTAATCGCGGTAAATCCTGAACCCATTCGAGAGATTCAGGACAGCGCCGCGTGCGAAATTAAAATCGCGTCAGGTCACCCGATCGAGGACCCGAGCCATTGCGATGTTAGGATCAAGCAATTGAGGGACACGTTTTGGCTTAGATTGTACAAAGCCAACAAGTGGATATACGCTACGAGATGGCCCGAGGATATTTTTATCCAGTGCCTATGCGCCGAACAAATAGCTACTCGGTTATCGGCGCGGGCATACTCGAGCTCCACGAGGGCTGCGCGGCACAGACAAGCAGCGCGCGCCTAACAGCAACCCGATCATTTAACGCCGGAGTAAACGGCACAGCCTTCGAGACAATCCAATTTAATATATCTAAGATAATCGCGAGTTTAAATACATTAGCGGACTCGGAGGCAGACTTCGAGCAGGCCATCGCGAGTGAGGCCGCTTACCGCGCTAAAAACTTGCACGGCACGGACCTCGAAAATTTAAAGACCGGAGCGGGTTTGCGCGAAATCGCGGACAAAGCTCGGGAAATCGCGCAGAGAAAAGCCACAACGTTCAAGCTGAAGAATCTAGGTAGTTATTCGAGTATATTCGGATAGTCCTCTTGGTCCATGATAGGCGCCCTCGTGATCGCGATCGGCCTAATCTGGTGCTTCGTTCGTTATTGCGCCGGGAAGCCCATGCGTGATTTAATGAAGCAGCAAAAGACGATTATGCACCTAGAAATGGCGCACGAATTCCGCCGAAACCTAGCCGAAACTACGGCATAATTCTCGTAGTAATATAAAGCTATGACTACTGCTGATTAGATATAGAGAAGGGGCTTCGACCCTGTGTAAGCATGTATTTTTTTTTTCTGAATAAGCATTCATTTTGTTGAGTGAGCATCGAGAAGGTAGCTTCAACTATCGTAATATCATTTCATTAATCGTTTGAGGCGGCAATGGAATGCTCTTCCTGCTTCGGTTCAGGAAGAAACATCCTTGACAAGTTTCAAGTCATCCGTTCGCTCGCTTTCGCTTGAGTTCTAGAAACTAGTCATTTCTGCGTCCACTTCATTTATCCGCTTTATTAATCTATTGTTCTTACACATGCCTACAATTTGTAAAGGGTTCTTTAGCCCGCGTAATATTGTTACGGCAAGAGGATGCGCAATCGGGTGGGTCGACGAGGAAAAACGAACACTTGGCTGTGCGTTGGTGCCACTATATTGTCTGGCGAGAGATAGAGTCGAGCAGGCAATGCGGACCGCTTGCGAGCTCGGCGGCTACTGAGGCCGAGCTGCAGCTTCTCGATAACGCGACGACCGTTGGCCAAGACTTGCGATTCTCCGAATCGCAAGCCAAGATCGACGTTGCCGAGCCGGGTTAGCTGACGAGTGCCTCGTCAGCGTTGCACACGCGGCTCTCCACTGTTACGTAGACTGGTGTGTGTACGTGGTCGTAGGTTCGAAAGACACTGAAGAAAGACACTGTGATCGTAGTTGCTGCGTACTCTTTATTGCGGCAAGCACGAGAGAGAGCAGCGAGAGCGAGGTGTGACTCGCTCGACAGGTCCGTGGCAACTGCCCTTGTGCTCCGCAGCTCGCAAGAAGCTGCGCTGCACCGGACGTACCTTATCGCAAACCGATAACGCAAGTCCGCGGCGAGGGCTTGGGATTCTCCGAATCCACGAGCCGGAGCCGACGTCTTTGTGCCGAGCAGTGCGACGCTTGCACCGTCAGCACTGCACGTGCGGTTCCCCATCGTGGGAATCGACGTACGCCGGCGTGCAGCACGTCACACGCCCAAAGCAGCGGTCAATGCCGATTCCGGTGTTGTGAATTCGCGAATCCCAATTTTAGAAAATGCCCTGAAATATGATTACAAATGTGTGTGTGTGTGTGTGTGTGTTCCGCTTGAACACTGTGTTATACAGTCATTGTTTGTGTACGTATTCTCTCTCTCTCTCTCTCTTACAAAAATTTTAATTAATTGGTTAAATTGCTTAATGTAGTTGCATATATGATGATATGATACGATTATTACATAGAGTATACCAAGATATTATGTGGAAAGGTACAATGATTATTCTAATTTGTATAGTAATGTATAATCTACATTCGCTGCTATGAGAGAAAAATTATTTTGATTCGATTAACATAGTGGTGTATTAATTATATATATGTATAAAACTACAAAAGGGAATTATTTTGATTGATATAGTTATGTGATGACTACATATAAGATCTTAAAAGTGTGTCGGTCACATGAATAATATTAAAAGAAAACTATTTAAATTACTATAGTAATGTATCATTTATATATAAAATTACAAAAGAGAATTATTTTAATTGATATACTCATGTTTCTAATTCATAAGCTATCTAAAGAAAAATTGAGAGGCGAAGTGGATGATCCCGATGTCTTCATTGTTGACTGCCGCGGATGGGAACCATGTGCTGTGGGAAGTCGAGATGTCCAGTTATAGAAGTTGTATTGTCCAACACGTGCCGGCGTGCCTGCACACGTGTGGAATTGTGGTTAGTGGTTCATGTACGCTGGTGTACCTGCACGTGCATGAATGTTGAGGTCCCTTTTTGGTTTGCTTTTTGAAGATTGATTCTCTATGAGCTGTAATCTGTGTAAGCCGGCGTGCCAGCACTCACACAGATATGTTAGGTTTTGGACCTGCCGTTTTGGAGATTCTCCATGTGCGCCGGCGTGCCTGCACGCACATGAATACTGTAGTTATCGGTTGCTTTGCTTGGAGGTTCGACTGTATTGCGCGCCGGCGTGCCTGCACGCGTGTGGACCAATAAATTTTGATCTGTGTAAGCCGGCGTGCCAGCACTTGCACAGATGCAGATAAATGTCGAAGTTACTCCTTTTTATCTCGAATGTTCAAGAGTGAAGATTTTATGGTTGGTTCGATGGCTCTAAGCCATGCTTGCTGTGAGGCCGGTAGTTCCAGAATGCCGAGCATACTGTCTGGGTTGTAGGACAGGTGGCTGATCCCAAGTTATGTCAACCGTGGGTTCACGGTGCGGGTGTTCGGAGTATTGCACGGCCTGTACCCGCTGCGTCTCAGCTGTTGAGTCGTCAGAAGGACCTGAAATCTTTCTTAGACAGATTAGTAGACGGGACCCCCGGGGATTACGAATTTCCAGGTTACCAAGGCGGCAATAATTATCCCGATTACCGAGTAAATGCTTGTGTATGTGTTATCTTTGAACGAGTCGAAATTCTTGTTGATATCTCTATACTCTGATAATTTTTTTGCTTTGTCTATAATCTCCTGAAAACTAGTGCCCGTTTTAAGAGAGTCTACATGTATACCGTGTAGATTTCTTAACAATGCTCACATGGCGTGAGGTGTTGGAGATTGCCAGAGTGTGAAAACTAGAAGATATAGTGCAAAAATGAGGGTTTTCTTATGATGAAGTGAGCTGGGTTTGATTTTGAAAGTATGCCGCATTATCGAGGTTATTAATGTGCACGCGCTTTGGGAGCTTTCGCCCAAAAGCAGCGGGCAAAGGAGACTATGTGGGGGATAATAGTACAGTGACATACTGGGCGTAGGCACTTTGATAATTTTGCGTTACAGAATATTTGATACCTATGTATTTTAGAACAGGAGGCATCTAAAGTATTTCATAAATGCACACTTAGTTTTCTTAGAAAGTTCTGTTCGTTATAGATATTCTCAACCGACATCCATGCATATCAACTTTGGAGTAGCCTAAGCGGTTCACTTTTCATTTTCACGGTTGATTTTCTGACACGTCGTCACGACCAATTTGCGAACCCCGAGCAACAGACCCAGCTTGAACACTTGAAACCATGTCACAATTACGGTGACGTTGCCATTTAGCATAGGCTATGTTAACCTCTTCATATATTATCAACATTTTTGTCTTGCTCGGTATTGCAGTGTTGGTAGCCATATTGGAAGTTGCACTAGTGTGAATGCCTATTTTATCTACGTTGCTCCGCGGGTGTTTAAAATTGCTATTCTCTGACTCAGTAATACTCGTCGAAGCTAAAGATGAAACTACGTTATGCACTGCAGACAGCGCCATATTGTTCAAGTTATTTAATTGATGTTGATTTTACACAATTCCAAGTTGAGCGGTGAATGTACGTTAAAATTGTAAGGCTTTGAAATTCGGAAATTAGAAAAGAAACAAAAGTTTGAAAACGAATCTACAGATCTATGGAATTGGAATGTTTAAGGTATGGAATATAAAAGAGCCAATATAAGATAATATAGTTAATAATGTATGATGTGAAATTAAAGTATGATATAATATAGTTTGTTCACTAAAAATGTTCAAAGCGTAAGGTATCAATAATTGAGAGTGTGCCAAATGTGAAGTGTCAGTAGATAATTGAGAATCTAAAAAGGTGTATACGTTGAATTCCAAGTGTGAAATCAGGATGATTAATTAAAATGCAAAAATCTGTTTATTGTGAATATTCAAAATGTTTAACACCAGTAAACTATCAAAATGCTAAAAGATTATATATATATATATATATATATATATATTTATTTATCGAGAATATCCAAAATGTAAAATATCAATAATTTGTTGAAATGCAATAACTTATTTATTGGGAAGATTCAAGATGTCTAATGCCAGTAAATCATCAAAATGCAAAAGGAGTGTGTATATTTGTTACGAATGATCCAAGTGTGAAATATCAATAATTAATTAAATTGCAACAATTTATGAGCCGTGTGTGAATAATGTTCGAGCAATAGTAATCGGAAAAAAAATCAGAGTGTTTCAGAAAAAGGTAAATGTGAATCGACATAAAGAGTTGTAGTATACCCCGGACTATGGCGCGCCAAAACAAACCCCCACCACCTGCCCATGTGTGAGCGACTGTCTGCTCATGACGGGCCATAGTCCGGGTTAGTTGGCGGGCGCCGGCGGTAGATCTTTAGCCTTTTATAGCGTGTAGCGGGGCGGGGCGGGAATTGATTACGCATGCGGCGGTGTGGTCGGCTCGGCACTTAAATTATATCTTGTATCTCAATAAAGATAACATATCCAATAATATAGCTCATACAGTATTATAATTATTTAATAAGAATAATATTATTGACCTATTTAATCGCGCGCGCAAGATAACAGCGTACTTTTACATAGCGTTCTCTCTCTATTATGCCTCAAAATCTCGACATCCGCATTTCAGTAATAAACAACACATGCCGCCAGTCAAAACTTACAATATACCAGCACTAAACGTATTAACGCTTCTCCGCGTCCACACTTTGTCAGACATTTAAGGCGTGGTCAAATGTTTTTTTCGCCAAATTATTTGCTTGTTTGCTGGCGCTTTAAACACAGTTTCGGCTCTTTCAAACGATATTGAATGTAGCAGGTACAGCCGATAGTGATCCGGCCACATCAACACCTCCACAGCACGAAAGTTCAAACTCCACAAGGTCGGATTCGGCACATCGTATGCGAGGGGCGAACGCGCAATTAATTGCCGTCTTAATATATCGGGAAGTGGTGGCACCACAGCACTGGACACCGGTATCTGCTGCTCGACCGGTTGTTCATCAATCTCTAGGTCGACAGCAGCAGCAATTTCTGCATCGTTCGGTAGCATAATTCAGACAACAACACAGATGAAAAAAAATTGCACTAATCAATGTCACGATTAAATTTTTTTAATCAAACCTGCTGCTTTTAATGTTTGTTGTTTTTTAATCACACACCCCGGGCACATCCAAATTTTAAATTTCAAATTATAGCTCCAGCGTACAATTTGTTTTCTCCCCTGCCGATAATATCCTTTCGCGCACAGATAACACCTATCTTTACGCGTCACTGTTTTTGTATTACTCGCAGCACTATTAATTTGCACAGCTGATGGCACGGAATATGGGTCCTCACTATCTGATAATTCGCACAAAGTAGAGTATACACCCTTGACTTGGAGATCGCTGCCTCGGTAATCTCTCATGATTATCCGAAGACAGTTAGACAGACACTGATGCATGCTCTCTTCCAGAGGCATGATAGTGCGACACTTTGTAAGCCCTCGAAACACGTGCGATCCCACGCTCACATCTTACTCACTCTCGTTTTTGCTGATGCTCCCAAAATTCGAGGACAATGCCCGAGTCGCAAGACATTTGCACGTGCATTAGAGTATGTACTATGCAGCTGCATCTTCTTACTCATCCTTTTCTCGGTATAGTTGTGCAGCCGCATATTAGTCATACTCTTTTTCGCTGGCCAGCAGAGAAAAGAAATTCGGCAACAATACTGCACAAGACACACGTGCATCTCTAGTATAACCATGCAGCTGCTTTATGAGTCATTATTCTTGTGAAAAAAAAAATAATTGCACGTGTCAAGCTTAGCGCATAAAATATTATTTAAATAATGCGTAAATCTTTATTTTAATTACGGCTATGGGTATAGCGCCCCTATAATCGCTTCTCGTAAGAGAACCAAAATTCTTTTATTTTTTCGATAACTCCAATATTTACAGAGTTATTGGAACTTTTTCAATTTTACCTAATTAACGAAAATTTAGTTTTTGACCTAGAGCGATGATTTTTTAACTGTGTACGTATTTTTATACGCTCTATCGAGTGGTATTAAAGAAAAATTAAAATTTCCAGGATTCACGATTTTTTTTTGCCTGTATTCTACAGGATATCGGATTACACAGTCAGGCGTTGTGCTCTCTTTCTTATTGTTATTTCCCTTTCGAGGCATGATTCTTTCTCTGTAATTTAATGCACACAGGCGTGCTCTTGTCCGTATTCAACACGTGCATGAAATGTCAGTGTTTTAATTTGTCTTTTAAAGAAATTATTGAACGAAAGCCTCTCTTCTAATCATTCTAAGAAATCCTTGCGTTAAACTTTCTTTCATCAGCTTTCATGTCATCTGTAAATATGAGGACTCGCTGGTGTCGTTCTAAGAAGTCTTTGCAAAATAAATTCTGAAAAATATATGCACACCTGACTGTGAGTAAGCAGCACGAGTCTTAAATAAATCGTCTTCTATCAGCAGTATCAGCAAAAAAAGCGTGGGATTTTGCACTGCATCCCCACCGTTTACTCTACACCGAGAGAGTATTTAAGGAGCCCCGCTCAAGGGTCTTGCCAGTTTCCTTTGGATAGTCATAACATATTTTTTACAGAATGATTCGAGCAAGTGTCACACATTTAGTGAAAGTTTTGCGTGAAGCATTGAATATTGCGAAAGTTCTAGATCCATACATTCGTACAATGTGTGGTGCAGTGTGGGCTTCAGATCTTCACCAGCAATCGATAGATAATTTATGCAGGAAGCTGCGTTTTCTCTTACTACACTGTAGAATAACCACGGTCTATCGTATGTTTATCAACGGTCTATTCCGTAATCCGGATGTTCTATCGATTGCCCTGGAAAGCATACGCCAACGTAACGACCATGAACACCCACTAGCTCGTACAATGTTTCGTCGTCAATGTGAGTATGAAATATTAACGTTTTTTTCTCAATCATATTGATCTTTTCAATCAGTTTAAACATTACTTAATTTTTTGTTCTTTTTAGTAATTAACGAGATGATGAGAGATACCAGGGGTGATGAAGTCATAATGGCGTGTAATGAGCACCAGTTGCAAACTCTCGGAACAAGCAATATTAATAATTGTAAGTATTGAGTCAATTAAAATAAAAATTAACTTTTTTTGCTTAATTGCACGTTTTAACTGTCTCAATACTTAGTTTCAGAGGCGAGTCAGCAACAACAAGAACAGCATAATCATCAAGATGACATATCTAACGGTGAGTGGTGTATATGCGATAAAGATGATTTTTTCTTTTTTCCTAATTATTCAATTATGGCACATACTCCCACTCTAGTTTTTTCAGAAGCTATTCCATCAACGTCTGACAGCCAACAACCATCAAACGGAAATAGTTGTAAGTATTAAGCCTGTCATTATAGATTTTAATCTATTCTTTTTTTTGTCACGCTATAATGAAAAGCCTAATACTTAAGTTACAGAGTCGTCAATAGATAGAAGACGCAAACGCAGAAGACGGATCAGTAGCAGTAGTAGCAGTAGTAGCAGTAGTAGTAGCAGTAGCAGTAGTAATTCCACTACCGCCAGTAGTAATAGTACAGATACAGCTGAAGAAGGTAAGTTTAAAATAGTGTTTGAATTTTTTGTTACATTCAATTAATTTTTTTAAAATTATTTCGATCAATTTATAGGTGTTTCTTTACAGACCGGTGAAGGAGACGAGCGTCCTAGATTTGTAATCGAAAACGAATCAACACGTTTTTATCGTTACTTTGGATACGAGGGTAGAGAGATTAGCGGATATATACCCCAACCTCCAGTGAATGCAGACTTTTATGGCTGGTTGGAGGGCTGTGTACAAGATCTTTATCGAAATATTTGCGCGAGAGGTAAACCAACGGACTTTATTGGTATCACGATTAATTCGGCACAGTTCAATCATGGACCCATCTGGCTGTCATTTAGACTTATACAAAACTTCCAGCTTAAAGATCTTTGGAATTTATTAAAAAGTGCTGTGCAAAGTGTACAGGAATTAAATGTTAACGAGAGATTATCTGTTAATTGCGCTGTTGTCGAAGGTGTAGTGGGTCGTGGACGAGTGCGGTTAACCTTAGAATCAGTGCAAAAAAAATCTATATTGACAATTAGTAATGACGACAATCTTTGTCTACCACGGAGTTTAGCTGCTGGTTATGCCTATGCCGTCAGAGGTCAAATACGCTCTGGGGTACTTCATAGATATTGGAATCAGATTCGTCAAACGCGAGGAAGAATACAAAAAAACGCTGCCGCAGAACTTGTGAATTTGGCGGGTGTTCGAGTACCAGATGAAGGGTGCGGACTCCCAGAAATCCGTAAGTTTCAAGAATTTTTTTCTACTCATGGCACGGCAATCGTGGTTTATAATTTTTCAACGTTCGGTCGTGGAAACCCACCAATATTTGATGGCACACAAACTGTCAGTGAAACTAACGGAAATGTTACACACGTATTACGAATAATGTATTACGAGCGAACGAATCATTATGAGCCGATATTAAATCTTGTTGGAGCGTGTGGTACCGACGGCTATTGTATACCATGTAATAAAGCGTATTGGCGGACTGAGGAGCATAGATGTTCCAACAAGTGCTACAAATGTTTTTCATCGCCGCCATGCAGTCTGACGGGAAATCTCATAGAATGTAATAACTGTTTAAGATTATTTTTGGGCAATATTTGCTTGAATAACCATACCAAAGTCGGATCATATAACAAAAGTAGTAATGTATGTAGTAAAATAAGACTTTGCCAAACTTGCTTTAAAATAGTTAAAGCAAATAAAACACATGTATGCGGTGTATCATTTTGTGCTACGTGTAAATTACGATTACCTATTAGACATCTATGCTACATACAGCCAATTAAACGACTAGACCGTTCAAAACCAATCATGTTTTTGTTTTATGACTTTGAAACACAGCAATCTCTCCCGGTGCTAGGCGACGAAGAGAAAAAAGTACATGTTCCAAATTTGTGTGTTGTACAACAGGTATGTACAGATTGTATAGAGATTGAAGATATTTCAATTAGATGTGAGATGTGTGGTATTCGGGAATACGTATTCGATTATGAACCAATAAAACAGCTTGTTGATCTTGCATTAGCACCAAGAGAGCGATTTAAACAGGTTATTTGCATAGCACATAATTCTCAAGGGTTTGACGCGCAATTCATATTTAAATATATTGTCGAGAAATTTAATCAAGATCGAGTTGTGCCATCGGTTGTCATGAATGGTTCAAAAATAATTTTAATGGAGGTTCTACAAGCAAAGTTTATTGATAGTTTAAATTATTTTCACATGCCTCTAAGCAGCTTACCGAAAGCCTACGGTTTACCTGAAATAGAGAAAGGTGTTTTTCCACATTTATTTAATACTGTGGAAAATCAAACTTACGAAGGTCCTCTACCGCCCCTCAACTCGTATAGCCCAGATACGATGGGTAGTAAGGAACGAGAGCAGTTTTTAAAGTGGTACGATAAACACCTGCAAGATGGCTATGTGTTTAATTTTCAAAGAGAAATTTTAAAATACTGTAAACAAGATGTGACCATTTTGAGATTGGCATGTTTAGCTTTCCGCAAAACCTTCATGAAATTTGATGTAGATCCTTTTACTGAATGCACAACTATCGCCTCTTCTTGCATGCGAGTATTTAGAAAGAAATTTTTGAAAAAGGATCAAATTGGTATTATACCGCCTCGTGGTTACAGATTGACAGACAATCAGTCTGAAGTTGCTATACACTGGCTCACCTGGATGGAGCATGAAGTTCTTCATTGTGAGATTCAGCATGCAGGCCGAGGACAGGAAAAAAGATTACCAGAAAATATCGTAGTTGATGGTTATTGTGCACCGCAAGACGAAGATAATCACCGTGGTATAGTGTTACAGTTTCACGGTTGTTTTTGGCACGGTTGCCCTCAATGTTATAGAATAAACAGGGATACAAAATTAGCGAGTGGTGAATCAATGGATGACAGATATGAGAGAACATTGGGAATTAGTAATAGATTGAGATCAGCCAATTATCAGTTAATTGAAAAATGGGAGTGTCAGTTTAATCACGAGATCTCAGAAAATGAGGAACTCAGTCATTTTATTCGTGAAAATGTGGTGAATGTAAGACGAAAACCACTTGACCCGCGAGACGCATTTTTCGGTGGACGCACAGGTAACACAGTCAAGGTGTTTGATTGTCAGGGCCAAGAAAAGATCAAATATGTTGATGTGTGTTCACTTTACCCGTTTATTTGTAAACGTGGTATCTATCCCGTTGGTCATCCGAAAATTTATGTCGGTCAAGAGGAGTGTGAACGATTGATAGGTATCCAAAATGACATTTCACAAGTAAATGGTTTAGTTGCATGCGATATATTACCACCACAAAATTTATATCATCCTTTATTACCGGTAAAAATGCATGGTAAATTGATATTCCCGTTGTGTCGAACATGTTGCGAGCAGATGATACAAGATGACTGTCCTCACCAAGATCCCGAAGAACGCCTTTTGCGAGGAACATGGGTGTCGGAGGAAGTGAAAGTGGCTGTTACATTGGGCTACGTTGTCAAAGCAGTTTATGAAATTTGGCAATACGAAATAACTCAGTACAACCAGAGAGAACGTCAAGGAGGTATTTTTGCCGAATACATCAACGAGTTCTTTGCTCAAAAGGTTGCAGCGTCAGGATATCCACCAGACTGCATCACAGAGGAAGACAAGGAGCGCTACATCAAAGAATTAGAACACGACGAGGGAATAAGTTTGAATAAAGATGACATACGTTTAAATCCCGGTTTACGATCTGTGGCAAAACTCTGTCTAAATTCTCTGTGGGGAAAGTTTGGTCAGCGTGAGAACTTGACGAGAACGCTTGTTGTAAACAACCGAGAGACTTTGATAAATTTACTTACCAGTGCTGAGGTAGAGGTTAACGGTATTTTACCTGTTAATGACGAAACCCTCTACGT
Organism: Pteromalus puparum; assembly: GCA_012977825.3. Classification (NCBI taxonomy): domain Eukaryota; kingdom Metazoa; phylum Arthropoda; class Insecta; order Hymenoptera; family Pteromalidae; genus Pteromalus; species Pteromalus puparum. Next base: position 19,785,208 of record CM053170.1, on the reverse strand, counting down.
CAATTGGTGTTATAGAGATGAGGCTCTGACATCTTCGCTATCATCGTCGATGACAAACGTGGTCCTCGCTGCTTTTACAACGGCACAAGCACGTCTCAAACTGTTCGAATATCTGCATGCTTTGGGACCCCGAGCAATCTATTACGACACTGATTCAGTATTTTATGTTAGTAAAGGGGAAAGTGGCGAGTACGAGTTACCAATTGGTACGTCATTGGGTAGTTTGACGGACGAGTTAGCCGATAAGGGTGTTGGTACATACATTACAAGCTTTCTGTCGGGGGGCCCAAAATTTTATGCATACAAATGTAGAAAACCAAACGATGAAGAGGACTGTGTGTGCAAAGTAAAAGGTATTCGTCTGAACTACACGAATAGTCAGCTAGTCAATTTTGACACGATTCGAGCGATGATCACCTCTCCAAACATGGAAATAGTGCTGACTAATAGCGCTATACGTAGAACGGTATTTCACGACGTTATTACACAGGATGAGACCAAAACATGCAAGCCTGTATATGGCAAACGAAGATTTGTGAGGTTAGATAAAAGTTACCCATACGGCTATAAGAACGAGTCAGCGGCAACTGACGATTTACAATGATATACATCGAAACCCTGTATACAGATGGCGTTACGAAAGAAGCTGCTCATTGGCCAAGCATCTTGCTGGTTGAGTGCGACACACCTTCATTAACCTGATTGGTCATGATTCGTAGCCAGCGAGCTGATTGGACATTTGTACTGACGACACTGATGGTGGTGGTAGTGGTGGTGGTGGTAACAACGATGGCGCTAGCAACGGCCTCATCTATATTTAAGCAAGAGCGTCCACTCTAAAAATTATCAGTATTTGACCAGCTACACGACAAAACGCTGAAGGAAATTATTTGCTGTATTAAAAAAGTATGTATATCAAGAATGATTATTACGATCATATGAATAATATAATAATAATATTGTTGTATATTATATTAGATGGATTTAGAACGTCTCAACAAGATTGCTAGCGGTGGGTACCTCCCCACAAAGAAAGTATCCGAGCTGGAGATTGACCGTCATCACATGGTAACGTCACTGAAAGAAGTCAAGACACGTTTTGGTTCGAAGATTGTGGCAGTCCTAGACGAAGAATTCCAAATTTTTCTTCCCTCCCGGGTATCTTCTGCACTGATCAAGGACACTGAACTGTTTAACAGTTTAGGTGCTCAAGCCAATAAACTCCAACTTTTCTTAGATTATAAGGGCAATAATGGCATTGAGTTTACCACAGTTTGAAAATTTTTGTGAAGAAAAAACAATTAATATGAAAAAACGTGTACATTTTCAAGAGAAATCCGTAGTTTATTTAATGCGTACATGGTTATATGCTTATAAAAATGCACGTCGGGGAGAGTGGGAGCAAATAGCCCGTGATCGAGAGCGTTTTCGAATGAGGATTGAGAGAGCTGGTAAAAATATAACGATTGTACTTTTGAAAAAACTTGATAAAATATCTGTAAAAAATAATATTATTCACAATGATGATTTTTCCCAATAAACGTATTTTGTACTCTTCAATGTGTCTATCAAACATTTCTTAAACCTTTATACCAAACCTAATCATTATACAGGCAGACACAAAACATATATTTTTATATTAAGTACTTATTTCAGCTGCTGTGATTATAGATGGCGCCATACTACGTCGAAGGTGATTGGTCGAATATTCCACCGTCGGCAATCTGATTGGTTGTGGTTATGTTAGTATTAGTATAATCGCGCAAGGTTTCATGTGAAGGGTAAAGCGAGGCAATGCACACGTGATTGTCTCAGTAACTATTATGGATACACGATGGAAACATCCGTTTACCTCTATGCTGTGTGGTCCAACGGGATGTGGTAAAACGGTGTTTGTAAAAAAGTTCTTAAAAGATCTCGAGCGCATGTGTGATACCCAAATCGAGCGCATCATTATCTATTACGCAGAGTGGCAGGCAGGTTATAAGGATCTTCAAGGCAAGAACGTGGAATTTCGTGAGGGTCTACCCCAGAGTAGCGACTACGCTAATGATTCTCGTCCTAAACTTATGATCATTGATGATTTAATGCGCGAATCATCGACCAATGGTGGTATAGTCGACATTTTCTCAAAGGCATCCCACCATCACTCGCTCTCAGTGATATTCATCACACAGAACATCTTTCATCAGGGTAGAGGACAACGCGACATATCTCTGAACGCACAATACATTGTAGTTTTTAGAAATTTGCGTGACAAATCACAAATACACCATCTCTCACGTCAACTGTGTCCCGAGGATCCACGATTTTTGCAAGAGGCTTACTGGGACGCCACTTCGAGGCCGTATGGATATCTTTTACTGGATTTAAAGCAGAACACCCCAGATAACTGCAGGTTTCGAACCTGTATTTTCCCGGACGACGAGTTGCATTACGTCTACGTGTCACGTAATAAAAAAATAAAGGGCGGCGATACGTCGAATCTCGTACCAATCGTCTCGTTGTGATGGATTCGCCTAAGAAGCGACATCCCTTTACACGCAAGGATGCTGTCATTTTGAAAGCACTGTTTCATCTGAACAATAAGCAGCGAAAGGTTCTCTTGCAGACAGCCGATTCGAAACTAGTGCGTCATATTTGCGAATGTGCCTTGAATGTGTTGATTGGTAACGTTCCACTGGACAGGTCTCATAAGTCACGCTTACGCAAACACGCAAAGACTTTGCGAAAACTAGCCGAACCTTGTGTCAGTCTATCGAAAAAGAAGAACATTATTATACGGCGCGGTGGGTTCTTCCCTGCGCTATTAGCACCAATCATTGGTACACTGCTAGCTAGTATCATTAGTAAGTAGACAAAATGGAACACGCCAAAAAGATGGTGCTTGTGCCGCACGAGAATGTTGAACGTCTTCAGAGTGTATTAGCAAACGGTTGCCGAGGTACTGGGGAGGGTTCTATACTAAAGACAGTTCAAACACCCGGTTCCGTCATGACTAGATTGGATGCTGAAATGAATAACATACTAAATTCGTCTACTTACAAAAGTGATCGAGAAAAATGGGGTCAATATCGGACAGTACTACAGCGATATCTTCAATTTAAAAAATGTCAAATGAAAAAAAAACGACTACGACGAAGACGACAACGGCGATGGCAATTATGATGACAACGAAATACAGAGGGCCGAAGAAGAGGATCGGGTGGATGCAGGTATCATAGAGAGTGTACCTGTAAAGTTCAGACAGAAAGCTGGTCACGTATTGCGTAAATTACGAGTTAGTGGTAACATTACTTGGGATGCAAACGGCGTCGTGACAATAGGTGGTGTTCGTATACACAATGCCAACATGATCGATCTGATAAATGATACTATGAGAAATATAAAATGCTCACCACCATTTGGTCATACGCAATTTGCCGTTGCTCTTCGTGAATCATTTATACCAAGAGAATACATCGGCAATAATCGCGTTTGGAATAACATGATAGCTAGTGCATCGGGTGTTGATCTACGTAGGAATTCTACACCAGTACTGCCAGGTGGTGCTAGCGGTGCTATGCCCCACCAGATTTTAACGCCAGGTGGCTTGAATCATCTATTTAGTACACCACGTCGTCGTGCTGAAAGTGGTAGTCGTGCAAGCACCAGTGCTGACGACAGCGAAGCGGACGAAATCAGTAGTGGTGTAGCAGCGCGAGTGCTAAAGCGAAAAAAAAGAACAGTCGTGGGCCAAACGAGTGCGAAAAAGAAAGTAGCCGTATCAAATTCTGAAGTTACATCATGGCGGCGATTGAGCGGAAAATTCAGCCCGAGCAAGAGACCCAAAACACCATCAAAGAAGACGAAGAACAAGAACGAATGAGTGTGAAAAATAGTGCACTGGATGAATTGATTGATCTACTACCGTTTGAAATGCATGTACCCGGATACAAATTCTGTGGTCCGGGTACAAAACTAGCAAAACGTATTGAACGTGGTGAAGTCGGTATCAATCCGTTGGACGAGGCGTGTCGTCAGCATGATCTAGTCTATAGTGAAAAGTAAGGCAATCGACGCAAGGCTGATCGAGTTTTAGCTGAGTATGCATTTTCGCGAATGCTTGCTGATGAAACAGCCGGAGACGAGCGCACGCTGGCTATGATGACAGCCTGTTGCATGGTGAGCAAGATAACTTTCGAAAAATTTTTTTCACGCATCAGGAGAGCACTGAAGAATAAGAAAAAAGTTCACAAGAAAT
>CM053170.1:19760273-19771692 GCA_012977825.3 Pteromalus puparum | reverse complement strand
AAAAATGTTAGTAATAAAAATATTTTTTGTTTTTTCGAAGGATTCAAACTAAGCTTGACCCATTAAAAAACCGCTTGAGAGAATTTAGGATACATTATTCTTAGAAAGGTGGGGGTATTGTATTATATATCATATAATCAGAATACTTAATTTTCAGATAGATATTTTTTCAGATATAATCAAACAGAATGTAAGTTTTTTCGAGTAAAAAAATTCAAGAAAATTCCGATATTTTTATCTTTGAATAGCTGATAATAGTAAAAGATAGCCCACTGACTATGAATTCAGACTTTTCTTTAGAATTGAGATATCTATAATACTGCTTACATGTTGTCTTCTTAATACTGTCAAGATTAACCTAATCATACTACATATCTAACATATTTATGAAAAAAGTGACAAAGAAATGTGTAAATGGTTGTTGATCATTGACAATAACTATGGTAGAAATGGTTATATTATTATAAAAATTAATCGATATAGCTTATATGAATCTGGGGAATGCAAAAAAATTATCCTATCTGAAGTAGCATAATGTCTTCTCAAAGATATCTTAAAAATAATTATCAAGTTAATTTTAATTATTTCTATGAAACACGTATGCCAATCTAAAAATTTGGCTTTACTTTCACAAATTGATCTTTATCATTATCAGATATTACAACGACCATTGTATAAATATAAAAAGCAAGAGATTGTCTCTTAATTGTGATCCTTGAACTAATACTGTTTTTTCTCTCAGATAAAGCCAGAATACTTAATAACATGCATAAAAAGTAAATAAGAGTATACACATAAATTTAATTCATTCTTTGTTTGCAATAATTTAAAAATCATAAAAAATTAATAAAAATATTGAAAAAAATGTACTGGAATATAATTTTTTTTAATATAAAGAGTAAAATGAAAAAATGTATAAAGTTCTTAATATTCCGGTCTTACCCATATAAGAAATAAAAAAAAAAGTTAATAATATTATTTAAATCACTTTAAAATGTAATCTCCTCTATTTTACGCCAATTTGAATTACATACGTGTAACATGCTGATTAGGTCAACACAAATATATTATGATTTGCTATTTAGAATAAAATTCTGTTTTATAATTATTGTCACAAACCAACAAAACTAAATTTATACACGAAAAATTTGTTTACAGGATACTTACCCACCCATTGTGAGCGACAAATATAAGTTACAATAAATGCAAATGAGAAATTTATTTTTTGCCGTGAAAAAGGACTTAATCTTTATTTATTCATACCATAGTAACCAATAAACAAAGTATCTTACCGTTGCTATAGAACCGATTCGTACATTCTAAAGTTATTTGTATTGAAATAAATATGATTTTTTAAATTATACAGAATTTTAAATGTAAAAACAAATTTAGAAAAAAAAATCTTACCTTTCTTTAAAAAATAAATTAAAGGGAAATATAATCCGCATATATAAATTATTAGCTGTATATAATAAAAAATTTTTTGAGAGTATGATTAAAAGTACAGAATAAAAAGAAGAATAATTGAATTGAATTGATTATCTTATAAAACACATTTATTTCAAAGCTATAATTAAGTATTGCCAGAAATAGAATACAAATTAAGAATATTATTCCATGAAAAACCAAGACAAAGTATTCAGTAAAAAAAATATTTTTTTAAAACAACAGATTATTTAACATCACTTAATATTTAATATGATTTAATAATTATTTAAAATCAATCTAGAAATCGTGTAAATGATTCCATATTGTTTAAAATAAAGGAAGAAAATGTCGAGTTTACTATGTTAACTAGAAGATAGTAGAGAAGTTCATTTCTATCTCAAATAGATTGAAAAAGCAGAGTTCCAAAAACGTTTATTTTTAAAACGTAATATTATTTCTCATAAATAATAAGAATAAAATATATTACATCCGTACTGCAATAAATTAAGGATAATACCTGCATGGAACTGTTCAATTATATTGAGATCAAATCATACAAACAATATTGCTTGACAGCTACAATAAGATTGTAACAATTCAAACGTTTAAGGGGACATAACCACCTTAAAATTATGATAAACTTATCATTACGTTTTAATGTAAAGTAGGTTAATTTTCTGTAATAACTTTATATGAGATCCATTTTTGTAACATATAAAATAAAATTAGGAAATAATTTAATTTTTTGGGGTTAAAAGAGTTTACATAGGCACATAGAAATACTGCAGTTTTTCTAGCTGTCGTGTCATGCTAATCCACATGATGATCGAATTAGACTTGAAGACCACTCATTTTGTTCCTTAGACAGTAAATTTCTAAATTAGTGTGCGGCTTTCTAAGGCTATAATTTAATACTGGGTTTTATTAATACTCCTCTTTTTATTTTAAAGTGATGTCTCTAACGAACAAAAGTCCGATTTGATGATCAGGTGGATCTGAATCATGTGGCAGATGGAAAAACTGCAATGATTCAACGAAACAGGGACAAGAGAGGGAGAGAGGGGAAGAGAGGGAGAAAGAGAGAGAATTAGAGGGAGAGGGTGATAGAGAGATAGAGAGAGTTAGAGAGAGAGAGAGAGAGAGATAGAAAGAGGGAGATGGAGAGGGACAGATAAAGAGATAGTGAGTTAGAGGGAGTGGAAGATGGAGTGAGAGAGGGAGAGTGAGAGAGATAGAGAGATAGATAGATTGAGAGAGAGAGACAGAGACAGAGTGAGATAGACAGATAGAGGGAGAGAGTTAGAGAGGGAGAAAGTTAGAGGGAGATAGAGAGAGACAGATAGCGGGAGAGGAAGATGGAGAGAGAGAGAGAGAGAGAGAGAGAGAGAGAGTGAAAGGGAGGGATTTTTTAAATGCTTAAGCAAAATGATGTATCCTCAATGTACTTTTGTAAATCATTAATATGTCAGAGGATATTACAACGTTCGATTGTAATCTGTAAAAGTTTCTGTTTTGAGGTTATGGCAATTTTTTCGACCAAATGGGAAATAAGTTGATTGCTTAGGATGTATTTGCAGCTCCTTCAGTATTTATTTCCTGATAAAGATTAATAATATTACTTCATGCTACGAAAGTTTACGTTTTAAAACAGAAAATATAGTTGTATTTGAGGTTATGACAGTTTTTGGACACAATGAGTGTTAAATTATTGGACAAAATAGTAGCTGAACTTCAGATCTTAATTTCCTGTTAAATTACCTAGAATATTAGTGAATATGATGGGAATTTACACGTCATAATAGAAAAAATACTTCGAGTAGAGGTTATGATCGGTTTTCGACAAAATGGGAAAATCAGATTATTCCATTAAAAATATGATATCCACTATAGGTATTTATTACCTCATTAACATTTTACATATCAATTCATATGACGAAAATTCCTGTATTATAAAAGTAAAATACCTATTTGAGGTTATGATAGTTTCTCAAGGCGAGGAGAAAATAAAATTACATGCTAGAAATCATGTTCTGCACTCCAAGTGTTCAATCTGCAATAATTCTCACATATGTCAATTGACATGTGGATTCTACTTGATTTTTCGAATCTTGGAGGTTATACCCACGTGAGGGCGGACATATTATGGCTTTGTCAATAATTTTTCATTAATCTGCATCAGTCCACCAACATTTAAAAAAAAAAATCAGGACCGTAAGTCACTTATACGAGGCGCAATTTTATTTTGACACAAATTTTCTCATTTGGGCCCATAGTGCGCGCCGGATGCTGCGTCTAGCGTAATGCGACACCCTCGCGATAAGTGGACCGAGAGAAATAAAATATGACGCGTTGCCGAGTCCCGCTGCGCGCTTGTGGGAAAAAAAACAGTTGCGGGCTACAAGCTGCTATAATTTTCCTTTTAAATTTTGGATAAACGAACTATGGTGATAATTATAAATGTCGAAACGGCTAACATCAAAATCGTCAAAACCAGGGGAAAAATCCTCGAAGCCTCCGCGATTATCGTTGGACTCGAAAAGGTGAAAACACCTGTGAAAGCGACGCGAAAAAGAAGCGATGATTTTAGCTATCACTAGGGAATCGCGCAGTTATCTGTTTCATGCCAGTATACAATTTTACTGAGAACCGTGGATTATTTTGCAAGAACAAGGAGGGCAGTCATAAATGTGACAAGAAATCGCCGAAAATGGCGCTTATTCTCAGCGTGTTGAAGTGGATAATGAAATATGCATGTATGTTTATATATGTATGTAATTATAAAAATATAATTGAAAATGTACCTGTTATAATGTTATTTGAAATGGTTTTGTTTGTACGATTTTGCACTGAAGCAAAAAGTACAGGAGAACGGAAAAACTCCTAGATTGTGCGAAAAGTTATATTACTGAGCATTAATATACAAAAAAAAAATTTTATAAAATTTACACCTGTCGATGTTGCGCCTATGTGAATATGTAATTTCGATGAATGATAATGCGAGTATATGCGATCACATAAGGCCTATTGTACACTATCTTGATTTTGTTTGGACAATTTGCGCAGCGAGCAAAAAGTCCAGGAGAACGTAAAACTCCTTTGTTATGGCAAAAGATTCATATTGTTGAATGTAGATGTCTGTAGATGTCCAAAATTATGTGCAATAATATTTCTTTCCCATGTAATATGGGAAAGAAATATGTTGTTGTATATGTATATATGTATATAATTTAATCAAAAAGTACCTGTCGTATTGTGATAAATTCACACCATGATTTATATTTTGACGTGAGACACCTGTGTGATTCTATAATGGGGAATGTTAGTGTCTCCGATTATTCTCTGTTAGAGTTCCAAAAAATTTAGTATGTTGTGTTGCGCGAATTTACGCGAAATGTGCACTGAAAGTCAATATCTGTATTCTGTCGTGTGTTCAAGTGGACCATAAATAAAGACGGTGACACTAAAAAGCTTAATTACTAAGAAAATGGGTTTCGGAAACGAGTGATGTAGATTATCGTTTGCTGTGAAAAAAGAAAATTTGGCGTGTCGAAATGTGACGATGGCAAAACTTATGCAATTTTAAAATTATCCAGATGAAAGATAACGTAGTGTTCAGTTTCAGAAATATTATGCATTGAAGACTACTAATTGGGACCAAAAGTTGTGTTATTTTAGGCTGAAACTTCAAAAGCCTTAGTGTCACGTTGAAAGAGAAAAACGTATAATTATCCATTACGCCGTCCGACGGCATGCGTATTGGTGCTATATTCTACTGTACGATTGAGAAAAAGCTAAAAAGAAAACAAGAAGGTCAACAAAGAGCGTTTGCTTGTTTACCGCGCTGTCCGACGGCCGACGTGTTAACGTGGTATTGCGTTTTTCAGTTAATGAAGAAAATATAAACGGGTTGAAAAAGTACACTAAATTATGCGTTGCGCCGTCCGACGACAAGCGTGTTGTATTATGTCTCATAAACGACAAAAATAATATTGAACGAATTGAAAAAGCGTGTGTGAACTATATGTTGCGCCGTCCGACGGCAAAGGTGTCACTTTCGATGAATTCTCCTTTTTATTTATTTGAATAAAAGCTGGTTGTTCGAAGCGGAAAGAAAACAGCTATTGGTAGTGGTGCATGGTCCGACGGCAAATTTTGAGGTCGTTCGGATTGTTTTGCGCACACTGTTTTCGGAAATTACGCCTACAAATTTCGAAAGTCGGATTGATTCGCAAAAAGGGTTGTAATCTGGTGTAGTTTACTAACTTTGATTATGTTGGCAAAAATGGCCCTGAATTTATTTTAAATTTACGTTAAATTCATACCGGATTTACTTTAAAAAGTGAAATTTCAATTTGAATTGAAAATGACACTGAATTAACTTTAATATTCTTGAGAAAGTTTACACTGACTTTAATTCCAAATTGTAGAATTTCAATTGAGATTCACACTGAATTTATTCTTAATATTTTTGCAAAAAGGTTTTTACTGATTTTATTCCAAAAACGTAGAATTTTACTTAAAATTTACACTGAATTTGTTTTTAACACTTTTTGCAAAAATCTATGCTGATGTTATTTCAAAACTGTAACTTGTATTACGCGCCTCTTCCTCATGATCACACGTACTATCCCCAGCCCCCCACCGATGTCGGCACAAATTCAACGCACATGAAAGCAAAAAACGCGGCATCCCGCAGGATGGCGCTCTACACCGGCTCCTGCCGGGACTCTCTCCTGCGCTCCCTCATTCCTTCGCTTTGTGCCGATGAAGCCACATCGTGTTTAAAGGTTAGAAACGGTTTCACTTTCTGAGAAGAGGACAAAGAATCATGGGTCGAAGATGACGCAGGGAGGACAGCAGCAGCAGCAGCAGCGAGGACGTATCATCGGAGGAGAGTCGTCGGAAACGTCATAAGCACACAAAGAAGAAGGCTAGAAAACATAGGCGTAAGAGCAGCAAACGACATCATAAGCGGCGCCGCGTGAGCAGCTCGCCGGGCTCTTCATCATCTGGTACGGAGTACTGTAAGTAAAATCGTCGCAACGATGCGGAAAAGCGGACATAATTAGGCTCTAACCTTCTTATGAACTGCAACAACTACACGCATATTATGCGTTGGCTCTAACTAATGCACGAGTTATCACTCGGGCTCACTGCGTGGCCGATGTTTCTCAATCGTGTACAGGCTCTAACCTGCACGAATTGTACAGCCTATTGGCGGTAATATGGCAGCTACGCGCCATCCTTCGGGGAAAACGAAAAGGGCTCTAACCCAGTCAACAACTACTATAGGCCCTAACCTATATGTACGCTTTTTTCGCCTCGCAACATCGCGCATATTGCGCTCCATCTGCGGTGAATGCTATAGCATTTTTGGGTTTTTTTCTTTGCCGGTTGCAGATTCTGACTACTACCCGGCCTCAGATTCAGAATCGGGAGATTCACGCAGACGGTCACGCTCTCAAACGAGCAACAAGTCAACTAACAAAGGTGACAAATCAGGCGAACCCGAGCTCAGCGGAGAGGTTCTAGCGGCAATCGGGAAGCGGACCTTCGAAGAACGGACTCTCGCGCCGCCTCTGCACTCGGAGCTAGTCGTACGCTGCAAGGACGTGATCGATCACGGGCTGCCTGAAGAGGAAAAGGCTAATCTGCTCAAAAAATATCCTCCGCCGGAGAATTGTCTATTTTTAGACCCGCCAAAACTAAATGCGGAGATAAAGCGGATTGCTCAACCAGTCGTCATCAGCAGAGATGACCGAATCATTGCGAAACAACAGAAGATCACAGCCGCTCTCTCAGCATTAGCCAAAGCTCAAATGACTTTGATCAAAGACGGGAAAGACTTGATTGATTTACCCGTTATCGAATGCCTTAGCGATACATCTAGACTCATGTCTGACATACAGCGTGACGAGTCAATGATTCGCCGTAGTTTAGTAACGTCCAACATAAACCCGACTCTGAAAGAGGCTATATCGCAAACTACATGTAGCGAATGGTTATTTGGAGAGAAACTGGATGAGATTGTCAAAACAGCCAAAGCTTTTGATGCGACAGCTAAGAATTTACGTGCGACCGCAAAGAACACATCAAGCCGTGGTTCAAAAAACTCGAACAACCCGCCCCGTCAACGATGGAAGGACCGTCAACAGAAGACGTCCGGCGGGTCCCGCCCAGACAGGTCGTACAGGAGACAGCAAGCATCGCGGAACTCGAGCTCGAAGAGGCAGCGGGAACAGGACAATCATCGCAGACGTTAGCAGAGAATCCTGTAAGTTCGATAGCAGGCAGATTGCGTTTCTTTGTAAACGAATGGCGGAAAATAACCTCTGATCAAACCATTCTGGTCATCTCTCAAAGAGGAGAATTGGAGCTGTAAAGAAAGATCTGAAGTTTCAAAAATTTTAAATGACTTATTAAGAAAAGGCGCTGTTTGTAAATGCGAATCAGTTCAGGGTCAATTCGTTTCGGGAATATTCTTAAGGCCTAAGTCTGACGGTTCGAACAGGCTTATTTTGAATTTGAGTCGGTTAAATGATTTTATAACTAAAACTCATTTTAAGATCGAAGACGTAAAGACAGTTAAGAAATTGATTACAAAAGGCGACTTCTTAGCAACATTAGATCTCAAGGACGCTTACTACTTAATACCAATCCATAATTCTAGTAGAATTTATCTAAGATTTCGCTTTGTTAATCAGCTCTATGAGTTTGTCTGCCTTCCGTTTGGCTTAAATGTAGCGCCGTTTGTGTTCACGAAAATACTTAAGCCAGTAGTGGCTTACTTGCGAAATCTAGGCCTACTATCTAATCTATATCTAGATGATTTCTTGCTTTTAGCGAATTCATATAAAGGTTGCTTAAGAAACGTCTCTATAACAAAATCTCTCTTAGAGAAACTGGGCTTTATTATTAATTATAAGAAAAGCAAACTAGTTCCAAAACAAAAGTGTACCTACTTAGGATTTATTTTTTACTCAACAAGATTGACGATAGAACTTCCAGACGAGAAACGGAAGGAAGTAACGCGGATCGCTAATCTTAAACTCAACCAGAAGATTAAAATAAGAAACTTCGCAAAATTGTTAGGGTTTTTAGTTTCTTGCTGCACCGCCGTAGAATACGGCTATCTTTATACAAAAATATCCGAGAGAGCAAAGTTTTTAGCGCTTGAAGCGAATCAAAATAATTATGAGGCAAAAATGATTATTACAAGCGAGATCTTAGAAGAATGGAGGTGGTGGAAATATTTAGATAAGCTTTCGATTTGCCGCATTAGAAACTCCGCGTATGACTTAGAAAGCTATTCAGATGCGTCCCTCACCGGTTGGGGAGCTTACTGCAACAGGATAAAAGCTAATGGACATTGGACAGAGAACGAAAAGTCATACTTTATAAATCAGCTGGAACTCCTAGCAGCATATTTTGGGTTGAAAGTTTTTGCCAAAAATTATAAGAATTGTTTGGTCTTACTTCACATAGATAATACTACGGCTATTTCGTATATCAACCGAATGGGAGGGGTCCAGTATGAAAATTTGAACTCGGTCACAAGAAAGATATGGCAATGGTGTGAGAAGAGAAAGATTTGGGTCCATGCTACGTATATAGCTTTCAAAGACAACAAAGAAGCTGATACGGAATCTCGACGGCTACAATCAAATACGGAAATTGAGATTTCGAATGTGATTTTTCGAAAAATATCAACGCTATTCGGTGAGCCAGAAATAGATTTATTCGCGAGCAGATCGAACGCCAAATGCAAACGTTACGTATCATGGCAAAGGGACCCCGAAAGCGTTGCTATTGACGCTTTTACAATTTCTTGGGAACAGTTTTATTTTTATGCCTTTCCGCCTTGCTCAGTTATCTTAAGAGTTCTCCAAAAAATAAAAGATAACAGCGCATGCGGTATCGTGGTTGTGCCGAAATGGCCGGTTCAACCATGGTACCCGCTTTTCTGCTCGATGTTAGCTTCGAAACCATTAGAATTTCCAGCTAAAGATAATCTTTTATTTTTTAGTAACACGACGGACAACTTCTGGAACAAGTCTACCCTGGTGGCCGGGATCTTGCCCGAACAGCTCTAACACAGAGAGGAGTCCCAGAACCAGCGTTACAGATTTCTCTCTCTTCCCTTACGGAGTCGTCCTACAAGCAATATGAAACATGCTTTAGAAAATGGTGGAATTTTTGTGTACAACAAAAAATAAGCCCATTCGAGAGTTCGAAAAAGCATATCTTGCTTTTTTTGACTAATGTCTTTGATACGGGCGCGGCACACAGTTCAATAAACTGTTACCGTTCAGCTGTTTCGCTCTTGGTCGGCCCAGAGATGGCCCAAGATGAGAGAATGAAGCGATTTTTTAAAGGATTGTCAAAGATAAGACCATCCAAACCGAAATACGATTCTACATGGGACCCTAAAATCGTACTGGATTATTTTTCTAAATCATCAGGGAACAAAGAATTATCATTAAAATCACTTTCTATGAAATTAATCAGTTTATTAGCTCTAATCACGGGTCACAGGATGCAGACCTTTTCTTTGATTAACATAGACAACATAACATTCAAAAAGGATTCGACCGAAATAAAGATACCAGATCATATTAAAACTATGTCCCAAATAGGAAAACAACCGGTGTTAGTATTGCCGAATATTTAAGGAGAACAGGAAGATCTGTGCAGCATCAGAGCGTTACAAATTATATAAACAGAATGAAGAGATAGAGGTGATAATCAAATCACTTTTTCATTCGCAAAAGAAGCCTTATCATAAAGATTAGTTCGCAATCATTAAGCGCTGTTGAAAGAGACACTTAAAGGCTAGTGGCATCGATACAACTATCGTTCACTGACTGCATTCAACGAGAGCATGGCTCGACGTCAGCGGATCACGAAAGAATGGGAATAACATATAGAAACATGCGTAAAACAGGCAGGCTGGACAAAAACGACTCAATACGTTTGCAAAATTTATAATCTGCGGTTTAAGCATCTCAGACGCTATTGGCAAAAGCAATTCTTATTCTAAGATATTAATGTTCACTTCCTTGTTCTTTCAGAGTTAAAATAAATAGTTTTGTGAAGAAAAATACGGAATGATTTTTAAATTTCGTATCGGCTACGTCAGCCATCATGGCCGTAACATGCTTTGGAAAGTCGACGTAGTGATTATGAGGAAGAGGTCGCGCAAACTACAATTATATGATTAAACGAACTTACCGTGTAAGTGAAGTTCTATCATAATTGTATGAGCGGCCTCTCCGAAATGATATATTCCCACCCACCAATATTTAGCATATCACCCCTTCTCAAGAAGCAGAATCTTGAGCCCCGGATCTATTGATTCGGCATAAGGTTGAGGAAATGAGAAGCGCAGAGAAGAGTCCGGGCGGAGCCGGTGTAGAGGCGGCCATCCAATCGCGGATGCCGCGTTTTTTGCTTCATGGGGTGCGTGAATTTGTGGCGAACATCAGGTGGGGCTGGGGCTACTACGTGTGATCCCATGTTCGAAGGCGCTCTCATACAATTATAAATAGAACTTCACTACCAGGTAAGGTGGTCGTTAATCACTGATAAATTTAAATTAAAATTTACACTGAATTTTTTTTAACATATTTTGAAAAAATGCTATCCTGATTCTATTAACAAAAACTGTGCAAATTTTAATTGAAATTTACCAGCTCGAATTATTTATTTAACACTTTTTGCAAAATGTATGCTGATTTTATTTCAAAAAATGTTGAATTTCAATTAGAAATTTACACTGAATTTATTTTGATATTTCGGCAGTCGATTACTGAAGTTGATGGGAAATTAATCAAGGAAAATGCACGCTGGGAACAGGTGGAAATGAGTGATCGCCAAACCCGCGGAAAGTAAACAATAACAACTATGCTATGTAGATACCTCATATAATCTACCCTTGATTGTGCGTGCGATGAAGTGAATAAGTACTGTATATACTCAACATTGGTCACTA
>CM053170.1:19731053-19741944 GCA_012977825.3 Pteromalus puparum | reverse complement strand
CCTCACCATCGAGAACGAGAATTCGAGCTTTGATATTTCCGAAAAGTCATGCGCAGAGGCCCCTCTGCAGACCAAAGCCACCCAAATTTCCCAGAAAGCACCCACAGATAGACCGGAAGACAACTACGATATCGTGCCTAACATACTTGCAAGCCCGAACTCGAGAGCAAGTACGTCCGCGGCGAAGCATATCAGAGACGCGGTAATAACAGCGACACAAGCGATGGCGAAAAAACAGCCGCCGCTGTAACCGCAGCTTTATTACACGAAAAGATGAAGCGATACGTCGTGGCCAAGCCAGGCCCCGCGCGAGAATCCACCTTGGGCTATCCCCGAGAGCCAAGAACCACAGCCCTTCGTCCACTTGCAGTCTCTAAACGAGCACCCTTTCCGATACACCGCGGCATAGATAGAAGTCTTCGAATTCGTTCCTTACGGCTAATATTTCACCGGCTTTGTAAATCAGCGCGGCATCGTTACACTTTTTCTTTATTTTGCTCGTTTTTCTCGACTCATCGGAATCCGACATCGCCTGTTTCATTTTTTGGTTATTATCCACGCCTAGCTGTTTAATCGCTCGCGCGCGGAAAATTCTGCCCGGCGGTGCGCCGGCGTCCTCATCTGGATCTGCCTCGATTTGCTTCTCAGCTAATTCTNGAATAAGGCTTGCGCGATATTTGGCTTTGGATAGTTTTTGTCTTGCGCGTCATGATACTCCGTGGTGCTATGTAATTTAAATACTCTTTTGCCCCGGGGGGTAAAATTACACCGAGGCTCGAGCTGTTTGAAACGACTGATTGCACTGAAATCCTAGTCGCGTCGGAGTTCGACGATCTTTCGATGTCCGCTGCGGCCATTGATGGTTGCACGATTCGCGGCGACGCCCTGAATTCGATCGATTCTGCGAGTATCTTTCTTACACGCTCGCGCTCGGTTTTCGACAATGTGTATCTATTTTTACCAGCTTTCTTTAACGAAGTATTAGTTAAAATACATCCGAATCTCGTGGAATCGCGATAGTCCAATGCATATGTAAATTTACAATTTTCGATTTCGGTAAACCATTGAATTTTGATCACATCGTCGCCGTGGTAGATGTCGTGAAGCGCGCGGCATAGATAGAAGTCTTCGAATTCGTTCCTTACGGCTAATATTTCACCGGCTTTGTAAATCAGCGCGGCATCGTTACACTTTTTCTTTATTTTGCTCGTTTTTCTCGACTCATCGGAATCCGACATCGCCTGTTTCATTTTTTGGTTATTATCCACGCCTAGCTGTTTAATCGCTCGCGCGCGGAAAATTCTGCCCGGCGGTGCGCCGGCGTCCTCGTCTGGATCTGCCTCGATTTGCTTCTCAGCTAATTCGTACAATTCTAATCGCGGTAATTCGGGGTTTATTTCGCCCGGTTTGAGCACAGGATTGCGCGAGAGCGCGTCGGCGTTCGCGTTTTTGTCGCCTGGACGGTATACTATATCGAAGTCATATCCGACAAGGGCTGCTTTTAAACGATTGAATCTTAGATCCGGTTTTTTTGATATGTGAAAATGTTTTAACGCCTCGTGATCCGTGACTATCGTGAATTTCCGACCGTATAAATAATGCCGAAATTGGTCTTTAGCAAACACGATCGCAAGCAGTTCTTTATCGTATGTGGGGTATTTTAACTCGCTGCCCTTTAGGCAGCGAGAGGCATAAGCGCATGGTTGATCTTTTCCCAGCTTTCCCGTGCTTAGAATGGCGCCCAGGGCAAAATCGCTCACGTCAGTTGTTACAATAAAGGGTTGCTCGAGATCTGGCGCCTTTAAGACTGGCTCTTTGCACATTAACGATTTTAATTCATCGAACGCGGCTTGCTCTTTTGCTCCCCATACGAATTTCGTGCCCTTCTTGAGAAGCTTGAACAGCGGGTATGCCACTTTCGAGAAGTTCTCTATAAACCTCCTATAGTAGCTAAACAAACCTAGGGCCTGCTTGAGCTTTTTGGGGTTAGTGGGGACCGCGTATTCCGCCATTGCCCTTATTTTTCCGGGATCGGTTTTAATAAAACCACCGCCTACGATGTGGCCGAGTACATGCGCCTCTCTTTTTAAAAACTGGCACTTCCTCGGCTCCACCGTCATGTTGGCGTCTAGCAATCTTTTTAATACCCGGCGGAGACGCACTCTGTGTTCGTCGAGGGTCTCGCTGAACACCATGAGATCATCGAGGTATATCTCGACCTCGTCTCCTTGGAGTCCGGCCATTGCCAGAGACATAGCGCGTGTGAATGTTATGGTAGCTTCTTTTAGCCCCATAGCCATTCTATTAAATTGTAATAATTGATTCCCGTGTCTGCCGTCCGGCGCGTAAAATGCGGTTAAGTGCGCGGACTCGGGATGCATCTCTACCTGGTGATAGCCTTGTTTTAGGTCCATCACCGTTATGTAGTTGGCAGATGCAAGATGCTCAAGGATATCGCTCGTGAATGGAAGAGGATGGCAGCTCCCCTCCGAAATTTCGTTTAATGCCCGGAAGTCGGTTACCAGCCTGAATTTTCGGTTACCATTTGCATCTGGCTTTTTTGGGACAATCCAAAGCATTGACGAATAGTCTGAGTTTGACGGCACAACGATATTCTGTTCGCGAAGCTTCTGCAATTCGCGAGTCATGTGTTCTTTAAGCGCTGGCGGGAATCTGAAGCGTTGGCATTTTACCGGTTTGTTTGATTTTAATATGATTTTATGTTGTAAGAGGTGCGTCGCCGGTAGTGGTTCTCCTTCGAGACCAAATACGCCCGAATATTCGTCAATTATTTCACGAATATATTCGACTTCTTCCGCGTTACAACCCTCCAAATCGGCCAGCTGCAAAATTTTCTCGACTCTTTCGAGCCTGGCCTTATTGTTTGCGCGCATTTTTTCGTTCAACACGTTGACTTCTCTATATTTTCCTTGTAATTTATTCGCGTCGAACAACCGTCTTAAACTTGCCGAAAATTCCGCAACCCGGTCAGGTGAGCCGTCCCCATCGGCTTGATAAAGCGAATTTGCCGCGATTGTTTCGCATTCTTGCAAATCCACTATCGGGCTGGCAACCGATACTTCTGTTTCCCCAATGTTTATGCATTCTGCGAGTATGCGTCCATTTTTATTTTCCGCGATGAAATTTCCGAAGAGCAGGTTAGGGTGGAGATCCATCAGTGGGACCCATCCTATTTTCACACTATTATCTCGCACACGCACGCTAATTACTATTTTTACTCGTGGCGGTATAGTAATGCGCTCGTCAGTCTCGAAGGGCACCGATACGTCGCCGAATTTCAGGCATTTGTTTGCCGCATCGACGCACCCTTTATGCCTATCGATTGCGTCCCAGCCGATTATTCCCGCGTTTTCTATCGGGAAATCGTTTGGTACGACTTGGACGTTACATTCAAGGCCCTGCAGTTGTATAACTGCTTGCCCGAGCGTGTGCGCTGTGCCGGGGGTTACTCCCTGCACCTTTATTATTTTTTGTGTGTCAATAGGATAACCGGGTGCTAGTCGCCCGATTTTAACTAGAGTAGAGTAGAGTATACTTTATTTGAATTAACAAAATATGATATACAGCATAGATAGAGACGAAGTCATCATACAAAGCATAGTGCGGACGACAATAAATACAATAAAAACAATAAAAACAATCATACATACACTGTTAAAAATTGCTTGAAAATTCAATAACAATAAGTACTTGAAAATTCAATTTTGGATTATTGAAAATGAAATTCAATAACTTTTGATTGAATAACTTGTGCGCTGCGTTTTCTAAGTTGATACAAGTACATGTTACTGAAAAAACTTATAAAATTTTTACTCATTGAACTTATATTAAGGATCAATTCGCATTTTAAATACTTTTTTTCCTATTAATGTTTTTTCTCTTAAAGAAAGAAAGATCTTTATTTATTGCTATATACATAATTTGTAATAAACTGATTAACATTATTTAAATTAATCGAAACGTTTTTTGAAATTAAAGTATACATAATATAATATGTAAGTATAAAGTGACGTTCGCGATAGTATTAGACGTAATAAGGAGCTTTGTCAACGACATGAAAATAATGTAAAATCACGCATCTCTATACCCACGAATTATGAATATAGCACTTTGAACAACGTCAAACGGGTCGGTATCGCAGTAGCGGCCAGCGGACAGTACTACCGCGCATGCGCGTTGTCACTGCGGCCGCGCGCGGCGCCGCCGGGCGCGAGCGGCGAATAACGGCCGTTTAGTCGAGGAAATAATNATTTTTCGAGTATTCGTTTTCTCGATTTCTAATCTGAATCTGGTTTGTATCTTTAGTTCATTATTTTTTATCTTTTTTTTCCTTTTCTTAGGTATTACATTTTTTCTGCCTAACCTAAATATCTACTTTACTCGATTATCATAGATTTATAATTATCTGATGGACCTAGATTTAGTTTAAACGTATTTTGGTTAGAGTAAAAGATTTATAAGTTTATCAATTTGGCATATACAATCACACGGCTGAATTTTATCATGATGTTTTGATAGTTATAAGCTGTAATATAGAATTGACTCCATTTAGTTATCGTTTCTTTCATAGTACGATTTAAGCCCCTTTACCACGACAAGGTAGAAGTCCTAAAAAGGGGATTTTTCTTTTTTTTGGTTTTGTATTTTTATATTTTTTAATTTTTTATTGCATTTCATTCTTTTTTGTATTATGTTTGTCGTAATTTCATTTTTACTGTGATTCGTATATTTATATACGTTTAATTTGTTATTTCTTTTATAGTTTATCGCTATAATATTTAGTTATTCCATTTCCTCAGATGTGATTATAAATTTTGTAGCTTCAGAGGTTAATTGTTGTTCAGTTTTTTTTTAACGTTTTCGACAACTGCTTATGACTGGGTCTGATGAAACCATAAAATAATGTATTATATCTTCATTCGTTTGAGACCTTTGGAACATCCTGCTATGTTCAGCACGAGCTTTCCGAAATATTTTGTTGGAAGCTTCCTGCGCTTCTTCAGAATAATATCCTATAGGTTTTGGAAATTCAATCATAATATCACATCCGTGTATAAGGATTTTATGTACAGATGGTGGCATTTTGTACCAGGGGTACATTTCTACACATCTTTTAGCCGTCTCTAAGCAGTAATCTTTGAATAATACTAAATTAACTATTTTTTTACATGATATTATTTGCAGAATTACGTACAATCTAGATAAAAATTCCTCATTAACGCCTATAATTTTAGATACCTCTTTTGATTGAGCAAAGAAAGTACGCGCAACATTTCCCGTATTCGTGGCACCTGCACCTTGTTTAACTACGTCAACTGTTATTCTCAGTCTACTTCTTAACGACTTCTGAATTTCTGATTTTCTCACTTTTTTTAACTCTTTATTGACAGATCCTCTTGCTTCTCCCTTCTGAAAATCTAGATTATAAGAAATATGCAGTGCATACTCCATAAATCGAATCCAACTATGTAATATGGGAAAGCTAAATTTGTAAAATTCTGTATGACAATGAAGACCTAAGACATGATCTATATCATTCATCTTCTTAGGTCCAACTCCACAAATGTTACAGCGACTAGAAGCTTTTTGATTTGTTAAAACATTGCCCGCTTTACCATCAATCATGGTACACTTCAAATCAAATTTCACATTGAACGTCATATCCATAAAATCTATGATATAATTTTGGACTTTGTTCAGTATTTTGGTGATATTTGTGTAGTTTTTGTTTGTAATATTATCGTTTTCTTTAGTAAATATGAAATTTATTGGACGACAATAAAACGTAGACGAAGGTTTTTCATTAATCCACAAAATTTCTTCATCAATAGTTTTGAGTTCAAGAGGTACAAAAGTTGTAATGAACACAGATGCATCTGTAAAATCTGTGGATCATTAATTTCTGTATCACTGTCACTTGAATTCAAAATCATAGTATTATTTGTAAAAGACTGCCTTGTTGTTTGCTGTCCTGAGCTCCCATCCATACCCCACTTTCCTGAATAAATAACATTTTGATTTGAAGCTTGTAATGCATCTATGTTTAATGTCATCAAAATTCTCTTTAAGGTATGATCAAGCAAAGATATTATATGAACTTTGGCTCCAGAATCAGAAAAATCTATGTGTTCGGGGTAACAAGCCTTCTTGGCATCGTTAATCGACGAATAAGTTGGGTACAACGTGCCTCCATGCATATCACTGGTATAATCTTGTAATTTTGTATACTTGCGTATTGATAAATCTAAATCTAGGTACATAGCTAAGGATTTATTAATATATTGACTATCAAAGGGAGCTTCGTGTTTAATTTTAAGTGCTGTAACTAGCTCTTCTTTTGTATGTTCTTCAGCCAAGTCAATTGCTCGTCTACGTTTTGTTTTTGAAGATCCTTCTTCATAAGACAAAAGTGGTCTTCCTACTTTTTTGGAATTTAAATTTATTTTCGATTGAGATAGATTAATATTACTAACTAATGTATCCAAATTTAAAGAATCGGCATCTTCGCAATCTAAAATAAAAGTTTTCTCAAGAAATTCTTTATATTTTGACAGAAAGATATCTTTTTTACGGGTAACGATTGCCCATTTACGTTTATATTGAATCATAAAGTTTGTCTTTAAGAATTCAAGCAATTTTTTTTCCTCATTTTCTGAAATTTTATATTTTAACTTGAGATCTTTCAAAATAAATTCAGCAGAAGACTCTGAGGGATTTTTATTATCCCATATCAAATTACAAAAATATGAATATGTTATATGGATCGACATTTCTTGTAATATTTAGCAATTTAAAACTTTTTTTTTAATATTCAGCTTTTAAAACGTTACATAAACATTTCTAACTTTGTTAATGGCTCAGTATTAGTATATTTAAAACAAATCAATAATAGTATATATTATCTGCAAATAACGATTATAATGAGACTTCTAGTTTTAACAATTATTTACCGAAGCACTGTATATCGCCACTTTCAGAATTAATTGTCCTCTAAAATAGTAGTAAAAAATAATTATATAAAATCTTCGTTTATATGGCTTTACAAGTTTATTTTTAAATTCGTATTATTAACAGAGAAATAGAAATGTAAATTCATCTTTTTATAGAAAAGAAACTGTAGCTGTGAATAAGATGTATACTTCTATTACATCTTATTTATATTATTTTTAGTTATATTTATATTTTATTTATATGATTTATATGAATTAACATGGTATTAATACACAATGACACTTAAATTTTCAGATAATGATTTTATTAATATTATTAAACTTTAAAACAACTTATTATGTTGAAGCTTGATACTTTTAGTTTTCTTACTACTAGTAACAGTTTTAGTCTGCTGCGATTTCAAATACGAATAATGTAGCTCTAATTATAATTTTTATAAAAATTATATTTAAAAATATAATACTTTAAGATACTTTAAGAACAACAGCATGTACCTATAATTGTAAAGCCATATATGTTTCAAGTGCTATAACTTATGTATTCACAAAGTTCGATATAATGGTAAAAATATTATCAAAGTTCGATATAATGGTAAAAATGGTTTGAACATTGGAAAATAGAGATATAATTATTATTATCATACAAGACATAAATCATTGCTTTTGTATGTAATTTATTCTATAAATAAGTACGTTATCAGTCAATCGAAGTGCATATAGTTAATACTTTTATTTTTTTCTTATTTTTATTGCAATAGAAATAAAAAAAACCGCTGCCAATTCATTGGCACGTAGCTTCCTCCAACTTAATTTATAGTTCCAATAAAGAAAATATTGTTTAATACATAGTAGTATAATGCTTTTTTAAATATTTTTAAATAAATTTTCCATATGCAAACTTAAAAAAATACGTAGCCTAATCATTAAATTTATGTTATATTCAAATATTATATATTTGTTACAAACAAAAAAACAAATATTATGTATAACAAATATCTGTGAAATCAAGAGCCAAAAAAATTAATATAGCAATAAGTTTGAGAATATGTTCTATAGATATCCAAATGGTTTTATGAAAATCTCATCTGATTTTCACGTGGTAATCACGGGATTTTTTCAGTAGACATTAATTAATTACGTGATTACTCACGTGATTATGAAGCAATGTATCTCGCGATTAATCATAGGATTAATCACGTGACTACTCACGCAATTAATTACAGAACTAATCATTATTGCGTAACCATAATTAATTAATTTATATTTTTATTTTTTGCAACTAATGCATGTCCTCTGTTACTTCGGGAATTGTGTGAATTTGATTGTGGTATGATAAAAGAAGCAAATCTTATAGGAATGTGTATAAAAGTTAAATATTCATTTTCATAACTTTTTGATCATTATATTATGATATATTGATTGTTAACTGTTAATAGGAGTCTAGACCAATTCTGGAATTTATGTACATATTCTTATACTACTTTAACCTAGCTGTATAACTTATTTCGTAACGATAGTCTTGAAATATCCTACGTTATAAGTGTCAAATTTGCATATTAACTACTTATTAACCATCATATTATGTTTGTTTGATGTATAACTTCTAGTAGAAGGTCAGACCCACTCTAAAACTTAATAGATATTTTTTTACTTTAAAAAGGCATCTCCATGAATTTTTTGGTCTAGATCCACGGGATCGAACCAGCAGAATTTCGTATTTAAAGGTTTAAATGGCAAATAAGGTAGCCTAAACATATATATATGACTTTAAGGATATTTTTATTGAAAAGGTGAGAAAATTTTACAAAAAAAAGTATTCTTATGTCTATAGTGAAAAATGCTTCCCTGAGCAGTTATCAATCATTCAAAATAGGCAAAAAACGCAGAAAATGCTTAGCACCTGCTTTTGACCCCCTATAACTCGAAGAGTATCGATGAAAAAAGTCTGAAAAAATTCATAAGACTATTTGGATATCTATAGAACATATTCTCAAACTTATGGCTATATTAATTTTTTAGTTCTCGATTTCACAGAGAACCATCCATTTATTCGTATAAATAATATATATATATATATATATATACACAATGGTATATATATGGGTATATATGAAGTTATATATACATATATACAACTTTACACGATTATGACAAATTCGAGAAAATGGTGAAATAAGGTGTCATTGGTCTATCGTTGCCTACAAATGCGGGAATGAAAATATCAAAATTATCGCAGTGATACCTGTTTTTAGGAGTATCAGGGAACCCTTTTCAAGTGGTTTTAGGGGGATACCTTGCGAAACCAGCAGTTGAGCGAATTTTGTCCAATTTCCGACACTGTGCGCCAGTGTTCCATCGCAGCTCACAGTGCAGTGCACGTTTGGCCTTGTCATCGACGATTTTTGGTTTTTGTTCCTCAGCCTCACTCAACATTGTTAATCTAAACAACCATACGGTGAGTATGATCATAATGAGTTAATCAGTGACATAAATTCTAGTAGTAGTACCTATAGTTTATGAAGCCGCTTGGTTTGTGTAGTTTAGAGGTTAGGATGCCGATTCGACTGTCGGTAAGTTTCGACCGAAAAACAAAAAAAAAACTCCGTGCCACAAGAACACGTCTCACTACCCGGAGAGACCATTACTTTGTCAAACGCGATGCAGTTTAATCACTCCAGTATAATCGGCGTTCAGCGTGCGTTCGGCTAAGTCTATCTGGCGACGCCGAGAGTTTACATGCATCGCGAAACGCGAGGTAAGGCTGCCGTGCGCTTTTGCCGTCAGCATCTACATCGGCTTACTCGATGTCGCCGTTTCTTACGTATCGTTTCTCCACGTAATGGGCTCTCTGTGTAGGCATAAATTTGAGATTCGAGAGTACGGATATTAGAATGGATATATTTGCAACAGCATTGGCAGTTCACGACTCCACGTAGGCTTCCTTGGGCCCTCGGAGGTCCGCGGCAGTGGTTCTGCGTCAGGATATCGATCTACCAGCGAGCAGTGTCAACGAGAGACAGTTGCAGCCGAGTGCAGTCTACCGACTACGTTCTTGCTTCAGCGGCCGTCTTTTATGCGACTCCTAACCTAATTACTAGGGTCCATTTTTTTGGTTTGTATGTTCAGTTTAATCTTCCCCCCCCCCTTTCTTTCTTGGTATGTAAGTAGATAACCAGTATACTTTTATACAATAATTTTTGTTTTCAATTAGTAGCAAATAAATTAACTATAGAATAAATGAAATGCATAAAATAGAGTAGAACTGATTCAAATAAATTAACTGAACAAAGATGCGACGTTGTACGTCGCAGCCGCGCAAATCGCATTTTGTTGTTTGCGCGGCAAAACCTCCCGATGCAAGAAAAGAGCCGATCGGTTCCAGCGAGGCCCGTGTTTTCTCGGATGCGAGCAACGTACCGGGAATTCATGGAATTCGCTGGCCGTCGTGCTCAAGGAAGAGCCCGCCGGTTCGAGCGGGCGCGAAACGAGCTGCCAATCAGCACGTCTCGCGCCGCACTTGGCCAATCGGGTTTCGTTATCGGTCGGGCCTTAACGGCCGACGGCGAGACGCCGAGCGCGCGCGCCGCGGCGCGACTCGGCAGTTCGTTGTGGATTCTCGGTGACGCAACACGTCAACGAGAGAGCGACGAGATGATGAGGGACCCAGTAAGCCGACGTGGATGTGAGCCGGTCGAGGGTCGGCTAATACCATATGATGACTGGTGGCGGCGACTGTGGAACCGATGGCATGCCGTCGGAAGCTGGCTGTCACAGGTCGCCCAGAATGCTGGCATACATAGGCGAGGTTCACGTCTGTAATACGTCATATATCGCATTCTCATATACATCATCAGCCATCTGTCACAAATTTGCATCCGCGGCGACCGCCCCGGCCGTTTTGATCGACCTGCGCTGAACGA
>CM053170.1:19712908-19724411 GCA_012977825.3 Pteromalus puparum | reverse complement strand
CAAATCATGTTCGATGACTTTTATAGATCGTAATATTTTTACAAAAGTTAAAAGTTAAAAGTCATCCAAATCAACAAAAGAAATAAACTGTACTCGTCTAGGGTACCTTCTCGCTTATGAACATTTTTAATTTATTCCTTATTGTAGCTTTACTAAGATCTAAAACTTTGAGATCATTGTTCAGCATATTGAAGACATTAACTGCAGCATAATAGCTGTCTTTTTGACTAATTGATTTAAGTGATTTTGGTATTTGTAGGTTTTTATTCCTAGTAATACTAGAGCTATTTTTATATTGCTCTTTTAAACTATTATAATGATATGTAACAGCCTCTAATTTGAATAACTGCTTGATTGATAATGGTAAATCGTTCACTGCAAAGTGATTTTTATTAATAATTTTCAAAATTTTGTTCTGTATTCTTTGAATTAAGTTAAGACAACTATCGTGGCTCCTCCCCACGCTATATACCATATTTGACATGGCTTTGGAAAAATGCATAATAAATTATCAGAGCGTTTTTCGATCAAAGAAACTCTTGATTTTTGGCAAAAATAAAAATCAGATATCTCGTTTTTTTTACCATACTTTCAATGTGTTTGTCCCATCGCATATTGTAATCGAAAATTACGCCAAGATATTTATGATTTTCTACCTTTTGATAGGATAATTACCAATACTTTTGTATATCTTCAGGTACGCTATTACAATAGTTGCCATACGTAATGAACACAGTTTTACTTAGATTTAATGAAAGCTTGTTCAGAGCAAGCCATTTGGATACCACCTCTAAACAATCATTCATCCTGTCCTGGGCAGTAGACCACTTATCGTCACTCGAGATGATGACAGTGTCGTCCGCATAAGACATGATGGTATCCTTTGGCATATCTATCAATAGATCGTTAACGTATAATATAAAAAATAATGGTCCTAATATAGTTCCTTGTGGAACGCCAATAGATATTTCTTTATAATCGCTTTTATAGTTAGAGATTTTAACGCTTTGCTTTCTATCGGATAGATAGCTAGTTAACAAATTTAAGATATTGCCTCTAATTCCATATCTTTCTAACTTACTAAGCAATATTGCATGGTCCACCGTATCGAAGGCTTTGGCCAGATCCAAAAAGGCTGTTATAGTGGGCTTGCTTTTGTCGAGATTTCTATAGATGATGTTAGATATGTAAATTCAAGGCATCAGTTGTACTCTATTTTTCATAAAACCAAATTGTTTATCTGATATAATATTACATTTGATAAAGAAATCAAGCAGTCTATTATGAATTATTTTTTCCAGAGTTTCGCAATATTTGAAATAAGGGAAATAGGTCTGTTAATTAGACATACAGCCACTATCGCCCCGGTGAAAATAGGACAATCGCAGCCCTCTTGATGCATCTGGCCCATGACAGCTTGTTGTATATACTAGATAAAAATACTATTCAATGGTTTACAATATGAACGCCATAGCCTGTATAATATTGGCCACTAATATGATCCTACTCTCTCCAGCTTTCTTTTCATGTCTTTATAACTTCTAGAATTTCTTGACAGTCAGTCGCGTTTACAAATAATAGATTATCAGTTGCTTGGCAGTTTGAGTTGATCATTACTCAATTGGAATTTATCGCTTAGTTCCTTTTCCTACGCACTACAATAGTTATTCAGTCATGCGCGTTCGCCATTGCGGTTTATCATTTATTTCTGATTGTCTACACATAATATTCATGCGCGAATTCTTTCCTTGATGATCTTTGCCTAATTGCAACTGATAGTTTTCGCATAGCAGCCTTTGAATTTTTGACTAACCACGTTTGATTTCATTACGTTCAATTTTACTTTGCATCTTTAATCGCACTTTATTCAAAATTTTCTCATAATTTTTGTAGTCGTTTTTTCAAAGTTATATTATGTGATACTTTTTCCATAATTTATACAGATTTCTTTAGTTTCAAGAGACTAATATCGCTCTTGTAATCCATTTTTACGTGGATAAAAATCCTTATTTTTCCACGCTTTTGTTTATAACATGTAGCTTTTTTCAAGGCAACTATGTATCATATTTATTAATTCTTCCATGGCATTGTTAGTGTCTTTCATAGTAATAATGCTTCCAGTCAACATAATTGGCAATAGTTCTTAATTTTTGAAATTAGTATATTGTTCAGAATTTAGATTTTCTATTGTACCTTTAAATTGAATCAACGCTTAGAAATAAAGGTAATGGTCGTTAAACGGAACATTTTAGTTTATATGAAATCAGTTCGATATTATTCGTTTTTAGCGAAACAATTATCGATGTTTTTTTTTTTTTTAGTTTATAAGTTTAGTTTATAGGATAGTTTGTAAGTTTTTGTTTAGTAATCCACTCTATGTACAGGCAAGCTATGTCTTGCCTCTGTAGAATACCTTAATTGGTATATGTAAGTGGAAATAAATAAATAAATAAATAAATAAATATGTTTGTTTCTTTACTGTAATGAATCAGATATATACATCGTATTTGAAATTGTAGAGCCCGAATTCATGTCATATCTTAGAGCCTACAGAATCAGAAAAACTATTTCCTACGAATGTTGTTCCTTACAAACAGTTTTACATTTCAAACCAATGAACGAATATAACCTTGGCAACATGTTATGTATCAAACCACGGTTTGGATTCGTGAAGCACCATCTTTGACTTTGCTCAACACAAAAGCATAGTACGTTAATTATAATTTTCCAATTGTAATTTTATGTGCTTGGTCATTGTTTAATTTATTGTTTAATTAATTGATTGTTTCTAAAACTCAACACAGTTCTTGTCTGCCATAAATATTGTAATTTCCATGGTGCATGTTTAATATTTTGCTCACGTTTGTATATTGGGTTTATCGCTTTAAAAAAGGTCAAAAATTTACGTGTGCTGTACTACCATTTGTTCATTATTAAGATAGCGCTATAATAACAGATCATTCATTTCATTATATTTATTCAACGGTTTTATTTCATTTGTCTGTGTTATTGTATGTAAACAGTATTCTAAATAGACATTTTATTCCATGAATTCTGTTAACAATTGAGCTTTTAACAATCACTGTTTTACTTGGTTTTGCACTTTATTAAGCATTTATGTAAATATTCAATTGTTCATCATTTACAAAAAATCTTAATTTCTTTCTAGAGTTCAACATGCCTTTTTTTACAATAGAATGTGCCAATAGTTCAAAAAGCTGTTTTATCAAAGCTGACTCATTAGATGATATTGTAAGAAGATCTACAGAAAAATTGGAACTTCCTAATGCTAATTATAGGGTCGTACTAGAAGATAAGAAAAGTAAAGTAGACGAAGACGTCCTAGAGTTTGCATTGCAAGATCCAAAAACGGTTATGAAGCTTTTCATTATGACTGATGATGAATCCAATAATATTCATAATAATACGAACAGCAAAGAAAGTAAATATTAAAAAACATTTTTATATTTGTAATTTCTAAATGGTATGCTCATGCAACTAATTTTTACTGTTTAATCGTTTTAGATGACATTATTGCTCCGTCCAATGAAGCACAGCCGTCTACGTCTAACAGTACTGCTCCTTCAAGTAAACAAACATTAAATTTGCAAAGTGGAGTTTGGAGTAAAATATGTCCTGACATTATGGAGAAAATTTTAAAAGGAGACCCGATAGAATTCACTGAGAAACAACAAGTAGTAAAAAAAATTGCTGAGTATATGGTTTACTTGAAAGATACAAAAAGAGGCACAGCTCAAAAAATAGCAGATATTATTTGTAAGACTTATCCGCGTACATTCGCAGACAAAATCGAAGGCGTTGAATGGAGTGATGGAATAGATACACTGAGAACGTCGATTATGAATTGTGTGAATTATAAAACAGGTTCTAAAAAAAGAAAAGCTCCTGTAGCAACTGTAGATGACGATGAAGATGAAAATGAAGTGCAGAGCAGAGAACATGATAATCCTAGGAATCAAGACGAATACGGTTGTACACAGTACGCCCCTGAACTTCCATTTGACGAAAATTTTAAAATTCATGAAGAAAAACGTCTGAAATTGGTAGAGCTTTTTCAAGCACTTAATCACGGTTGCCCGGAAGTTTTGGAGTTAATGGACAAAACCTATGCATTGCAGCGCAAAAGCATTAATGACGTAACACGAGTAATAGATTTACTTATTATTGAATGGCCTTTTCTAACGAACGATAAATGTTTAATACAACATGCTGATAAATTATTGGGAAAATCTATTCTTACAACCTGGAAAAACTCACTTCAAAATAAAGTGAAAACGATAAGACAGTATCTAAAGACTTGCCATACTTTGAAAAAAAATAAAAGCCAAGAACTAAAACAAATTATTCAAGAATGCAAAGAGGCGAGCCAAGTAAGAAAAGATAATTTTGCTGACAATGCAATTATTTTTCCACTGTTAGTATTATACATTCAAGAAGATATAGAAATGCTGTATAAAGTAGTTGATGTAAGTTTTTGCATATAGTGATATTTCTTTAAGTAATATTAATTGAATCTAGTAATAATAAAATTGTGACGTGGCCACACTCGGGGAAACGGAAAGTCTCCCGCGAGGCCCGAAGACCAGCACTATTATTTATCTAACGATTCTCTCCGCGAATCTCGGAGGAGGTTCCGCCGAATACTCTCTCCCTCGTTCGGGTTGGCAAGGGGGCAATCGGAATAAAAACTCGCTATTCTCGGTTTACTCTCTTTATTCACCCTCTACCTCAGTTCCCTCTTTACACTAATTCTACGCATTCTCTCTCTCTCTCATTCTCTCTCTAACACACTCTCGCTCGCGCTCTCCTCTGATCCCGCGTCCCGCGCACGAAACAAAGGAATACTCGTATCCGCGCGTCTCGTTGTCGAACGCCGCCGCGATCCCCGAAAAAGCCTGCCGCACGTCGTCGTGTCTTCGCGCCCGCGATCTCTCTCTCAACGCACTCTCTCTCGCTCCTTTGTTCTCGCTCTCTCACACGCGCAATCCTCTCGCACACGCTTTCTCGACTATTCAACCGACCCGGCACTATTGCGTTATGACTCGCCTCTGAGTACTTTACGTACTTATCCCCGGTGTTCGCTCGACGATGAGGGCTCTCGGAAGTGGGCTCCTCGGCGATGACCTCGGCACAGCTGCGTCTTCCTCTCACTCCCGGGATGCAGTGGCCCTGGAATCCCCAGGTCGTCCTCTCGTCCAGGCCTCTCCTCTCGTGCTCTCTCGGGTGGCTTCTCCTCGTCCACGGTCGTCCCCTCGTCCAGGCCTCTCCTCTCGTGCTCTCTCGGGTGGCTTCTCCTCGTCCACGCGTCCCTCACGAATGCCCAGCGCAATTCTACTCCCCACGATTAAAGACTCACACGAACAAAGAACTCTAATTCTCTCTCTCAAAATCTCTCCGGCGCATGTGTCTCACTCGGGAGTCACATCAGGAATCCTCGAGCGGGGAGAAAGACCGAGCTTCGGCGCTCGCTCCTGCGCTCCCCCACTCTCGCGGTCTCGCGCGCCCGGTCCCGTTGGCCGCCAACCGACGCTCCTGGCCCTCGTACAGCATACGCGGCTCGGCGCTACGTCACCTCGACGGCGCGCAGCTCTACTCGGCGCCGATTGGCTCGCGCTCTCTCTCTCTCGCACATTCTCTCTCTCACTCGCACGCACACTCCCCTAACGCACTGTCGCAGCAGTGCCGCACGCTGTACTCTCTCGTTTCTCTCTTCGTTCTTCTTCTCTCTCGTTCCTGGCGCCTCTGTCTTCCTCTGCTCCGGAGATAATCCTCGTCCGCGTGCTCAGTTCTCACTAGCGTTCACCTCGGACAAAAACCCAAAATAATTAGGAGAGCCCTGATTGTCTAAGACAATGTCGCCAGTGGTTCTCTCCTTCCGCGTACCTGCGACGTGCAAAAGGCACCGTCGCAATTCCCCTCCCCTAGACTCAATTAGTCCTTGACTAATTTGGTCTACGACCACGGAACCACTGTTGACGATTCGATAATAGAAGGAAAGACAACTCACCGGCGGCCTGGTCTGGCCTTATTCCCTGTTGTGGTCCTCTCCGTTCTATCCTCTCGTCCTTGGCGTTGTAGTTCTGCGGTGATCTCGTCTCCTCTGCTCCAAGTCCTTTTTACGCCTCCCATCTCCTCTGCTCCAAGTGGTCACCGCTCTAACGTGGTTGGTCCCGGAATGTGCGGCGTAAAACCGCTTCCCGGATCTCCGCAGGCATTCCCACCAAATTCTCCAGGATAGTCCGGGTGTCGTCGATTGGATCTCGTCGGCTCGACGGTGCGGGTTGTCCCAGGAATGGTGATGCCTGCTGCCCCTGTAGAGTCGGCGCCGGGTTTACTCTCGAGAGCTGCTGCGCCTCCCAATAAGCGTACGTTTGTGCCTGCTCCGACTGTCTTTCGGCGTCCTCTCGGCGACGAGCTACCACCTGGGCGAGCAACTGTTCCCTTAGCTGCAGCTCGTATCTCCTGAGCTGGTCAGCTTCTGTCGCTCTTTGCCATTCGGCTTGACGTAGCCTCTCTGCTTCAGCCCTCTGTTGCGACTCAAGCTCTCGCTTCCTCTGCTCCTCAGTGATTCGACGAACATCAGCTTGCCGAAGCTCGTCTTGGCGTCTCGCTTCTTCTCGAGCTTGCTACATCTGTCGAAGCCTCGCTTCTTCCTGGAAAAGAAACACTCTGCGAGTTCTTTCAGCTTCTCTCTGTCTCGTCTCTTGCTCTCTTCTCTCTTGTGCTCTTCTTTCTTGTTCTCTTCTCTCTTGCTCCCGAAGGTCTTGCTCTCGCCTCTGGTCCTGATAGTCTCGAACGTTGCTTCGCGAACGACCTCGAGAATCCTCAGGATACCTCTGCCTGGAGTTATCGGCTCGGCTGCTGTCCCTTGAACGTCGCTCCCTCAACTCCGCCTGGTGTGCTTCGTACAGCTGACTGCATCGAGGACACGTCCTTTCCTCCACCTGGCTCCTTCCGCAGTTGCGGCAAAAGCTTCGCTTTACTGGCCGGGGGCACTGCTTCATACGGTGTCCTTCTTGCCAGCAGTTGAAGCAGGCAAATGGAGGTGGATCGACCAGGGGGTTGATTGGAACGGGCTGAAGGTCACCAGCCAACGTGCCTCGTCTCTTCAGCGGAAACTGCGATCTGTTCGCAGCTCGAACTTCGTCGTCTCTTCCCTCTGCTCCAGCTTTCGAGTCGTCCCAGTTGACTTGATCGACGTTTATTCGTCCCCGTATCGGAGCAGGCGGCGGCGTGATCGACCTTGGAGGAGATGGCTGCGTCGAGAAGTAATCCTCTTTCGTCAGCTGCCTTCGAGGGTTCTCCTTCCTCTTCTTGGGTCTTCTTGCTGGCGAGCGACGATTGCAGCCCTCATCTCTCCTTGGGATTATGGCCACGGACCTGACCGATCGGCGAGGAGGTGCGCTCGAGTTCCCTTCTACCTCACGATCCCATTCTAAATCGTCCTCGCTGCTGGCATCGACGACTACTGGCAACCAACCCTTGGCAGGTTGACCTCTGCTGTAGTGCTGCATGGGTGGCACTCGTAAAGTACGAGTTTTGTTGCTCGTTGCCAACTCGTTGACGATCGCCGGCAGCTCTCGTGGTACGATCTTCGGTGACTCTTTCTGTCCGATGTAGTCATCGAGCTCCTTCTGAGCTTGCAAGCTCGCCCACGCCTCGTCGTTACTGCGCGTCTCATCGGTCTCCATCGGCTCCTCTGCGAGCAAGCGGGCTTCGTCCTCCGCATTGATCTCGCTTTCGGCTGCCATTTCGGCGTCTACCGCTCTCGAATCTTCTGCTCTTCTCTCTTCTCGTCTATCTTCCTCTGTTCCTTCTTCGTTCTTTGTGTTGGCTGAGCTGTCAGGATCGCCGACAACACCGACAACTCCGGCGACTGCCGCGATCACGGGTCTGCGCAGCGGACCCAGATAGCGCGGAATGCCGCCCTGCTGAATCGACCTCATCAGCTTCGTTATCGGATTCGGCAGCCCCGGGTGGAACCAAGCGTTGTTCTCTGGATCACTCGGGAAGTACTCGTCCGATAGAATACTGATGAAGGCCTCTCGCTCCTTCACCACCTGCTGCAGTTGAGGGTCTGGTTCGCTCCTCGCCCTTGGCTGCGTGCTCGTACTTGGCTCACTCTGCGACTCGTTCATCCTCTCGATGGTGGCGTTGCTACCACCTTCTGCCTCCTCTCCTCCGATCCCGTCGACTGGATTATCTAGGCCTACTTGCCCGAGTGCGAGAGGCTGCTCTGCGCTGTGCCATTTCAACGGCACATTCAGCGCACGCAGCTCCTCCGGTCCCGGTGGCTCCACGGCTCCCGCAGACGCAGGAGCGGTTGAGTCCTGCAGCACGGCCGCTTCCTCCCGGACAGTCGATGGCGATGACTCCTCTCCCTGTTGCTTCTGCTCCTCAGTTCCGAATTGAGCAGCGCTCAACTCTCCGCCGTTGACTAGAGTTGACCCCTCGGACGTCGGTGCCTGGGCCTCGGACGAAGCTCGCTTGTCGTGGCTCTCGTCTTGGGCGGCCTGGTTAGGCGGCGTTCTGGAGGGTGGCACCTCGGCCACGGTTGGAGTTGGCGGCATTCGGACGTCCTTCGGTTCCTGGTACTCCGGGAAGGGTGCGTGACGGCCCACAAAGCGGTCTCCCTTGCGCTGCCACGCTCTCGGCATCTCTCCGATCCACCTGAAACTGGTAAAGAGACTCAGAGACAAGCCAATAACTCCTACTTCCGGGGAGGAATATAGCGTTTCAGCTCCGTTACGTCCACCTTCGCGATCCGTCTACTCTGCCCGCTTCCGTTTCCCAAAACAAAAACCGTCGGCGAAAGAACCTCGGTTATCTCATACGGCCCCTCGAATTTCGGTGCAAGCTTCGCGGAGAACTTCTTCGCCGCGTCTGACAGAACATGCACCTTCCGCACTACTATATCTCCGACTTGAAATCTCACGTCTCGCCTCCCTTTATTATACTGCGCCTCCTGCTTATCACGCGCCTTATCTATAAATTTCGCAACTAAATCACGCAGCGCGTCTAATCTCCTCATCCTCTCGATCCAGACCGATGGGTCGATTTTCGCGACAGGTGCTTTTCCCTCGACTTCGCGACGCAAACTAGCTACCTGTCTCGGGTGACGGCCGTAATTTAAAAATGCGGGCGATACTTTAGTCGACGCCTGCACCGCTGTATTTACCGCATGCCTAAATTCGTGCACGTGTACGTCCCAATTTCGGTGATCCTGCTTAACGAAACTCGCGATCATAGTTTTTAACGTCCTATTGCTCCGTTCGACCGGATTCGCTTGAGGGTGATACGGCGGCGTCGTAACGTGCTTTATTCCGTACTCCTCTAGCGTATCCTTTAAGTGTTTATTATCGAATTCTTTCCCGTTATCTGTTAAGAAATAATCCGGCGCTTCCCATCGAAATAAGATTAACTCCTCTAACGCTCTCGCAACTGATTTGCCGTCGGCCTTACGCAAAGGCTTAACCTCGATCCATCTCGTAAATAAATCCTGAAAAACGATTAAGTATTTATGTTGAGATTTGCTCGGCGGAAATTCCATGAGATCAGCTGCTACTACGGCCCACGGACGCTCCACGATTCTCTTACCCATTAACCCCTGCTTTCCTGTTTGTGGCACCTTGTACATTTGACAAGTCTCGCACGACTGCACGAACGCGTGAACGTCGTGGTATACCCCCTTCCAGTAATAATCGCGCGCGACTCGATCATATGTTTTCTCGACCCCGAGATGTCCGGTCGACGGCGTGCAATGCGCCTCGCGCAACACCCGTTCCTTGCATTCATCCGGGACCACAAGACGCCATCCCTCCTCGCGGTCTACTATCGGATCGAGCAGCGGATCGTTTCGATACCGATAAAGACAACCGTCCTCTACCTTCCAATTCTGATATTTCTTCGGAAATCGCATCACGTCCCTCAACATCTGCAAATACTTCGGATCCCGCACCTCTGAAAATCCCGCAACCTCCTCCTCCTCCTGTTCCGTAGCACGCGATAACGCATCGGGGAAATGGTTCAGCGCGCCCTTGCGATGTATAATTTCAAAGTCCCACTGCTGCATCTCCAACGCCCAGCGTGCGAGTCTGCCTGTCGGATCTTTTAAATTACGTAGCCACTTGAGCGCGCTGTGGTCCGTGATCACGCGAAACGGATAACCCTCTAAATAAGGTCGCAGCTTTTTAATTGACCACAGAACCGCGAGTGCCTCCTTCTCGGTTACTGTGTAATTCTTTTCTGCTGCTGATAAAACGCGACTAACGTACACGATCGGGTGCTCTCCGTCCTCTTTCTCCTGCGTCAATACACCCGCGATCGTGTGATTACTCGCGTCACATTGTAATGTAAACGGCTTTGAGAAATCCGGTCTCGCAAGTACCGGCGCCTCCGTCAGCGCCTTTTTATACGCTTCGAACGACGCCTGCTGTTCTTCTCCCCAGGTCCACTTTTGTCCCTTGCGAAGGAGTTTTGCTAATGGTACTTTTAATTCCGAGTCCTTTTCGATAAACCGCGCGTACCAGCCGACCATTCCCAGAAATCTACGCAACGCTTTCACGTTCTTCGGAGCCGGATAATTGACTACCGGTGCAATTTTATCCGGATCCGGCCGAAGTCCTTCTCGATCCAATAAAAATCCTAAATATCGCACGCTCGCACAGCAAAAATCGCACTTCTTCTTGTTCACGACTAAACCAGCCCCGTTTAATGTCCGCAACACCTTTTCGGTCCAATATAAGTGCTCCTCTAGCGTCTCCGTCGCGATTATTAGATCGTCGAAATAATTAAACACGTGCGGTTCGAACTCTGGTCCGAATAATACGTCTAACAAACGTTGCAGTGTCGCGGGCGCGTTGCAAAGGCCGAATGGCATTCTTTTAAATTGCCATAAGCCCGAACCCGGAACTGAAAACGCCGTATATTTTCGACTTTCCTTCGCGAGCGGAATTTGAAAATACGCTTGCTTGAGATCGATTTTCGAGAGATAATGCGCGTTCCGTAGCCGATCCAGAATGGAATCCATATTTTTCATGGGATACGCGTCTTTTCTCGTTATTTTATTAAGATCACGATAATCCACGCAAAACCTATACGTTCCATCCCCTTTCGCAATCATAACGGGCGCGCTCGAATAATCGCTTGCACAACGCTCGATGATCCCCTCTTTAAACATTCGCTCGACTCCCTCAGTAGCTACTTGCATCATTATCGGAGAACGGCGACGAAATTTGTGCCTAATCGGGCGAAAATCCGTCACTACGATATGGTGCTCCGCTAGAGTTGTCACGCCGCTACCGCTCGGTTGTTCGGCTAACACTCTATCTACAAGCTCATCAACTTTTTCGCGCTCACTTGGCTCCAGTTCGCATATACTCGCGCACTCTGCGAAGATTAGCGCTTTCCCTCTCTTCGCATTCTCATTACGCAAATACGTGTGCCACGGGCCCTCAAAAACTCGCCATAGCTTCCTACCTAA
>CM053170.1:19691051-19712808 GCA_012977825.3 Pteromalus puparum | reverse complement strand
ATCCAAAGCGCTAGACCTGGTCATACGTTAGACCTCTCATACACGTACCTGCTTCTCTGAAAATAATTGACAGATTTCTGCCATCAAGCGCTGATCACGTAGCTTTTCCTCGCATGTGACAAAAGTAATGTAAGATTTTATAAATATAAGTAGCCGGCTAAGTCGCGTAGCGCGAGCGCACGGCAGATTTACCGACGTTCTCTCTTGGACGCCCGCGCGTGCCGCCGCCTCGTTTTCTACAATCTATGATTTTTATTATATCCCGCAGAAGACACACAGAAGATCGCGTTCTGCATTTGGTGGGAGGAGACGGGCGAGGTATTATCAGCGAACGCGGAACGCGTTTTATTAGCACGAATGCAAACGTGATCTAGCCGATTGGATATCTCGCACGTTCCTACTTGTACGTTTTTCTTCAGCTCCAGGGCGACGTCGCAGCGGCCATCTCGGCTGCGGCCTATGTTCATTTCCGCAAGCATCGATATAAAATTCCCTTTTCTAGCTGATTGCATAAAATAATTTAACTATCCCAACAACATTTTGTACAACAAATTCTTGGTAGGACTCCGTTTGTCGAGATTGTATATAATTAAGCGCGAGTGTTTATTCCGTAAGCAAACTTTGTACACCTAATGGCAGGTATTATTTTCAAAATAACTAATAAACATTATTGGTAAATGATAACATTTTATACTAAGGACATGTATTTACATGTTTAAAACACTTTAAACTGTCGAACTTAATATGTTTAAAAAATTAAATAGATTTTGATGCATAAGTCTATTGAAAAAATTATTGTTTTTGTAATATATTAGAGTGTATATGTTACAGTAGTTCTGCTAATTACAAATTAGTAGTTTTTTTATGTTTATGTTAAATTAAATTCTTGGTAGGACTCCGTTTGTCGAGATTGTATATAATTAAGCGCGAGTGTTTATTCCGTAAGCAAGCTTTGTACACCTAATGGCAGGTATTATTTTCAAAATAACTAATAAACATTATTGGTAAATGATAACATTTTATACTAAGAACAAAATGAATATGATTCTTCTTTCAATTTATTTCTGTAATTTTATACCCAGTACTGCCAAATCTCGGCTTCGATAGAATGTGGATATATCTAATATAACTCCAATTCGGATTCAACGTCTACACGAAAATTTAAAAGAAAATATTGATACTCTATCTAATCTAGCTTACTGGATTTTACGTAATCTACATGATGGTTATAAACAATTATTAACAAGGGCTGTAAGTCAAATTTATTATAGCGACTGGTAAATTATTATTTAAATTAAATTGATATAGAGACAGTTGCTGAGCCGAGACGGCCGCTGCGATGTCGCCAGAAGAGTAGAAAAGTCCCCAAAAGAAAAAAACCAGACTTTTATCCAATTAGGTATATAAATGTATGTGTTAATAGTAAGATATCGCGGACCTTGTTCTCTGATAATACTCTCCCGTCACCTGCCAGTAGGTGCAGACAGCTTACTCCTCTGTGTATTCTACCAGATTCTCAGTCGCAATGACCAAATCTCGTTAAAAAAAAATACATCAAAATTGGCTGCATCATAGGTTCAAGAACTCTCGAACGCTTACGTACGCTGCCGATCTAGCACGGCGGACATTCCGTAATGACCTTATACCATTCTACTGATTTTTTTTTCTATTGAATCTCGTAGACGACAAAGAAAACTAGACGAAGCGAATCTGATGGCAGGTGACGGACGAGGTATTATCGGCAAACGCGGTACGCGTTTTATTAGCACGAATGCATACGTGATCTAGCCGATTGGATATCAGGCTCGTTCCTACTTGTACGTTTTTCTCCAGCTCCAGGGCGACGTCGCGGAAGCCGTCTCTGCCCAGCCACTGGCCCTGGGACTCTTGAAATAACGCTACTAGTCGAGGTTTTTTATTGTGAAACAAGAGTTTCGATTCTGCGTGAAATCCGTTATCGTGACACCTTGCCAAAGACAGAGGAGAGTAGCCTACCTTTTCTATCCTGTATATGCGGATGTAACGCAACAGGAGTGCCTCGAAAATTAAAATATTATGATCAGGACTGTTTTATAATTCTTTCACACGGTCAACAAAGCAAGCCCAGTATGTGGCTCTGAGATATAGTCGGCCTAGACGGTATTATCGGATCGCAAAACATGATTAAAAGTTTATCCAAAGCGCTAGACCTGGTCATACGTTAGACCTCTCATACACGTACCTGCTTCTCTGAAAATAATTGACAGATTTCTGCCATCAAGCGCTGATCACGTAGCTTTTCCTCGCATGTGACAAAAGTAATGTAAGATTTTATAAATATAAGTAGCCGGCTAAGTCGCGTAGCGCGAGCGCACGGCAGATTTACCGACGTTCTCTCTTGGACGCCCGCGCGTGCCGCCGCCTCGTTTTCTACAATCTATGATTTTTATTATATCCCGCAGAAGACACACAGAAGATCGCGTTCTGCATTTGGTGGGAGGAGACGGGCGAGGTATTATCAGCGAACGCGGAACGCGTTTTATTAGCACGAATGCAAACGTGATCTAGCCGATTGGATATCTCGCACGTTCCTACTTGTACGTTTTTCTCCAGCTCCAGGGCGACGTCGCAGCGCCCATCTCGGCTGCGGCCTATGTTCATTCCCGCAAGCATCGATATAAAATTCCCTTTTCTAGCTGATTGCATAAAATAATTTAACTATCCCAACAACATTTTGTAATAGTTATACGTTTGTCCGTTTATCTAGTCAGAGTATAGTAAATTCTAATGATTGCGTTTTAGTTAATTGGATATATTATAATAACGCTATTTATCGTTGCACCGGCTAATTTAAAAGGTTATAACAGCTGCATTCCAGCGAGATTTTTTCCAGTTACAATTTTTCAGAGTGTATTTTCCTCTTAAAACATAGTGTCATAACTTGATAAGCCCAGATTTTTTAAATATTCTATAACTTTGTCGGAGAATGCTATTGTTCATCAAAGAATACCTTTTTCAAATTATTTTCGAATAAGCAATTGCATAATCCGACAAAGTTATAAGATATTTTAAAAATCTCGGCTTATGAAGTCATGACTTTATGTTTTAAGAAGAAAGTAAACTCTGAAAATTTAAATATGGAAAAAAAATGAATCGTTCTTAATTTGTAGGAAATAAACGCCAAAGAAAAGCAATTATTATTGCCTGAATTCCAAATTTCTTGTATGGAAGACAAATTGAAGCGTAATCTTCTTCATGAGCCTAAGCTTCAACGAATGCGCAGTATGTGGGTAGGTTATTTATTATTTCTATCGACCGTATCATGTATAGATATGACTTTTATTAAAAAAATCTCATTTTTAAAATTAAATTAAAATTTCATTTTTATTTTTTAGCATATTAGATTTATTGAAAAAGCAATTTCTAATTGCTCTAATATTCACTCTGTTAAAATGATTGATTTCATGACTTATGCACTTCAGGGCCCTTCTGCATTCTTTAGAATGCTGATATTTTCATTTAACAAGACTAAACAAAACGAGATCTTGCAGCACATTATTCAAAGCCATTTATTTCAATCATTATTAGAAATAGTCATCAAGTTATGTAATAACAAAGTTTTACGTTATAATGTTTGCAATGAATTGGTCGAATATTACATTGATAGTAAAACTTTATTATCAAAATTACCTACTCTATCCAGATTAGTAGATAATATTTCTGGAAGAAAACGCAAAAACCATAAATTTTAAGAAGGAGACAGTAAAAAAATTTCTCCAGTCCAAACGATCTATTCTGAGCTTAATTATTTGCTTGAAATTTAAGAGTTATTGTAACCTAATCTATTTTTGTAACTTTTACGAAACATTTCGTATTCACAGAGTCAGGGCTTTGCCAAATATACATTTGTTTATCTGAAAATTTTGAAAAAATTAGTTTAAGCTGATTTAATGTTTATCTCTCTATATTATAAAAAAAGTTTCGCCGCCGCCGCCGCCGCCGCCGTTTCAGAAATTTTCCCCCTCAATTCTCCCCCTCAATTTTCCCCCTCAATTTTCCCCCTCAATTTTCCCCCTCAATTTATCCCTCAATTTATTCTCTGTAAATGAATGATAGTGCTTACTGAGTAACAAAGGCAGAGCAATGAGAAGCACACGCACACATACGTACGCAGGAAAATTGTGATGTACGTCTATATTTGTATAGAGTTAACTATCTGCACACGCAGCAATTCCAGGCAAATTCTCTTGTTATGATATTGCTTTTTCTTCTCTTAAAAACGATCTTTTCGATTGACACAAGATATAAATGTAGATCACTTAAATGCAATTTATTAATTAATAAAAAACAAAAATTTAAAATTGTATGTTTTATAGTTAAACATTTTATTAGTTTAGTTACTTAGTTTTTTATTTATATTCCCCAAATTCACAAAAAGGAACGTCTAGAATCTGTCTGAAATTATCAAGTTATATATTTTTACCAAAACAAAAGTTTCTAGCCGTTCCGTTCTGTGTGTTTGTTTATTATTAGTAGAGATAACCAATTTGTGCTTAACCGAAACTAATACTCGAAAAACTAATTATTAAATAACTAAACTAATAATATGTTTAACTTTAAAACATACAGTTTTAAATTTTTGTTTTTTATAAATCAGTTGCATTTAAGTGATCTACATTTATACCTTTTTTTATACTATAACAAGTTTTTACAATTTTTAACCTGTAAACAAGTTAAAAAGTGCCCTGTTGTTGTTTACAGTAATTTTTTAGATGTTTATAAATGTAATAGACTTACAACTGGTGCAATGTGCAAGGATCATAAGAGAATTCAACGATTGTATTGTGCAGCATATCACATGCTTAATGACGCGCGTCTAAGTGATGTGGACAAAAGAATAGTGGCGTTAGTTGAAACCCAAGCGAGGCAGAACTACACTTATATTTTTAGTATTAATAGTGACGCCGGTCACGACAAGTGGCTACAAAATTTAAAGTACATTAGTTACGGACTTTATATTGACAACAATGGATATATAAAAGAAGAACAAGATTCACAGCTAGAACTACAGGAAGACGTTGTGGAACAGACGGAGGGAAATTGGTAGTATATATATTTAACCTAATGACTATAATATAATGTATTTCCGGGTATTTTTTTAGGGACGAGGACGAGGATTTGTGCGGAGCTGGTGGTGCTCCAGCCGACGTGGAGTCGCCAAGCATCGCCACGATACAGACGGACGAAAATTGGTAGTATATACTTATATAATATAAGTAAGACTATGATATAATGTATTTCCGGGTGTTTTTTAGGGACGAGGACTGGTGCGGAGCTGGTGGTGCTCCAGCTGGAACACCAAAGCCGGACATCCCCAGCATGATCCGCCTATTTCAAACAATGGGCTTCAAGCTCCGTGTTCAAGTTTGAAAAGGGCGATCAGCTGATCCCAACAAACGTCCCGCTAAAAAATGGAAATGTACGTATAACGATGGAATGCGGCAGCTCCAAAATGATAGCTATTGTTGAGACGGACGATGTCCTCTGCGAGTGTTCTGCACCAAACGAATGGTAAGGATGTTCTACGTTTCTCTAGTAAGTTTTATATATATAATATTCTCTCTTGGCATTGCCTAAGGGCACATGAGGCTGGGATACTCAGGGGCATCGCCATCCGAGGCGGGAGCTTGGTCTCTTCGCTGTACGGGGTGACGATGTCTGCAGGACCTTTATTAACGAGTTTTGACGAGTGTTTCACTAAATTTATACCGCAATCAATGGTTATCAAGTATGTTCGCGAAGAACAAAAAAATAAACATTAATAGACAAAAGTGAAATCTTAAATAGATAAAAAATTAATATAATCTTAAAAGCTTTATGATTTGATCAGCATATCCAAACGATATAATTCAAAATATTTTGAACATTTTTCGAAATTTCAAGTAAAATTAATAAACGTTTACCAAGTGTTATCATGAATAATAATTCCGAAATTTCATGAAATATTTTGTTTTCTATGGCCAAACTGCCTAATACCTTATATATTAACATCTACTCATAAAATCTATGAAAATGAAACTTAAAGTTTGATGCACCATCGCCGATGCATATTGTAGCGCGTGTACACTACACCGTCTTTATCTTTATTCCATTACTGCTTTATTAACACTTACGACTAAAAACGTAACGTGGGGGTGTCGGCGGGCCGAGCAGGGGCGTGTACCCCCTCTAGCTTTAGAATATATTTGAATTTTCGTACTTCATCGGACTATTTTATATAGATGTGTTTATCAAAATAGCCCCGATGGA
Organism: Pteromalus puparum; assembly: GCA_012977825.3. Lineage (NCBI taxonomy): Eukaryota > Metazoa > Arthropoda > Insecta > Hymenoptera > Pteromalidae > Pteromalus > Pteromalus puparum. The sequence continues at coordinate 19,706,520 of CM053170.1, read as the reverse complement.
AATCAATCGATACCTCCTTTAAGTTTCTATGCTTGTCCGACATAGCCCATTGACCTTATAATTTTCGACAATCTATGATTCCGTTTATTATATCCCGCAGTAGACACCGTGAGGAGACGGGCCTCGAGGCATTTATCAGCCGCAACTGCTTCGTGTACTGCGTTTTATTTATGCCACGAATGCTATTACGTGATCTAGCCGATTGTGTATATCAGTCGTTCCTACTTTACTTTTTCTCCAGCTCCAGGGGGCCGACGTCTCGCGGAGGCTCGTCTCTGCCAGCTACTGGCCTGTGGTAACTCTTGATAATATACTGCTTTAAGAATGTAAAAGTTTATCCAAAGCGCTAGACCCGGTCATACGTTAGACCTCTCATACACGTACCTGCTTCTCTGAAAATAATTGACAGATTTCTGCCATCAAGCGCTGATCACGTAGCTTTTCCTCGCATGTGACAAAAGTAATGTAAGATTTTATAAATATAAGTAGCCGGCTAAGTCGCGTAGCGCGAGCGCACGGCAGATTTACCGACGTTTTCTCTTGGACGCCCGCGCGTGCCGCCGCCTCGTTTTCTACAATCTATGATTTTTATTATATCCCGCAGAAGACACACAGAAGATCGCGTTCTGCATTTGGTGGGAGGAGACGGGCGAGGTATTATGAGCGAACGCGGAACGCGTTTTATTAGCACGAATGGATACGTGATCTAGCCGATTGGATATCAGGCTCGTTCCTACGTGTACGTTTTTCTCCAGCTCCAGGGCGACGTCGCGGAGGCCGCCTCTGCCCAGCCACTGGCCCCGGGACTCTTGAAATAACGCTACTCGTCGAGGTTTTTTATTGTAAAACAAGAGTTTTGATTCTGCGTGAAATCCGTTATCGTGACACCTTGCAAAAGACAGAGGAGAGTAGCTTACCTTTTCTATCCTGTATATGCGGATGTAACGCAACAGGAGTGCCGCGAAAATTAAAATATTATGATCAGGACTTTTTTATAATTATTACACACGGTCAGCAAAGCTAGCCCAGTATGTGGCTCTGAGATATAGTCGGCCTAGACGGTATTATCGGATCGCAAAACATGATTAAAAGTTTATCCAAAGCGCTAGACCCGGTCATACGTTAGACCTCTCATACACGTACCTGCTTCTCTGAAAATAATTGACAGATTTCTGCCATCAAGCGCTCATCACGTAGCTTTTCCTTATTTCTGGCAGATTCTCCATCGCGACGATCATACCCAGATCGAGAAAAATGCTTCATCAATTGTTTATAATTTTAGTTGAGTGATTTACTGATATTCGATCAAAGCTTTTTTTTTCAATCTTGAGCTACTCATAAGTCAAGAACTATTAGGTTTACAGAAAAAATCATAGATACCTTTTTTTGTTCTTTTGGCATGTACAATTAACTAGTACATTTGTTATTCACCTATGTCTTGAAATAAAAAAGTTGAAATTTTGATCAAATCACCGAGTGAGGCTACTTTTTTGGAAACTACTTGAAACTCAAATTTATTGACTCCGTACACCTTGTAATACATTAAAAAGTTATATTTCAATAAAATAACAACTTGAGAGCCACTATAAAAAAAGATAGCCGGGCCCTTTTATTACATATCTATCTATCTGTTTTTGTTACATTCTATTGAAGGCTAATTCTATAACTGTTGACTAGGTTATCTTTGCAAAGTAATACTGAAAAAGTCGAGCACGTTAGAAGAATATTTAATTGGTTTCTTGCCTAGGCTTGTTTAGTGTAATAATCAGATCTCATCAGTGGCAGTAGCTTGCAGCTGATATCTGATGTAGAGTACTGTGTAAGCTTGACAACTATGCTGTTATTAGATCGCTGATGAGTTGAATAGGAGAATGCACTTTTAAGTTGTACATGATATCAGCTTTTTAAGCGATAATTACAGTTGGCACTGCTTACAAAACATGCAATACTTTTTGCATAAGGCAAGCTTTAAAATACAATTTGTTTACATCTATTTGAGGTTATAAAAGAAAGGTATGAAACTTACTCTATCATATCATTCTGATTCTGGTTTGGTTTTTTGTCGGGTTTGCCCATGTTGATATCAGTCAAGGGGACGTGGGACGTGCTGTTTTCTTGACCTTGGTTAACAAGCACCGAAATAGAGTGGATGGCACTGTGTAGTAAGCACTGCAGTCCTGGCACACCAACTGACTCGAGTCGTCCTGCACTGCAGGGGGAGTGGGTTTGTTGAATGATATTCATTTATCATAACTTTCACTTCTTTTATTTAAAAAATGACTAGCGGTTTGGCGATTACGCTCACGGTCTTGTTGTCCGGCTACCAGTGTTGCCATCTTAACCAGTGCATACGTTGGCGAGCTCGCGCTACTCGTGCCGCTCGTGCAGGTCGCGCTTCGAATACATCAGAGTGTATCATCTGGTATACTCGCTTGGCGCATGCGTGGATGGTCACGTGAGATTGAAGGCGCGCGGATTTAAAGTTTAAAAAGAGAGTAAGTAAGTACATCTACTTAAAAATAAAAGTAATAAACAGCAATTATATGTAACAGTTAAATAATATTAGATTATTATTCCGGATATTCGTGTTTTTTCGTGTAGTTAACAGCAGGCGAGGATAATGTTAGGACTGATAATGCACATTTTAAATATTGAAGACGATGAAGTGAGAGAAGCTCGACAGGTGGCTCGAAACCAAATGCAGATTCGCAGACGACAAATGAGGGACATATCAGATCCCTTTACGCTGCCACCAGAGATGTTCCGGATGCATTATAGGTTATATATATACTTATTACAAATATGTGGTGAAATGGAAATTATGGATAATTTCACGATCAATATTTTTTCCAGATTGACTCAAAGATCAGCCATACAGCTTATTGAACTGCTTATGCCGCATTTGGTCATACATGAGCTGGCGATTCCTCCTCATATGCAAGTATTGGGAGTGTTGCGTTTTCTGGCAGAGGGCTCTTATCAGAAAGGAGCTGCAAATGATTTCCACCAACCGATGAGCCAACCAACTTTCAGCAAGTACGTTCATGTTGTGGTGAATGCCATCAATACACTGCGAGACAGGTACATCAGATTTCCTGTGACTCGTGAGGAGCGCCAACAATTAGAAAGAAGGTATATTTCCGAATAATAGCAATCTAATATTCATCTTACCTTAAACTCATTACTTACGTTCATATCTTGCTGGTTACAGGTTTCAAGCGAGGATTGGGTTTCCTGGTGTGATAGGAGTAATCGATGGTACTCTCATAAAAATACACACACCTCATGATCATGAAGAGGCTTATGTTGATAGGAAGCAGCAACACTCACTGAATACACAGTTGGTATGCACAAAATCAAATATAAATTTTTAAGTCAATTTAATAATGTTTCATATATTGTAGATTTGTGATATGGATAACAATATTTTAAATTTACGAATCGCTAGTGGATCAACTAACGATCAATTTATGTGGAACAACAGTATTGTACGCACAAATTTGTGGAACCTGAGGAATAACGGTGAAATTTGTCATTTGATAGGTAAGGCATTAATTAAAATCATTATTAAATACAATATATTTGTACTGTGATAATTTCAGGAGATGGAGGGTACACGCTTTCCCCGGTACTCCTAACGCCGGACAACATGGCAGTTCCAGGAACCCCAGAAATGGCTTTTTCGAATTCGCTACGCGCTACGAGATGCAAAATCGAGCAGACAAATGGCATATTGAAAGAAATGTGGAGGTGCCTTTGCAATTTCCGGGGACTGCATTATACTCCGCACTTTGCAGCAGAAATTATTCAGGCTTGTGTTATATTACACAATTTTCGCAAAAGGAATGAGTAAGTAATAAAATTAATTTTCGTTAAAACATTTTTAAATAAATTATTTACAGAGAATGAATTTTAAATTTCAGCGTTCCAGCACCACGATTGCCTGTTCGTCGGGGCCTCTTCCAACAGCCAGACAATGAGTATGCTGAAGGTGTAGCTCAACGAAACGCCATAATAAATCTTTATTTTCGTTAAAAATAATTTTTGTTTAAAATCATTTTTAGTACTTTCCCACGTTTTTACACAAGCTTATCTTATGTAACAAAATTAATTTTTAATAACCTAAATAAACTATTATATAGCTATGCAATTAAATATCGAGTCCCTTAATTGTAAAAAATTAGTTTAGAATAACCTCAAAGATTATAATATCATATAGCCACTATGCTATAGTAGGTGTAAGTTGGTAAAAGGTGAGACGGAGGCGCTGATTTAAAGTTTGCGCGGTTGCTAGGCGAACTTGAAAAAAGCGAACTTGGCGATTTCTGCCGGCAGAAAAAACGTCGGATTAAATAATTCCAAAACCTCAATAGAGCCCCAGACGTTGAATGATATGCAAGATGCCTAGGCGCCGAGTTCATTACTTGTCGGAATGTCTGATCGGGGGTGGGAATGCCTCGGCCAGGATCCGGCCCGCCTTTATGCCTTCCAGAATGCTACTTCACTTGCGCGTCGCGCCGCGAGGGCGGTCGCCGCCTAGCGGCCGCCCGCGGTACTAGTGGCGCGGTGGGAAGAGTTCCGGCGCTAGTGGCAGTGTTAAGCGGGTTGCGGGTTTCCAGGGGCTTTGCGCGAGAGAGCCTATGGGTGGGTTATAACAGTTTATAGGGTTAAGGGGTCATAAGGTTCTAGGGTTAGAGGTTTATAAGGGTTAAGGGGTCATAAGGTTATAAGGTTAGGGGTTAGGAGTTTATAGGGTTGGGGGTTTATAGGGTCATGGGTTATGAGGTTATAGGGTAAAGGGTTATGGGGATACATAGTCAGACCCCCAGGCCAAAAAAATTTTTTTTTTGTGTGGCTGTGTTATTTAAGGTACCGGTAGTCCTCAATAATCCTTTTTATTTGTTTTTCAGAAAAATAATTTTTGTCATCAGTTATTTTTCAGTAGCTAATATTTCACACACGTCATCAATAAACCCCCAAGATTTCCAAGTTCAACCGTGAATAAAGTCCTGAATCATGCTTTTTGTTTGCTTTTATCCAGAAAATTACTAATTTTTAATAACCCAAGAAAATACCAAGTTCAGCCGTTTTTCTGTACCGGAAGTCCTGAATAATCCTTTTCATTTGTTTTTCAGACAAATAATTTTTGTCGGACTATCAGTTATTGTTCAGTTGCTAATATTTCATACAAACCCCCTTAAGTTCCAAGTTCAACCGTGAATGGAACTCCTGAATCATGCTTTTTGTTTGCTTTTATCCAGAAAATTACTAATTTTTAATAACCCAAGAAAATACCAAGTTCAGCCGTTTTTTCGTACCGGAAGTCCTGAATACTCCTTTTTATTTGTTTTTCAGACAAATCATTTTTGTCGGACTATCAGTTATACTTCAGTAGCTAATATTTCATACAAACCTCGGTAAGTTCCAAGTTCAACCGTGAATGGAACTTCTGAATCATCCTTTTTGTTTGCTTTTATCCAGAAGTAATTTTTAATAACCCAGAGGATACCAAGTTCAGCCGTTTTTCTGTACCGAAAGTCCTGAATAATCCTTTACTGCACGAATACGACATTTCTGCAGTGCGACAGTACCCAGTATGGGTCATACATAGGTGGGGCATTGGTTAATTAGAGGAGGCCATATCTATCCCAAAAAACCGGTTATGCACTCTGCCATGTTTGGTTCCTTTGCCTCAAAATTGTATTGGGTACTTACCTTCTAGAGTGGAATATAAAAATAAGAATCAACACGCCAGCAACGAAAGGCTGAACTCAAATAATTTGTACAAATTAATTGTACATATCAATTAAGAGCAAAACGTAACATCAACTAATTAAATGTATTTGTTGCAGTTTCCGATACCTGGCATCTGCTGCTGACTCTATTTGGATCATTGTCACATCCCTCAGCTTTGGTCAAGGTTGTGGCAAGGAGTAGAGGGGATACTCTCCAATCTGCCTTTACTATTGGGAAGGTAATTATTAGACGATCAAGTTCAAGCTTGAATATTGAACTCTGGTCAGAGTTTGCTTTCACACTAGAGGGGCATGTTTATCTTTTCCATAATTTCTTAATTTCTTGTGATGTTTCATTTTTCATGAAATTTTAATTTATCTAAAATTTTATAAAATATGTAATTTATTATTCAACAGTGTAACATTATTTTTTTCAGTTACAGGAGAATCAAGGAGGTATCGAAGTTATTGTCAGTGAGAAAAATATTGAACCTCTTCTATCTGGAGTGCTATCAATTGTGATATCTTTGACAATCCTAGCCTTGACAAAGATTGTCAAGTATCTCCGGGTGCATTTTTTTCAAAAGGTAATCTTTAATCTACGTTTATTGTACTCCTAAAATTTTCATTTCTCCACGTATTTAAAAAAAATCGTCTCGGTATCTTTAAAAACAACCGAGATATGGACATTTAAAAAAAAATTTCAAAATTTTTTAAATTGTTAATAACTGTTGTGCTAATTAATATTTTGACCTGTAACTTGGCAGAAATGTTCATCATTATGCATATAACAAGCCTACCAAGTTTGAACAAAATCGGTTGAGTGGTCTGGATTCGTATGTTGAAATAGCCTGGAAATAGCCAGGTATCAGCTATTACATGCGCCTGCGCAGATTTACTGTAGACCAACTAGCAAAAGCTGCTATCAAAGATAAATTAACTCCCTAGTTTTACTTCATCACTCTGACTTCACCGAAGAAATTCAAAAAGTACACAAACATCTTTTCAACACTTCCATCTTCTCCCAAAGCACTTATAAAGGCAATTACTACTTCAAAAACTTTACTCTCCTACTAATCAAAAACCTTGGTTTCACAAATCAGACTCCCCAAGAAAATTTATCACAACAATTAATCGCAAAAACTTAATAAAATCAGCCAAATGTGATTGCGGTCACCCGTCTCAAGATATCAATCACATTACCTGGGACTACCAAATCTACTCACCTCAAAGAGAACCATTTCTAAAAAAACTAAAAAAACTTGGACAAAAAAGCAACCTTACCCAAATCCCCTCTATTGAAAATATCCTACAACAACCTACTCATACTACAGCAATCTTAATAATTGAATTTCTCAACAAATGCAAACTTCCTATATAACAATATTCAAAATACAATCTATTTATACAACACATACACTTTTTCTACTAAACATCATCTCATATCATGCCTATATTACCTTCTCCACTTTACAATCACATATCAATAAGTTATAAGTTATATTTTCCTCTGTTATAAACGGAGCATTAAGTATGCCATTTTAAATTTTAAATTACGTTTGAGCGTTGGCATATCGGCGTCTCGGTTAGAGACCCATCGCCATCAAGTGGATTTTAAAATTGTCAATTTTTTCATAATAATCACAAATGAAATTTTTAAGTTAAAATAATAAATTGAAAACAAATCAAAAATTTTTTGCTTATTATCGTCAAAAATTCTGACAGAATTCGCATTTTTTTCCAGCAAGAATATATTGTTTAAGAATAACTCTCAAATGACTATATATAGAGAGAGAAAGAATGAACAATGCCAACGCAAAGACATCACAAATAATGCACTAACCTCTAAAATGGACCCAATACTTTCGTATTATTTCGGCATATTTTACCTCTTCAAAATGTATCTTTTTTTTAATATATTACCAAGAATTTTGTTATTCACGAGACCATCAAGCACCCGGACCCTTAGGGAACGCGTGGTTTGCCGAGGACGACAAACGTTCTTAAGGGGGGGAGGATGTTATGTGACAACTTTCCCGTGGCTATTATTCGAGATTCTATTTCGAATATAGCTTCGAGAAAGTTCCACATACAAAAAGCATAGCGAGTATTCAAGGCCACTAAAATATCAAGTGACCAAGAATCTCGCTGAGCTAAACACCTTCCCCGCCGATGGCTACTTGCGCGCGTGCGATGCTGCGATTGCAGTTTCGGCGCTTGACCGTTGCCAGGCCCCGTAAGGCCTAATGAGTGCAACAAGCGTCGACGCTGTGACGTAGCAGCGGGGAAATAAAGCTTGGGACAGCGTGGGAGGTCCGGAAGACTTCCGAGCGTCCCCAAGCCAAGCTTCTCGTCACTCCGTGATCAGGCAACGATGCCGGCGGACCGATAGATTTGTAGATTTAGATTCAGAGTTCATTTTCGGATTTTAATTTTTTTATTAGTTTGAATTGTTTTAGATTTCTTTCTCTTCCTTACACGCGAAAGTGTACATTTTTTTTCTATAGATTTCAAAGTTAGATTCAGATTTAAACATTTTTAGTTGATCATTCATTAAGAGTCAGAAAAACGCTTTAGCTAGAATTATTATATTCGAGGAGAATACATTGTACAAGTTTTGGACCAAGTTAATTATTACGGAGGATTAATAAATAGAACCACACATACACAAAAGAAAGCATTGGTTGGTTTCGATCTTTTTCTTTGGACACACATCAATCCCTTAACTATCTTCCAAGGACAATTATAACACAAAGGAGAAGCGAGTCAAATTTAGATAGGACAAAAGTCAACACACATACAAGGTAAGATTTTATTCTATTAAATTTAGACCAAGATAAGGAGATTAGAGAGTGTGTTTGTGGGCAGTAAGGGCATCTTGACCAGATTCTCCCTGAGCACCTGTATAAGTGCTAGACAGACAGACTCTCATATACGAAGGAGAAACTCCTCAAGTTTCTCCCTAACAGTGTGCTGGTAGTATTGGTAATTAAAAGTAAGGGAGGGTGGGGCAAAATTACGGCATCTCTAATTTACAATTCGGCTAAAGTCCTAATAAAACAATGTAACGAGATGCTCTCGTTAATATAATTTCGTGAGCATGTATCATATAACATTCGAACTGGGCGTATTGCGATACGGCGCCCTTACGTGGAATGTGCGAACAATTAGGAAAAACCGCGTGCTGAGTGAGAGAGAGACAGCTATAGCATCAGAAAAAAATTTGGGAATTCTGTGACCCCAAAAACTGCATTTTTTTCGTAGATTTGCTCATAAACGTTTCACGTTAAAAATTTTCAGAAATCTAATATGATCAAAGGTTCTTGGTACGAATTGTTTAGTTTATGAAATTATGAATAGCGTAATTGAACGTCCGCGGCGGTCAGTGAAGTAGCCATTTCTCTCCCGCGAAATGGCTACTTCATTTACTTCAAAACCCGCTATTTTCATGTCATTTCATCGCCTGATATATTCCTTTAGTAGAGGTCGGAGCAAATTTGCGTGTTGCGGGAAACCATTTCAAGTAATCAATTTTCCCTTTACATGAAAAATCACAGTAGAGCACCCTTCTTTGAACCTTATTGAAGGGTGGTCAGCTTTTATTTTTGTTTTAAAATGAATATTGTACAAGTAAAACGATTTCTACGACACCGCCTTTCAGGAGGGGGTCTAACCGGACTAATTTTATAGTCGTTCTGGCTCATTTAATATTTAGTTTTGGACAAAAGAAAGAGCAGACAACCCTCGGTTATGATGTAAAGAAGGATTCACAACTGCGATACTTGATGAAAAGTGAAAATTGTTTACGTAAATTGGTTTCTACAAAATTTATAGGTTATGGTGCGCTCCGACATCCTCTTCAATATTTGATTTTTTATAGAAAAACTTATTGTCAATTGCGACTGCAGCTCGTACATTACAATTCAACCTGAAGATCAAACAATCGGTACGCAACTTGTATTTATCATATCATCATAATAAGAAATCGGTGAAATAATCTTTTCTTTCTTTCTAGTCATCTTCGAAGGCCAGAAAAGTGTTAATCGATATAGAAAACACTTTGAAGGCTGAACCGTCTCCAACTTGTGAGAGAATATTAAAAAGAAGATCAAAGAGTAGACAGAACTTAGAAAATGAGGAGTCAATTGAACCAGATAGCAATTTGAGCAAACACCTTAGTCTATTCCAAGATATTGATTTTCAAATTATGTGTAGTAAACCTTTCCCAGTAAGAGTAAGGGAAATGCCTGTTCCTCAAAACCTTGTTGGGGTAAGTTCTATGAAGAATGAAGTAATATGAAGGGTTCTCTGACAAAACGCCTGACAAAAAAATTTTCCTCTCGAAACTTTAGGAGAGTTTCCTATATGAGCCCCCTATGCCAGATATTTTCAAGCATTGTCAACATATAGGAAGTGAATCATGCCAATCTTTTTGTCATTTTAGATTTTGCCACAACTCGCCAAAAATGAAGTACTAGTACATACGCATTCATTCGAACATACTTAAATTTCAACATATTTTACTTCTTTATTTAAGTATTAAGTTTAAGTATTTCGTTACATTGCTTGGAAAAATCTGGTATGGATTTTCCCAAACTTTAAACAGAAAAATTTTGTTGGGGCTTCGTCAGTGAAGCCATTGATATTTTAATTTTTAGCATATCAGTTATCATTGTTTAAAAATTTAAAAGTATAACATTTGATGAAGTGACACGCAGTCAAACTTGTTTAGACAAAGTAAAATGGAGATGATATTAATATAAATTTATTACATAATAGCCACGCATAAATAAATTAATAAAGTGTTCATATGCCGATAATATTGCATAGTTCCAATAATTAACTTTTACATCTGATAAAAGCTGACAGATATCCTCACAAGTCGTTAGAACGTGATAAACGCAAGCAAAAGCAGAGAACGAGTCAAATAGTTCTGAAGAAGTTCCAATCAAAAGAATGGCTTCTGTTAATTTTTGTAATAGCACTTTTACTTTTCATAAAATTATAATAATATATTTTTCTTTTAAGGGAGTATGGTGGCTAAGAGATCTAAAAATGAGAATCGTTTGAAACTTTAACCATAACTTTATTAAAGTGCTCAGAATGTGTCGGTCAAATTTCGTAACCCTTCAGAGCTTCAAATCCGAGAAATTAATTATTGAAATTAACATGTGTTCTTATGGGAAAATGCACTTTTTGTTGATTCTAAAGATATTTAAAAATGAAAACATCCTGAAAAAATTCTTACTCATGTAAAAAATTATTTCAAATCCATAGTTTTTTGCAAAATTATCATTCAGAGCCTGTATTAACAGCAATTAAATAATTTTGAGTGCAAACGTTTGAAAATTTGGAGGTTAAACACTGTGATAGATGGGAAGGTTTCGTCTGCTACCACGTGAGTTTTTAGCAAAATCCAAGCAAACTCTTGTTTGACTAGCGACGTATACACCATACTCCCTTAATTTATAGCATCATGAGCATTTTATTTCACATTTTATTAATTGTTCTATATTCCATGGACAATTTTATAATTTTGTATCTTACTAATAAGAAGACCAAGTTTTGGTTCTTGAGTGTCTTCTCAGTCACTCGACTGACATACTTTTAAATTTTTATATGATATGAGTGATAGCAGAAAATTTAGTTGTACACTTTATCATTATGTAAAATTACAGATCGCTTACGAAAAATTGAATTTCAATAATTCATGTTACATGGCATGCGTAAGTACAAGTAATGATATTAATCGTTTTGGTATAAAAAATATAATTAATAATTATGTAATTTAATTTTAGATGGAGCCAACTTTTCAAAATCCGAAAATCATAACATGTCTCAATATTGAATACATACTATATTGCTGCCTGTCAGATAAAGAGACAGTTTGTATAGTGAAAGGGGACAAGTTCAGGATCTTTAAACAGTTTAGCCAGAATAGCAAAAACCAGAGCGAAAGCCAGTTATCCATTGAAACGTTGAAGCAAAATTCGTTTACTCGCATATTCAATATCGACACAGTGACGCTTTCAGATACTCAGAAGTTACTTTTAGAATATTATTTCCATAATGAAAACGTGAAAATTATCATCAATTCACCGTATATAGAGTACTCAGAGTTTTCATATATTCATCCATTAGAAAAATTACTTGTCGATCATCGTGATATCTCGAAGTCTATCAAATATACTAATGACATGCTATATGAAAACAAGTATTTTTGTGGCGTATATTTAGACTTATTCGCAAAATTGTTCATCTCCTTGGCGAAACCCCTGAAAAAATTTTTAAATCATTTATTAGATGACAACCCGGCTAATTTCATCATATCAATCCTGCAAAAAAATGATAGAAACAGTTTAAAGAACATTTCACTAGATTCATGCAAACTTTCATTCGAACTCATTGATTCTGAAGATCATGCAAAATTTTCTTTGTTAGTTTTGCTCAATCGTATTGGATTGTTTACTGAAAAAGGATGTACGAATGTGTATAATAAGACTGCAATCCAGAGTATCATTCAGTCGAATGACGTACCTTACGTACTTAAACCTCGTTTGGATGTACATCACGAAGTAATAAGAAGTTGGGCAAAATTTCTTTATACTCCAGATTTTACACTAGCTTTACAATTGTGTAATGATATGGAACTCTATTTTGATAGTTTTGATTATTCAAAAATAACATTCAATGAACATTAAATTAAATAACATTCAATGTGTACATTAAACCGTTGCTCGCGACACAACATCTATGTGAGCAACGATAAACATTCTAGTTGAGTTATTGCTGATTGAACAAAATGTTCATTGAATGTTTATAATGATGCAAGGCTCTAGTGCTCGTGAATATTTATGTTTGAAAGAGTAAAATAATCACTACGAGCAACTGTTGAAATATTTATTTTGCCAACGTTTCGAATGTGCCAACATTCCTCTTCAGGGCAACATAAAATTATACGGAGAAGGTTTCGTTGTCACATATCGGTTAAGAATGATATTAGTCCAGAGGAGAAAAGAGTTACGGAAGACTTTGCATTTTGGCGCTTTGTTCCACGAGAATTTGAATGGCTCCGAGAAGAGAATTTATTCTCTGGTCTGTGTTATCTTGTGTGATGTTGTTTTGATTGCGAACTCTTGGGTTTGCGCGACTGTCTTATATATCAACAAGGATTTCCTCGTCGTCGACACGTAGCGGTTGGGGGGGGGGGGACTGGCTTGCCGACTGTTGACGACTTGACGAGTTACGGCTTCACGAATTCGGCCGATCTGGCCTTCTATATTCTCTGGTGCCACTGGCACATGATGGTGAGAGCTGGTCAACTAGAAGCCACTGCTGCATTTGCTGTTTTACAGGTAAATCAATCTGCATAGTCTTCAAATAACAATAGGCTTGAATATTTTACCCTCCTGGCGTCAGTGCTATTATTGAAAGACCGCTTGATTGGAAGTTTAACTAAGCGACGCGTTAGAAATGTTGTGGTTGTCTGGTGATGATTCCAACCTCTCGTCTGCGCAAATTAAAAATTCGCTAATCTCTCTTTCTCTCCTGTCGGCTATCGGAACAGATGAGCGACTTTTAATAACTCAAATTTCTCTTGCAGATTGCCACCGCCATCACCTATGACGGAAAACGTTGTTTTCGCGGATCAAAATACAAGGTTCGCCAACGTTTTTGACTGTTCCTATCAAGCAGAAATGACTCCAGCTCAAAGGTAATTTTATAGTAGCGTGAGTGCAACAGTTACTTTGCGGGAATAAGCAGCATCTTGCAGTTAAGAAAACGTCATGATTTTCAATCGATAGTTTTAAAATGTTTCCATTATGCAATTACAGCTGACGGTTGGCTTCCATGTTGCGGAATCAATCCCAGCATACCAAGTGCATTGTATTTTCTAGCGAAAAAACCGCTGCCAAGTCATTGGCACTTAGCTTCCTCCTATTCTGCTAGTGGAAGATAATTACATGGGACAATCAACTCATTCTTTGATTTAAATATTCGCTACTATTCGATACTAAAAGGATAGGTTAGGAAGACACTTGTAAGGGGAGGAGTACAGGGAGGGGGTTATGGTGGATATCAAAAGGATAAAGCTCCGTGAACTCCTAAATAACTTACATATATCGTAATAAAAAAATACCAGTAATTCCGGAATCGTTAATATCGTTAACAATTGCAAGTTAACAAATTGCGGGTGGCTTCATTTTTTGTGAAAAATAACTTTTCACAAAAAATTATTTTTCACGATTTCTACATACCCAACGCAGCCGCCTTCAGACCCTTGAAGTTGTTTTCTATACTCCATAATCGTCTTTTAAAATTTTAAAGCTCATTTCAGCACTCCCACAGTCGCATTTAGACCACTGTAATCGTTTCTTGTATCCCCACAGTCGCCTTTTTGACATTTCCAATAGATTTCTACATACCCACAGCCGCCTTCAGACCGAACTTGTTTTCTATATTCCCATAATCGGCCTATTAAAATTTAAAAGCTCATTTCAGTACTCCGCAGTCGCCTTTTAGACCCTCGTAATATTTTCTATATTCCATAGCTCCTGGGAGATGGTCTCACCGGAGATCCGCTCGGGACTGAACCCCGAGCTCTCTTAAGACGAGAGAGCGCAAGCGTCGGAGAGAGGCGGGAAATATTTCAACCTTGTGGGTAGCAGTCTTGTAGTACACTATTGTTGAATATATGTATAAATCATATCATAATAAAAAGCAAAAAATATTTTCAAAAATCGAAAATGCCATGAATGGTCATAAAATAGTCTAAACTTAAAAGAAAATTTACTCGAATTCAGAATCAGAAAACATATAGCACGTCAATCTTATTACGATCGATCAGTAGTTCCAGAATGATAACAGATACGTACGCACGCACACACACACCACACACACAGACAAAACCATCTGCACGGACATTTTATAAAACCACGAAACCTCAAAATATACTAAGCTTTAATTATCAAATTATATTGTTTAACAAAATACAATTAGTCCAAGCAGAGTATACAGGGGAGAGTTTAAGAACATAATCTTAAATTAAAACTAAAAGGTTTATAAGCTATCAAAAATAACCTAGCGACAGTGATCACAAGATTCAATCTTTTCTAAAATTTCAATCTCAATTAAACTTTTTACTCCGTACGACATAAAAACATTTTTTTTTAGTTTTTGATTTTTACTCAAAAAACTGTCGCCAAATGCTTAAAATTATTTAGCAATAGTAGATAATCTGTTGTTTTTATGTCCATGAATTTTTCTAAAACATTTAATATTTATTTTTTAGTTATATTTTTATCGAAAAATACCTTTTTATATAAAAAAGAAACGACCTCAGTCCTCTAGAAAATCTTGCGGGCAAAGTAGACATAATTTATGTTCTTTTAGATACACTATTGTTTGAATATATTGAATAATCAATCATTATAATAAAGCAAAAATATTTTTAAAATAGAACAAAATGCTATAATAAGGCATAAATATGGTCAGAACCATAACAAAAAAAATGAATAGAATCAGAATCAGAAAATATATGCATGTCAACATTTTATTCGATCCGTCGCATGTTCCAAATTATGCGGTATGTACACACACACAATCACACCGACACACCCACCGCCACAACACACACAACACACACACACACACACACACAAACACAAGCCATCCGCCACCGCCCCACTTTTCCTAAATCACGTGATCGACTCCAACATTCCCCCTCACACTCC
>CM053170.1:19655942-19686423 GCA_012977825.3 Pteromalus puparum | reverse complement strand
GAGGCGATTGGTCAAGCCAAGTAGTCAACCCCAATGGTGCGGAACATCTGACGGTACGCGTATAAGATTCTGGCATAGACTAGCGACGGCGAGAAGGCTCAATGCCGTCTCAAAGTCCGAGTGCGTACCCGCTTTCCATAGCATGGACGCTATACTCCTAATAAGCTGCGGCAACACGCTCGATATACTATCCGACCATGTCGACCTCAGGCTCCGGCGTATGCAACCAGATACCCGATGAAGAGGAAGAGGACGATCATTTGGACTGCATTACAGTGCTGGCTAGGGCTGTTTGAGTCACGGCGACTTCCAGTACGGGGTAGTATCGGGGACGCGCCACCTTTCCAACGGAGGAGCTGGCCGATAAAGATCAAGGGGCCAGGCAGGGAGCTTGGAAGCGGCAGCATGCTGTTCTCGTAATTATGGACGGATGCAGGTTATCCACCCAAGCACGACGGGATCAGCGTATCGAAGAAAACATCTGCACTGGGCTCGAAATCAAGTAGGGCGCTGCAAGAGTGATGTTGAAAGAAGGCTTGGCTGTAACAATCCGACACCGAAGGAACGGAAGCCCACGTAAATTCTTGTGTAGTGACGCTCAACTCATTTCAGGCGTCTTTGTGAATCCGTGACAGCGCTTTCCTCCGCCTAACCCGAGTAAAATCAACGCGATTATGACCTACCCAGCACCCACGAATCGGTGAAGTGAAGAATTACGCGCCGATTGCCTTGGGATGGCATTCGTGGTATCCAGGGAAAATGCTCTCATTGATGACAATTTTGCGACAATCGCCGACCCTCCTGACGTCGCTCAACCGCAAGAAGAAGTCAAGATACACCAGGGAAGCGGAATTCGCAACAAACAGCGTGCGTTCGAGCAAGATAAGCACAAATTGCTTCTGCTGCCTGTACTGGCATCGGCCGTCTTTCCCATGACCTACTTTTGTCATCACAAACCGACTGCTAGCGAGCACTGGCATTGGGGCCCAAGTACTGAGCTCAGAGCGACATAGATGAGACGAAAAAGGTCGTAAGTTTTGCAAGTCGGACTCTCAACTCCAATCAACGCGGAGCGTAACTACTTTCCCGTCACATGCGAGCGCGAGAGATGCTTGGCTGTCCTATGAGGCAATTACGAAAATTTCGCCATATGTAGAGGATACGCACTTCTCAAGTAATCACCACCGACCACACAGCAGTGTTGCAAATGGCTATGCACATAATGCGCAAATCATAAAGACGTCTTGCCAGATGCGCCCTCGAACATACAACAATATCGATTTCGGACATTGTGCACCGGAAAGGTTCGGCTGAACCTTGTCCCTCGATCGCGTCTATCGAGGATGTATGAGGACGACCGCGAGTCTGGACGCAGCACCGAATCTCCGCCGTCAGCCCAAAAGGATTCCGTGCATGAGCAAAGACGACTGGTACGACAGGACTAAGCCGCACCAAGTCTCAGAGACCAAGCCTACACAGAGGCACCACGACCGTACAAAAGACGTCGCGGGCCGCTATAACCGCTACCGTATCGATCGCTACGCTGCGAAGAATATTATCAGAAGCATCGAAGAGGCTTGGAAATCGGCGTAACACGAGCAGATAAGATCTCCTCAAGTTTTACGAGAATCGCACTGTGTGAACCCCACAGCGGCGACACCTCGGGCGACGCTAAAAACCCTATGACGCGAATCGCTGAGATATTTAATATTGACAGACATGTACAAAGGACAGATCAAGCCGACTTCTGTACGGCTCCTAGCTCTCCCTCCTGCCAACAATGTAAAGTAGAGCAGCTACTAACACCAGCTGGATAATGGGCAGACGCAGAAGTTATGGAACGTTGGGGAGAAAGGTGTAGCCAGATGGATAGTTAATCGGCCCTCCCGGAGCTCTACTAAAAGGATCATTGCTAGGAATACTTTTGAAATATTCATGGACACTTTCACCAGGTGGATTGAAGTGGTGCCACGATTCCGCAAGCTGACGATGTAACACTCAAAATTAGAAGCTAAATGAGCGGGGTTTTTCTAACGCTTTGGGTGCCCGATATATTTTGTCTGACAACGGCATCATCCGTAACAACTGGCTCGACCAGATTCCTACGGCAGCATGGCACGGAGCCACCATACTATCTCCAAACGCGCCACCGTAGCAGCGGCAGCAATCCCTGTCAGAAGGGGGCGGTCAACCGAACTTTTAAGACGAACTGGTAACGTCGTTTATAGAGAACGAACACAAAAGTTGGGATAAAGTTCCTGCCGGAGCTCAGCCTTTGCCTAAATCCGCTTACGCAAGAGTCCAACCGGGAGTGAGAGCCCCGCATTTCTGAACGATGGGACGCATCCAACTCCTCCCACAAATATAAGACGAGCAGAAGAAACAGGCCGCTCGGCACAAAGAACGGAACAGCTAGCGCTAAACAAGTGGAAGAACGAATGCGTACCTTTTCGACCTGCGACTTATATACGCAAAAAGAACGCAGGCGCGCTACCACGAACGTCCGAAGCGAATAATTATACAACGCGCAGCACAAGACCAAGTCGAATTCAAAATTAAATGACTTGGTCTGGAGAGCGTAAATCGCATTCTGCTCATAACAGCTGCCAGTGAAATTAACGCAAAGCTGGGCTCGCAAGTACGGCCAGAACCTTTTAAAATCACCGCTCCGGTTTGGGCCAGAATGTGTACCAGACGTCGAAAACGCAAGCAGGAGAGGTGTTCGATGAAAATCCATCGTCGTCGATCTGAAACCGCTACCACCCTGGCCGGAGAAGAACCACTCACCGAAGGAGTATCAAGCAGAAGCAAGTCGCGAGCGACACTCGCGCCAAGACACCGGAGAGAACATCATGTAAAAATGTATGGGCGCGCCACGTAAAACGCGGCAGAACCGACAGAACAGAGCGCGTGTAGTCGTGCTCGCCATGGATTGAAAGTTACAGCGGGGAGCGAAGAGCTTAGTACCCCCCGACGGCTGAACGCTCCTCCGACAGAGCTAACACCCCCTCCGGTGGAAACCAGGGAAAGTGAAACGCGGACGACCCACAACACCCGGGTCTGACGGAAAAAAACCGTAACTCAGCCAGACGCGCATCGAGGGCCATCCGCGCCAGTACAGCGTTTTTTCAAAACCGCGACGCATGCGATCACGCGCCGAAAGGAAAATAGAAATACCGCAAAAATTTTTTTTTCCTTCTTTCCTTTTTTTTTTTTCCTTTTTCACATTAAACTCTTTGCAAAGCTCCCCACTTTAAAAGTACAGGATAGGCGGGTGCCTAATGATTGTTTCTTTCACCCCGGGGGCCTGTGCCCTTTCCCAAATAATCAAACAACACTCTAGGAAGGATTTGAAAGGGGCAAGCCCTCATCAAGAGAGAGACACCGAACCCTGGAGTAGCCAGGGATGAAGGGATCACAGGCCCTCGATCTGGGATAAGACAACCTGACCGGAAGCAGGGCCGAATAAGATGGAAGCTGGCATACGTGGACGTCCCGCAACAGCCTGCCACTCGCCAACTGCCATTCCGCACTTAATACCGACAGTGAAAAGGCAGCAACAACCGCAAGCAGAGAAGGGGGCAGAGCTTGAACGGCACCCTGGCTAAAAGCTCGTTAGCGCAGAAACAAGAATACTCGGAGCTCAGGAGCGAGTGCGTTCGCGAGCTTGACCAGTCCTGAAAACCTACGGCGCCGAGGAAGGAAAGCCCTTGCAGGGAACTACCCACAACTCGTCGCGGGCGAACGGGACCAGTCGTCGACGACCCGAAAAGAAGCGCCGAGCCCAGACGTGGCCAAAGCGTCGCCCACCGAAGAAGCAGTACGGCCAGCAGAGGGAACGGCGAGCGGCAATATTGGAGACCAACCGAACCCTTGGGAGCAGATGAGCGGGCGCCAAGCATCAGAACGCTGTGCGCGCAGAAGGGCTCGAAGATCCGCGATGCTTCTCGTCTGTAAACTCGAGGGAGTTATGCGTGGACGAAAAAGAGTGGTCCCGTAAGAGAATCCACACGGGAAACACTACGCGTAGCCGCCGATGCCCTGTAGGCAACCACCGCGAGGCTCGCCTAAAAGTTTATTTAATACATAACACCTGTAGCAGACCTGGGAGAGTGTTTCAAAATTATTTCTTTTTGACCCTCACCAACTTAAAATTTTAGAAAAGCAGGATTTAAATGATCTTCCTGCACGCAGTTCCAAATTAGTTTTTTTGAAGTTTAATAAATTTAGATTTCATTTTCTTTTTCTTCTTTTTGTTTCCATTTTATTTTCGCCAGCATAGAGATATAGGCATGCTGGTGAGAGAAGATTGATGGAGAGCCTGAATACACCCGTTCGGGTATTCCAGCGTCTGGAAGCGGGGAAATAGGACGGATATGACGAGGAACAATGTTAACTCGTCATAACCTCCCCAGCATAAATATCCTAATGTATAATAATGTATTACAGCTCTGTTACAGACGAACGGCGGAGAGTGAAATGGGAGAAAGCACGGTAAGGAGAGAGAGAGAGAGAGAGAGAGAGAGAGAGAGACTCGCGCGCGTGCCGCGTCTCGCGGAAAGAGAGATTTAGATTCGTTCCGACTCGCTTAGAGTAAGCATCGTGCGCGCGACTCCTGGATCCGCAATTACTGATCGCTTTGTGGGGACGACGTGCGTAGGCTCCTGGCTAACAAGTGCAACCCAGAGGGTCCGACATCGACTGCGCCTTGCCCGAGGTCTCCGTGCGACTCCGCTACGTCCGGGGCTTCCGAGCAATTCCTACCACTCGCCTGCGAAGGAGACGTCCTGGGGCTGAGCCGACTCGTCTACTGTAAGTGTCAGCTCTGCATCTCTCTCTCTCACCAGTGCCCTCCCGGTCTCTAACTGCCTCGTTCGTCTGCGTCTCGCACACCCGCGTGTGTGCTCGTGTACCTACTTTTTCACTGAACAATATACTTTACATTTTCTACGCTACTCAGCGTGTTTTGATTGTACACCGGTCCGTAATCCTATTAAGTTCCCCGCCGCCTCCGCGGGCACGCGCATCGCTTCACGGTGCACGTGCGAACAAACTGCAGCTAGCCAAAATACGACCTTGGCAGGTCCACCTACGAACTCGATAAAACCCGAGGAAACGAGACTTGGTCTCGATTATTACGCGGTTGTCTCTCCGCTTCGGTAGCTGCACTGCACGCAGCTAACGTCTGCGCGGCTACCGACACCAAGCAGAGCAGCCCCGTTATANAAGAAAAGTCCTGTAAATAGATATGGAAATCCTGTTACTCATTTTATCTATGTAAATCATATCGATGCAAATGTACCGAATACATTTGAGGAGGCGCTAAACTCAAATGAATATAAACAATGGAAAATTGCAATGGATTCCGAAATTAATAGTTTAAAGAAAAATAACACTTGGCAAATTGTTGAAAGACCAAAAGATAAAAAAGTCATTGGTGTTAAATGGGTTTTTAAAAAGACTAGACTTGGCGCAGTGCGCTGCGCGCACTGTAGTAGAATATTAATTCATTAACTTATTAAATGAAATATAAATGCTTGATTGATATTTTTAATATTTGTTTTCTATTACGGAAATATATCAAACTTTACAATAATTGATTCATTTCGCGCTCATGTAAATTTCAAAATTGCCGCGGTTTTGTCACCAACTACCTTTTAAAATTTTAAGGTTATGTCTCAACTCAGTTCGTGTCAACGTTCACATCATGTCTCTTTTTGTAACAATGATAATATTTACAATAGAATATTATAAATACACAAATAATAATTATTGATATGTATTATAGTATATGTATTATTATATATTACATTCTTTGTATTAGGATCAATTTTAGAAATCAAAAACAAATAAAAAAATAACGATACTTTTGACGCATGCGCACTACACGAGCCAATCATATTGACGCATTCTTGGCTTCACTTCATCCGGTCATGACTTTTTTATATAGGGAAAAACAATAATGTATTATATAAAGCCAGATTAGTTGCTAGAGGTTTCCAACAAAAGGAATACATTGATAATGTTTATTCACCAGTAGGAAAAATGCAAACTTTAAAAATGTTATTGTCTTACTGTTGTAAGAATAATTTATTCATTGAACAAATGGATGTAGAGACGGCATTCTTAAATGGTTATGTAAAAACAGAAGTATATGTTAATGAACCCAAAGGCTATGAAACTGGAGACACTAAAGTTTGTAAATTGCAAAAGGCACTCTATGGACTCAGAGAAAGCCCAAGAGCTTGGTATAATTGCTTCAATAAATACATAGAAAATTTAAACTTTGTTAGAAGCAACTATGATAATTGTCTGTACATAAACAATACAAGCAAAGATCCAATATATATATTAGTATTCGTAGATGATCTCTTAATTTGTTGCAAAGACGAAAATATTATAAATGAAGTAAAAGCTAGTTTAATGGAAAGATTTGTAATGAAGGATATGGGCAAGATTAGCCAATATATAGGCATTGATATAGATTATAGCAATGATAGACACAAAATGACCTTAAGTCAAACAAAATATATTGAATCTTTGGCTGCTAAGTATAAACTAGAAAATTCTAAATTATATGATACTCCAATGGAGACAAATTTAAAATTAGATCAAGCTAGTCAAATAGACGAACGAATAAAGTATAGAAATCTGATTGGCGAATTATTATATATAAGCTCAGGCACAAGGCCAGATATATCGTACAGCGTAAATTATTTAAGTCGATACCAAAGTTGCTACGATCAAACTCATTATAAGTATGCGATGCGTGTCTTAAAATATTTGTACAAGACTAAAGACTTAAAACTAACATATTGTGATAATGTAAATAGTGAAATATTAGACTGTATGGTAGATTCCGATTTCGCAGGTGATAATGTTGATAGAAAATCCACAACTGGATACGTAATTAGATTATACGGAAATGTTATTTTTTGGAAAACCCACAAACAAGGTGCGGTAACTAAATGCTCAACTTTTGCTGAATATGTAGCTTTATCAGAAGCAGTCTCTGAAATATTGTTTATTAGAAATTTGTTAAGCGAATCTTTCGATATAGATTTATACGGTCCGACAACTATTTACGAAGATAATTCTGGAGCAATCGCGATCGCTAAATTCGGAAACTTTACTCCAAATTCAAAGCACATTGAAGTGCAATATCATTATATAAATGAAAGCTACGAAAACGGCGAAATAGATATTGTAAAAGTTGATTCGAAATGTAATTTAGCAGACATCTTTACTAAGAGTCTGGATAAAACAAAGTTCCTAAACAATAGAAAAGGTTTAAGATTAATCTAAAATGTTCATACTAAGTCCAAGTTCAATTGTAAAAACTCAAGTTCAAAGTAATAACCGCCAAGTTCAGTTGTAAAACTCAAGTATACTTGAAATGCTCTTAATTCAATTAATGTAAAATGCGATAACAAATTGTATGCGAAATTGAAAACTCAAATGTATTGAATTATAATGTAAAAATTATCACGACTGTAAAATTCAGGAGGCGTGTTGTAATATATGAATTTATACAGTCGTAATCGTTGAACAAGTCAAACTCTAGCAAACGCGAGCATAGTGCGCATGTCTCGCGTATATACTCTAAGAGCAAACTATACTGTATACTATACTTCGTGGAGTAAGACTATGCTGTACTGTGCTCCACACTCCCTCTTGCCTGTAAGACTCCGAGCTGAGCGGACGCACTGACGACTACTATGGCTGATGCCATATACCAATAAAACCACACTTATTATTATCAACCTCAGTCTAATTAATTTATCGATCCACTATTTCAACAATAATGCATAGAGCACAAGAAAAGAAAATGTAAAATCAGTACGATTGCTTTTAAATATATTTTCAGATTATCAAAAGTCGAGTATTAAATATTTTGGATCTGTACCACAGATTGTGGAAGTACCTTGTTTATTCCTTGTTGGGTTAATCACCGGTCCGCCTCCCGCAACAAAACCAGCCAGCGGCAACACCGGGACGCTGTGCGGTGCATCAGTAATTTCATTCCTCTATATAAATTGTTTTCAAATTAAATTATAATTGTAACATAAAGTCAAAACATTACTCTTAATTAAAAGGAGCTTTCTATGCGTGACAAGTTACAATGACTATTGCAAGCTTTACTCTCCTCGAACCTCAAAGGTGAATTAATACATAAATCATTTTTTTAAATATTGCATACCTGAAATATTTCATTTCTCCGACGCCCCAACAATCTTCTTTCCTCAACAGGTCCTGTATAAATTGTTTTGATATTCAATTCGATACCAATGAATTAACAAAATTACAAGTTCGCACTTTAGTCTATTTACGAAAATAGTGGATTTTTTTAGAAAAGGATCATATGCTAATTCGTATCTACTAATATTAGTAGATATCGCTTCTGTTTATACAATTTAAAAATATACTGAAGAACCCAAATGATTCTGATGCTATATAAGCTAAAAATGTTCTTATCACTTGTCTTCGGTTCGTTCTAGCTCGTCCAAAGACGAGTGCTCCACACTTGATCTTTAGAATCCCACTTTACGCCCTTAATATACAATATACTATCTCTTACCAAAAAAAGTTGAGACTAAAATTTTGCATCCTATTCATTCTCGTAAATAGACATAGTATATAAGTCAATCCGCTTATTTGTATGACTAGCAATAAACGTCAAAATAATGTTTTAAAATAGTGCCAACCTGGAGCCTTTCGTTCCTCGGGTTAACCACCGCTCCTCCCTCAGCAAGACCTGCCTGCTGCATCACCTCGGGCAACAACCGGCCACGGTGTAGTGCGTCAGCAATTTCATTTCTCTATATCAATTATTTTGAGATTCAATTGATATCAGTAACATTAAGGTGAATAATCAATCTTCATTACAAGAATGATTTAATTAGTGACATGATAGCAAAATGAGTAGTGCAAACTTTAGGCACCATAAAGAAATAGGGGATATGTTAAGATGTGCTATTTATTATTCTTGGCGAAAAAGCAAATGTACTGACCATGGCCAAATCGAGAACTGGATCAGCTATCTGTGGCCCTGCTTGTCGTGGAGGTTAACCAGGGGCGGGTACATCTTTTTGAAATTTGAAAAAAATATTGTTCAAAATTGTTGTTAATTAGATTGCCTATGAGATTGAAAACCTTATGGGCGCTATTTGACAAAATACTTTTACTTTTAAAATACTTATTTCCAGTAAAACGACAATAAATATTTAATGAACTAATATGCGAATGATTAAAACAAACGTATGGAAAAGCAGGGCTTTTTATTTTTTTCCGATGTTTTAGACGCATTAATCGCCTCTTTTCAGAGAACAGAATAACCAATGTTACAATCACTGAGCTTGATCGAATGTGGTAATCGAAAGACTAGCTAAAAACTCGTCAAAAAAGAGTTTTTACCATGATGTGCATCATTTACTGGACCTCCTGCACCGCCATCATCATGTGCACGATCGTGCCCTCTGTTCAACCCATTATTCCCGCCTCGTTCTCTTCGTGCTTCACCTACCCCATGTGCACCTGCTGCACCGTTCGCACCATCCTCGTCGTCATCGTCATGATCGTCGTTACTGTCGTCTTGGTCATCGTCATCGAAATCATCATCGTCATCATCGTCATCATCAGTATCATTATCGTTATCATTAATGTCTTCAGCATATCCTTCATCCTCATTTGCGGCATCAACTTCATCATTGTTAGGGATATGAGCATCAACGATGACATCTCGATTCCTTAGATGACGAACATCGTTTATCTGGTAGAAAATGTACTAGATAGAGTTATACTCGTTAATATCTTATTAGTATATTACGATACTAATGCAGTAAAGTAGTTTGAAATCTCTTTACCGCCCTATAAGTTTCGTACGATATTTTATGATTTTAGCACAAGCGTGCGATGAATCGAGGTTTACGCCATGGAATGTCATAAATTAAATAGTGGGCATAATAGCAAGTTCACCCTTTGAAATTTGCTTATCATTCACGAATAGATTTCATGAGCATATATTACTCAGTTGTCAATAAAACCGCTGCCAAGTCATTGGCACTTAGCTTCCTCCTATTCTGCTAGTGGAAGATAATTACATGGGACAATCAACTCATTCTTTGATTTAAATATTCGCTACTATCCGATACTAAAATGATAGGTTAGGAAGACACTTGTAGGGGAGGGGTATCAGGGGACTGGGGGTTAAGGTGGATGTCAAAAGGATAGAGCTCCGTGAACTCTTTGAAAACCATGAAAACTCTCAAAATATACTAAGCTTTAATTATCAAATTATATAGTTTAACAAAAATAATAATGTTCAGTCACACAGAGTATACAGGGTGAGAGTTGAAGAATTTGAATCTTAATATCTTTTAAACTAAAAGGTTTCATAAGCTACAAAAAGAACCTAGCCGAAGTGATCAAAAGATCAATCTTTTCCTAAAATTTCAACTCAATTTAAACCTTTTTACTCCCGTAATCGTACGACATAAAAAAACCATTTTTTTTAGTTTTTGATTTTTATCTCAAAAACTAGTCGCCAAAATTGCTTAAAATTTTTACAACTAGTAGATATCGTTGTTTTTTATTGTCATGAATTTTTTCAAAACATTTAACTATTTATTTTTTGAGTTATATATGTTTATCGAAAAATTACCTTTTATATCATAAAAAATGAACAGATCAGTCAATCTAGAAAATCTTGCGGGAAAAAGTAGACAAATTTATGTTCTTTTAGATACACTATTGTTGAATATATTGTATAAATCATATCATTATAAAAAAGCAAAAATATTTTTTCAAAAATAGAAAAATGGCTATAATATGGCCATAAAATGGTCAGAATCATAAAACAAAAAATGACCTAAATTCAGAATTAGAAAAAATATATGCATG
The DNA here is from genome assembly GCA_012977825.3 of Pteromalus puparum. NCBI lineage: Eukaryota > Metazoa > Arthropoda > Insecta > Hymenoptera > Pteromalidae > Pteromalus > Pteromalus puparum. Next base: position 19,675,524 of record CM053170.1, on the reverse strand, counting down.
TCAAATTTTATTACGATCCGTCGCATGGTTCCAAAATTATGGCGGTATACGTACATACACACACACACACACACACACACACACACACACACACACACACACACACAGCCATCCGCACGGACATTTTCTAAAAACGTATGATTCGTACTCCAAACACCTCCAAATGCGTTTCCACGAAGTATTAGCAAAACTGAAAATTTTACTATTACAAAGCTTCCTCTTGAGGAGGAAGCAAAATACTGAGCAAGTTAAACAATTTTTGCTTAACTCGTTGAGTAAATGTTCAAAAAAGTTAGACAATTTTAATAGTATATTATGCACCTACAGGGAATAAAGTAGGCAGCGTATTCCCTGCGTGTGAGTTGTTGCCCGAGATAGCCACAGCCCGCCTTAATTCCCGAGTGCGCTATACAATTTTTTAACACACCCACCACAAAGTTCGTACTTGATCGCCGTCGAGGAGGGAAAAAAGTGCTACATGTATTTCCTAACCTCACTTTAGTTCGCAGCGCCGCCAGTGCGGTCTATGGAATACATGTAGCACTTTTTTCCCGACTCGGCGGGAATCAAGTACAAACTTTATGGTAGATGTGTTAATATTGCGATACTTTTACAGTTATTTATTAATGAATAAATGTAAAAATATATGTTGAAAATTGTAAGAAGGTAACAGTAATTGAACTTGGTTCGCTCGAGTAAGAGGCTTGCAAGTTCTGACCACTCTTTTTTACTCAACACTGGCGCCAACTAGAAGGTTAATTTTCTACTCGAGTATTGGGTGTTTTTTACTCAACACTGGCAAAAAGCTTTGAAAAATGTCTACCAAATTAGCTGCTTCAGCAACGCCGCGCCCATCATCTTCCCCTGCGCCAGCAGCAAGCTCCACAACAGCCTTGTGTCATTCGCCAGCAGCGGCACCGCGTCCTGCACCAGCACCACGACGAGCTCTGCGTCGAGGACCTCGCTGTGCACCAGCACCGCGAGCACCTCGCCCAGCACTGTGAGCACCTCGCCCAGCATTGCGAGCACCTCGCCCAGCACCGCGAGCACCTCGCCCAGCACCGCGAGCACCTCAACCAACAACAGCACCGCGTCCTGCACCATTGTTTGGCACAAGACGTCCTCGCCGAGCATTCACAGGACCGTTTTCAAATTCATCATCTAGTATACATCAAAATACATAAAAATTGACGTTCTTCTTTAAAAAAGTGTTTTTTATCAAAACAAGTATTTGTTGAAGTTAGTGTTAATAATCATGCAGTAAATTATTACAGCTACGATTACAATTTTCTCTAATCTTATGCGCTTATGCTGTGCCTGTGAAGCATCATTTTTATGAAGAATAATACTTAAATAGACGCGTATGCGACGGCGTAGGGGAGATGCGCCCAGTATGGAATGGCTTAGCTAATTTCGCTATAGCTTTCGATTAGGGCCGTGGAATTTGCTCAAATTGGAGGATTTGCTTGCTGTTATGGGAGCCTTTGATGTTCTGTACGGGGGAGCCATTAATTTTGCGAAATAACCAAATGAAAATGCCGAATCGCAAAAGCTAATTTTTTGGGATATCGAAAAAGTGTTGCCCAGTATGGAATGCCATTGATATTAACAATAAATGCGATACGAATACATTGTGAAAGTCTGATAATCATTAAAATGGTTTGCTTTAAGTGAAGGAATCTTGTTTGAGCCGGTTTATCCTTGTTTGCCGTCGATTTTATCAATATTTCCAAAATGCACCGAAATCGATCGCAGTTTCTCTTCTAGCTTTCCTCAAAGCATTTCCGGGCTAAACAATGATTTTTTTGACTATTCTAAGCGTTTGATTCATCTTACATTCAAAAGTCAAACAATCGACATGTCAATGCTATGCTAAAACACATGCCATACTGGGATAACATGCATCGTTCCATTCTGGGAAAGAAAGTTATTTTGCGCCTTGAGGTTATACGGTGGAACAAAGCAAGATATAGCGCTAACTCTGGAATTTTTCGAAAGTTCAAATTTCAAATTAAACCTCTATGGTACCTCGTTTGACAGCTTCAAAAATGCGGAAAACCATACGTTCCGATAAACTTTTTTTCCCTCCTGTGGAGCAATACGGCCTCGAAGTATGACTTTTAAAACGCTAAAACCTACTAACCTACCGGGCACAAGTGCCGAAATCTCACCCCAGAAGCTGGGAACTGATGACATCCCATGCGGGGGGAACCATCCCGTTTTGGGCGCATCTCCCCTATATGTAGATTGAGTTTCAACAAGGTATTCTTTATGCGACACAGAATAGAAGATATTTTCATTTTTAAAAATGTTTGTGTGTGTGTATACCTAAATAATCTTCAGGCGCCAGAAAGCGCTTCCTGTGCTTCGTCAACCCTTACTACATCTTCAAAATCGACTGAAAACAACAAGTTATACTATATTTTAACATCTACTCTTCCAAAAAACGATAAAAAGTAGAAAAATGTATATTTGCATGTAACTTACATTGTGGTAAATAAGCACTCCTTCTCTGTCTAGCTACCATATCGAGATACTGTCGTACGCCCAAGCTACACAAGTGTATATATATATGTGTGTGTGTGTGTGTGTGTGTGTGTGTGTGTGTGTGTGTGTGTGTGTGTGTGTGTGTGTGTGTGTGTGTGTGTGTGTGTGTGTGTATGTATGTATGTGTGTGATCAGAAAAACGCAATTCTTTGGTATAAATTTTGGAAGAAAGATAAAGTATAATAACTCGGTGTGTGTTTAAAGATATAATGACAACGTGCAATTTAGATTTTTCAAAATATGAAGAAAAATAATGTACAAAAGCTGTTTTTTAAAATATCGAGTTATCATCTTAAATGTCTTTCCGAGTTAGCATTTTCTATCTGTCAGCCGTCGATACGAAAACCACTATTTGCATAACAAGTTAATTATTTTGCACACATACATTTCTATATTCCCAGCTTCAAATTGTTCTACTTTTCTGTTTTTCTGCAATAAACTCGCCGGCCAACTCCACTTTATGATGCGTGTATTGATGACGGCATTATACCGGATATCGTACGTGTTCATCATTAAAGGTAGTCTATCTGTTTTTCAAATAAAATAATCACAATCGATACATTGAATTATAGATTATGTTAGTTTAATTGCGGAATACAATATCTGTGCCTTCCCGGCAAATCAACTTGTCATATTTTTTGAAAATTTGGGTTAAGTGGTATTTCCTATATTTAAACACTCTTTTTTTACATGAAAGCATTGCATTTTTTCTAAAACCAATCCTTGTACCGCAAACAATGCAGTGCATAACAACTTAAGTCCATTTTATTGCAAATCGTTTCCGGCAAAACGACTTAGGTCCATGCTAAAACTACTTCCAATCATTTTATGGGGCGAGACGCGTACAAAAAACCTTCGTTATGTTAATTTCCAACATAGAAATCAATTAGGGAACAACCGATATTCATTTTAACAATCAAATTTTACCGGGATTCAATTATGCATAAAAATGAAGGAATAATGTGTTACCGACAAAGCGACTTAAGTCCATTTTTATCTATAAAATATTCCAGGATGAGAAAAAAAAATTTAGAATCTATAACTTGAAGAGAAGCTGTGCCAATCATTATTATCATTTTTGGATGTTAAATTTAATACCGAAATCTCCCAGCACAAAGATGTTTAAGCTAAAGTACGGAAAATGTGTTCCCGGCATAATGACTTAACTTAAAGGTAATTTCAACTTAAGGTAATCAAAAACACGCAAATGTGACTTAAGTCGTTTTTCCGGGAAGTCACAGATATATTGTGTGCTGCCTGCACAAAAAGTATGCTTGTGAGAGAGTATTCCCTTTTAACTTACAAAGCATTTCCCAAATTCCTAGTCCTAAGCCTAGAAACCCAACGGCGAAGGAGAGGAAATTTTCACAAATATTAGTGGTTTTAATCGCTCTGCGATAAACTGATACCATGGCTGCTAGGGGAATCCACATTCTACGGAAATACCTGAAGTAGAGCAGAACAAAAATAGCATACTACTAGAATTCGTGTACAAGAATAAAGTTAATTTGGGAGAATAGCTATGGGAAATGAAGTGATTTTATTGGCTCTGTGCATATTAAGATAAAAATCATGAGTTTTGCATCCTATTTTACTACGTAGAAAGTGTCACCGAGGACAAATAATGGGCAATTGATTTTCATTCAATATTATCACCGTAAATAATTATTTGCGATCGTTATTTTTGTTTCTGTCTTAAAAAAGTGCATTAACAAGTTTTTTTTTTTGCTCATCCCAAAACTAGCTTGATAGTATTCGTCAACGGTATCTTGGAGAAAATCCAGAAGACAAAATATTTCCCTGGCAGGAGATTGCCAATAAGTGATGCTCAGTAGTCTAGAAAAGGGCTATATCTATTCGCGAGAAACAAGGCTCGAATACCAGGCTTATTATCGTCAGAAACCAGAGAAAAGCAAATGTAAACATTGTCTACTTGAATTCGGGATTATGTTTTCGAATAGCTTTTATTTTCTAAGTGTAAAAACTGATTATAGACACCAAAAGCCATGGAGTGCACTACCTGCCCCGTCATCGGCGACCCCATGCACCTGGACACCAGTCACGAGTGATATTGATATTTTCCATGTAATACCTGAACCTCATTATCGGCTACTCTAGACACCTAGACACCATTCATGACCGATGTTGATCGATAAATGTATACATTACGGAGAGCGGATTACTGGACCATATCATCGGCGACCTGTGACACTTGCATAGGTTCTACACTTGATTCTTATACCTAGAGGTTAAGAAGTGTGAAGAGCACTTCTCAGACGCTATTATGGGTGTTGTAATAGTACATTACGATATCTAGTGGGATAAGTCGTACTTTACGGTACGGAATATATAATAGCGCCAAAGTGTCGAGTGCGCTAAACGCCCTGCCATAAAGAACGACTTATGACATAAATCTGCTGTCACGACGTGGCATAAGCAGTCCATTTTTGCACTAATATAGTGATATACTTTTTCCAATATCTTGTTGACAAATGCTATCAAGCTAATTACTTGTACGCAAAGCAAAAAAAAACTTTGTAATTTAAGAGTCAAATTAGCCAATTTTCCCTAAGTTGGGAGCAAAAAGAAAGTAAATTCAACGTTGTTAGTATGTCTATATAAAAAATATGGTGCGACTCCATAATTAATGCTTCGATAAAAATTCACCTCTGAAACCTGTCTGCGTTGGGTATGTGATACTGATTCATGAGTTGAATGACAATCATTAATCCTTCTTCCATTCGTTGCGGAGGTAAGAAGGGTAATGCGAGTGCATATTCCAATACAGCTGTGGTCATCGCATCTTTTTCTATTCCACATTGCACATACCAGTATTTAACTATAGCCTAGATGTTACAAGTAAATTTTATTTTTTGTATACTTAAGACTTATCTTTATATAAAATCATTAGAGAATTGAAAATGGATTGAAGAAAGCTACGTAAAAATAAATAACGGAGTTTAAGGATAGGTTGGTCTGATTTAGAAATAACGCACAGATTTAGGAAAAAAATCACACACGTAGATATATATATATATATAAATAAAAAGCGTATGCGAAATTTTGAATAATTTGGATACCCTATTGACGGGATATTGATAAAAGTATTTTTTTCGATTTTACATGGAGTCTTGTGGAGAATCATATTTTTCTGGTAATGATTTGAAAATATTTACTGTATTAACGAACAGTTTCTGTTGCAAATTTTTGTATGGAATACCTAATATTCGACGAATTTAAATTGCTCTTGAAAACAATCAATAGATACCTCTATGCATGAATGCTATGATGCTATGAATAATGATTAATTGCTTAGAAAATTATACATTTTCGTGTGTAAGAAATGCTCGTATATAGCTGCGCTATAATTACAGATTTTTCTATTTTTGTAAAAGTTCGGCTTTGATAAGTACAATTATAAATATGACCTGGCAATAGTGAAAAAAGCATCCCGCTAATTCCACTAGAGGCATTTCTTGACGAAAAGCTGAAAACACAGCGATCTCGTAATCGCCGATAAACTTTCGCAGGTTTCGTCTTAATTCAGGAACCAAGTCAAGTATAAACCGCAATATCGCTCTATACATTTCTGTGGTGCGTTTACTTGTCAAAACAATTATACATGGAAACCCCTAAAATTATATGTATCAAACGATATAAAAACAATAAATTTTAAGGGGAAAAAAGTTGAACTATATGCAGTAATAGGGAACAGACATAATGCGAGAATCATTATTATTTTAAAATGTTAAGTTTAAGTAGCATTTTTAATCCCTTAAGTTAGTTAGCTACAGTTGCCTTTGCGTGGTCGATTCCCTGTTAAGGCGGCACGTTACTTGAATATTCAACTAGCAAGCTATAATATTCGCGGTATGCTACCGGAGTTTGCTGTCATCAGTAAATATACCCTTTAAGGATCGGTAGAGACGGTACGTTACTGATAGCCGAAAAGTAGATAACCACTTAGCCAACGGCGATTTCGAATAGTTTCTAGGAACTAAGGGTCACAACCGAAGACGCGTGATCATTTAGGTCCTGCACGCAGTGTAAGTAAGATAAAAAATCGTAATTAAGTGACCGCTCCTCTCAGTCGCTTTCTTCTATAAGTAGTTTCGTGGAGTATATTATATTGCAAGTTTCCGACGCGCAATGCTTGGTTGGCGTTGTATCCACCTAGCGGTCGGGGAGTGAAACTATTGCGCACTGTGCGATATACGCGTTGGTGTATTCGTCACAATTTAATGCTCCTTCTTCAAAATTTATACGCATATTACTGTTACTTCAGCAACCATATTAATCAAGTTTTTTCTTCCTATCATTCGAATGTGTATTAAATAAAATCGATGTTAAAAAACGAATTACATTTAACTATTGTAATAAAAATCTAATTTTCATATTTTTGAGTTATATTTAACCTAGATTTATATTAGAATGGATTTTATAAAATATCTGTTCCCTATTATTATAGTACATTACGATACATGTGACATAAATAGCACGTACTTTTTATGAAGTCCTAATTATGCCGGGCAGAAGTGTTACTTAGGTCACAAGTATCGTATGGAATCTTATAGCATAGCCTACCTAAGCCCGCAGTCACGCGGGCTTAGGTCACACTGTGCTATAAAAGTTATAATTTAATAGAAGATATGAAAAATAACATACTGACAAGTATCTTATAGAATTAAATGTATATATTTGTGCACAGTCAGGTGGAGCTAATGGTTTGCCTGTAAATGTGTTGCATTCTTTGTTATACTTCAACACTAGAATCTATTCGCATTTTATTTATTTTTTTATGAATTTACGTAAATTAATTTCCACACATTAAATAATTAATACATCTTAATAAGATAAAAATACTAGTAAAAAATGCCTTGTGCGTCTACTATGAAAAAATATATTTATAGGTTCTAGTAACAAGACGTAGATCAAACATTGAGTTAAAAGATTCAAATTTTTATGATAAAATGATGATTAAAAATTCTGTATCGACTACATTGTGCTGCTAGACTTACAAAGATATAGGGGAGATGCGACCAGTATGGAACTACTTAGCTTATTTCGTTATGGCTTTCGATTAGGGCCGTGAAAGTTGCTCAAACTGGAGGATTTTCTTGCTGTTACAGAGGCCTTTGATGTTCTAAACAATGATGCCGCAATAACCAAATGGGCAGCCGAACCGTAAGTGCTAAATTTTTGGGATATCGAAAAAGTGTTGCCCATTATGGAACGCCGTTGATATTCACAATAATTACGATATGTATACATTCTTAACGCCTGAAAACTATTAAAATTGTTTTCTTTAAATGAATAAATCTTATTTGAGCAGGTTTATTCTTGTTTGACATCGATTTTATCAATATTTCCAAAATGCCCCGAAATCGATCACAGTTTCTCTTCTAGCTTTCCTCAAAGCATTTCCGGGCTAAACAATGATTTTTTTGACTATTCTAAGCGTTTGATTCGTCTTACATTCAAAAGTCAAACAATCGACATGTCAACGCTATGCTAAAACACATGCCATACTGGGATAACATGCATCGTTCCATTCTGGGAAAAAAAGTTATTTTGCGCCTTGAGGTTATACGGTTGAACGAAGCAAGATATAGCGCTAACTCCGGAATTTTTCGAAAGTTCAAATTTCAAATTAAACCTCTATGGTACCTCGTTTGACAGCTTCGAAAATGCGGAAAACCATACGTTCCGATAAACTTGTTTCCTTCCTGTCGAGTAATACGGCCTCGAAGTATGACTTTCAAAACGCTAAAACCTACTATCCTACCGGGCACAAGTGCCACAATCTCGTCCCAGAAACTGGAAACTGATGACATCCCATGCTGAGCAACATTCCATTTTGGGCGCATCTCCCCTAAACAATTATCCGATTTCGTTATGGATATTTAAATTCTTATTTTAAAAGTGACATCGCCAAGAAGCACGTGGCATTCTCTTAGCGCAAGCAGCATTTGATCGCTAATAAAAACCAAACCAACAGATCCATCAGTGCCATAACAGGGCCCTCTGTAAACCGCCTGTACGTCTGGGTAATTATAAAGACTCTGACCCAGCTCATGCATTGTGCGTGGGACATGGGGTACTACTAGTCTCCTATATTTTTGCATTTTACTCCTTTTTTGCTCGTACGTAAAATGAATTGCCATATCAGGAAAGCTAGAAAATCAAAAGCAAGACAATTCAATAAACAGGGTTAATTAAATAAACATTTGTTTACTTTCGAATATACAATTTTTTGGTGTGTAATTTTTTTAAGGAAGAATTTCGCTACGTTGCCCTGGTAGAAAAACAACGATTCAAACTGGAGAAAAACCAAGGAACTCGGTAGTTAAAATGTAAAACACTGTTCGCATTCGACATGGCTAAAAATTGCCGATAGAAATATGCTTTGTATACGTACAAATCCACGCAAAACCGGACCTTTTTGAGGGTTTGAGGTTTGACCAAAATTAAATTTGAGGGCACGCCGACCGGCCCTTTATTGGGTTCCTAGGGCCATCCAGAACACGAAAAACCTTGCGTTCCCGAGATTTTGAAATACTTATTTTTTTTTTTGCCGGGCAGTTTAAATTCTCTTTTGATGGGAATGTAACATGGGAAACATGAACAAAAACTAGCTATTTCGAAATTTTGGATGAAGAAATTCGTTAGATTTACCGAGCGTAGATCAGTGTTATATTCAGAAGTTATGGAAGCAGATGATGCACATGGACGCGCATAAATTTCCTTTTGCAGCACGGTAAAAATTTTCGCATCCAAAAATGTATAGTGCCGGTTCAGTAAAATTTACGCGGAGCAAGATAAATAATATCTTGAGTCAGATAAAAACTTTCGAAAAGACGCGGCGGCCCACAATTACCGTTTGTTCCGGTAATTTTTACTGACAAATTCTTTCCATGTATAAAAATACTCGATCTAAGATAAAGCGATAGATCTTGTAACAAAAACTAACAAGTAAAACTACCAAGTTCTTTGATTGAAAACCTAAAAACTTGCCAGTTACTAGGATTCCGCTTCTACCGCGGTATTCATTCGAAACTATATTTTATCTGATAACATTATGACGATCTATGTGTGAGTTAGAGTAGTACATGCTATATTTCGCGCCGAAAACTAGTACATTTGGTTATCCGCTGCGAAGACTACCACTTTTCACTTTTCACCGCGAAGAGTAGCACGTTTCACGGCTCAAATTAATGCTCTATGTAGTATGAGAAAAACTTATGATAGTTTAATAATATTTGAACTAGCTGACTCTTTGCATGTGAATCTTACTATGTATCAGTTTGGCGTTCATAAATATCATCAATTGTTTAAGCATGAAGGCTTGAAACCACTAGTGTTTTCGTGAAAAGTGCTAGTCTTCGCAGCAAAAACGCGAAACATGCTAGTTTTCACGGCAAAAAATGAATAGTACTACTCTTTGGGAGGGATTTGGGACGTGCTTGTCTTCGTAGGGAGCGACGATGTATAATTAACTTACTCTCTGGACGTTTGTCGAAACACATCTTGTAATTGTATACGAGTCTCCAAGCATCTTCGCATGAGCTCATTCTCAAACTCTTGTTTTTGAATATAATTGAAGTCAGGCTCATGGCCAATGTGTTCTACAGATGAGTCATTGTCCACTGTCAAAACATTATCTATCGTTTTCACCAATCCTGCCGGCAGTGCTAGGGTCACGATTATTCGAAGGGGCACCCAAATGACAACTTCAGGGGGCATCGCAGTAAGAACGATCCGCGGTGTCTTCTGAAGTTAGCCGTTGAGCGTCGAGCAGCTAGATTCAGATTGCCGCTCGCCGCGATTCGAACGGTCGACGCTGCCCGCGCCGTTCTTGCGTTTAATCTTCAAACTCATGAATACACATTTTATGAATAAATAAAGATACATACAACTTATTTTTGTAATGGTTTATATTAGAAACTTTCAAACAAAACACGTTTACAGAAGTTCATTATTTTGATAACTTTATACTCGAGCATGTTGCATATGCATTTCGAACGAAGAGAATTACATTTTCAAAATGTATAGATAAACAAGCTAATTAAAAATTTTAAAAAGTAGAAATTTCATAATACAAAAGACGTACAATAGTAAACTAAAAATACAAGTATTTTCAAAATGTGCATTTTTGAATATCGATGACTGAGTGGAATAACAACGTATCTCGGCGGCAGCTACGAAATCGTCGTATCCCGGTGGCAGCTTCGAGATCGTCCTATTTCGGCAGCGGCTTCGAGAATGTCGTATCCCGACGGCGGTTTCAATAACGTCGTATCTCGGCAGCGGCTTCGAGAACCACTTTTACTTTTGTAATTCTCGCTAAATAGACGCAATAAAAAATTTTGAAACAAAATAGTCGATTCTATATTTTGTTAATAGTTGACTCTATATTTTTCCATATTATTTATCGCATTTATTTAGCAAGAATCATAAAAGTAAAAGTGGTTCTTGAAGCGAATCCTGGGATACGACGTTCTTGAAGCCGTCGTCGGGATACGACATTCTCGAAGCTGCCAGCGGGATACGATCACGGTCTTGAAGCCGCCACCAGGATACGGCGATCTCGAAGCCACCGCGAGATACGTTGTTATTCTACTCAGCCGTCGATATGCAGACAATTAACGAATGAAATAGTTGGGAAATATAACGTTTTGTATTATGAAGCGTATACTTTTCTTCACACCTATGCAATGTTTATTTCTTTAATCTAACTTTGCTATATATTTATATGAAAACTTAATTTATTATATTACGTGGAGAAAATAATAGTTTGTAACTGTTTAAAGCTGGTCTACTTATACTATTAAATGACTGTATAACAACAAGTTAAGTCCAGAACATGTGGTTTTCCTTTGCGCATACGGTGTTATATTATTATAGATAATGCGGCTTGTTGACGCGTCCTATCAAGAGCAAAATCAAGGGTGTGTGCTGTCTGCGTGGCTTTCTCGAACCGGTGCTTTTTCTCCATGACTCCGACACTAAGAAAAATCGAAAAAGTAAAGATATGGTTACTAATGTTACTATACTGCTGAAACCGCGCGAGGACAGCGAACATAGTCCCTTTTTGGGGACCCCAAACCTACTCAAAAAAACGTACCTATGTTCGCTGTCCTCGCGCGGTTACTGTACATCACAGTATGTTAACATACGTCAGTCATTACAAAATTTATGGCAAATGTAACAATATTTTGCTTTCAAAGTTTTCATAACAACTTGGAAATACGTTTAAACGGTCTTTTGCCGAAAAATAGTGTTTTTAGAAAATGTCCGTATAGATGTATGTGTGCGTATGCGTATGTATACGCCTGTATCTCAGCTGCTACATAGTGTATTATTAGTGTATCATTAGTGACGATTACTATATATTTTTCACGGTGTAACATACCATACTTTGTTATTGGTCCTACTTATCAAGTTACATTGATGGGGCATTTTGACTTTTCGAGGTATTGGCTACATTGACATTTCTTTTGTCAGGAGCGGTTCCATTGACCTCCAGATTGTCTCTGTGATAGTTTTCATCTAGAACAGTTATTACTCTTAGTTTCGATTGTTACAATTAATTAATTTAAGGAGTTATAATGTTAAACATAAGGAAAATGAGTCCAGTATGGAACATTGCCGAGTATGGAATGCCACCAATTCCCAGCTTCTGGGGCAAGATTGCGGCATTTGCGCCCGGTAGGTTGGTAGGTTTTAGCGTTTTAAAAGTCATACTTGGAGGCCGTATTGCTCGAGCGAGAAAAAAATAGTTTTTTGCAAAGTATTTTTTTTTTTTTTTGCATTATTCGAGCTGTCAAAAAGTAATTTCCGCTTCTTGGCAGATCGATATTAGGCAAGTTCAATGACTTTTACCTCCATAGAGCTTTAGTCTTAAGTTTGAACTTTCCAAAGTCTGAATTTAGCGCTATATTTTGTTTCGTTTCGCTGTATAACATCAAGGTGTAAACGAACACTTTTTCCCAGAATGGAAGAAGGCATGTTTTCTCAGCATGGAACGCGTTTTAGCATGGAATCGACATACTGATTGTTTGATTTTTTAAAGACTTTCTAACGCTTACAATTGCCAAAAAATCATTGCTAAGCCTGGAAATGGTTTAAAGAAAGCTTGAAGAGAAACTGTCATGGATTTCAGTGCATGTGGAAAATATTGATAAAATCGACGGCAAACGAGGATAAACCGGCTTAAACGAAATTTGTTCACTTGAAGCAAACAATTTCAGTCATTTTCATACGTTTTGAATGTAAACGTATCGTAATTATTATATCATCGGCGTTCCATACTGGGCAACACTTTTTCGATATCCTAAAAAAATTAGCTCTTACAATTTTGCTTCCCATTTGGTTGTTTTGCAAAATTAATGACACTACTGTACAGAATATTAAAGGCCCCTATAACAGCGAGCACATCCTCTAGAGTGAGCAACTTTCACGGTCCTTATCAAAAGTAATAGCGAAATTCGCTAAGTCGTTCCATACTGGATACGTGTAAGCACTACGAGTCAAAGGCGAGCAAGCACAAGCCGATCCCCTTACTCTCAGTATACAACATATTTGATTTTTAGTTATCAAAAGTTATTACCATTTTCTCTATCTTGAAGTCTTTCACCACGACCCCTTTCACTATGACGGCTTCCTCCACGACCTCTTCCGCCACGATCTCTTCCTCCACCTCTTCCGCCACGATCTCTTCCTCCACCTCTTCCACCACGACCTCTTCCTCGTCCGCCACGCGATTCATGGTAGCCATGAGACTCATGTACCAGATCTCCAAATGCTAAAATAGTTCATTTTGCAACAAATGCCCAAAGTAGCAGATTTCACCCGCTGGTAAATTTATAAACGCGTGCGTTTATAAATTTACCGTGCGTACTATCCAAGCGAAACGAGGGCATTATAATCACCAAAGAGGAAAATTTACTTAGACCCGTGTTTCAGACAATAATATATTATATTATAGATGTTTCATTGATTCAGACAAATGATCTGCTTCAGGCAAAAGAATTTTTATTCACAAAAGTGAAACGAAATCTGAAATCGTACGTTTTACTCCAAGAACGCGAAATAAATGGTTCTACTGTGCAAACAAGGAATAGATAGTTTTTAATAATAGACTGACGATAAGAGAAAAAAATATGTAACATTGAAACGGGTGAATCATTTACCGGTCTTATTGAGTGTGTTCATTTTGTGCCATCTCTGCATGTAGTTTGTATTCACTGGCCTCTGTTTGGGACAGCATATTCGCGCACAAGAGCAGGCGAAGCTTGAGAAAAGCAGGGACCCTTTCTTGGGGTTTCGGAGACTCAGGTAGGAACTCCGCCGGCGAGAGAGCGCTAAGAAGGGGAGGCGCGGAGGTAGTGGGCCGGAAGGAGCAGGGGAGAGAAAAACGCCAGTTTCGCGTAGGAACCGGGACAGAGCAGCGGTCGGACGACAGGGCCAAATGTGGCGGTTCGAAAAAGAGCGTCGGCTTGAAGCGGAATGGAAAACGCGATATGGCCGAATGTTAAACCGCGGGAGGCAGTAAAAATAGAAACGCGAAGGGCCTCGAGCAGAGTCGAAATGTATTTTAACAAAGTTAATAAAGTGTATCATGAAATGAAGAGTTCTTATTTGGCCACAACCCAGTGATCCATCCCGAATAACCCGTTCATGGTGCCGCAAACGGTGAGCGACTAGAACACTTAACAATGGTGGTCAAATTGAAAGTCCGGCCCGCGACAGCGTGGCGCGGATGGTGAATGATTCGCTAGAACCTGATGGACTGAGGCACATAACCACATCGAGAACCGTTCAAGCACCGGAGTGCAAGAAGGACGCCGCAGCACGACGAGAATCGAAGCGATACGTCGCTGTCGCAGCCTCCTGTCCGATCTACCTTTGTAAACAAGGACATTTCACTGCGGTTTGTAATGTTGTTAATGTGTACTTAGAGTAAGTCCATGGCTAGGGTCGTTGTGCGAATCTTATATTGCTGTCCACAACCATGGCCGGTACAGCTGTTCCGCTGGCAATAGTTAATTTTACAATGCTATTCTTATTATCGAATTCTGTAATTTGACAATTTGATCCGCTCTTCGATGACTTGTAAACCAATCGACAAATTTTAATGAGATAAACGGGTGTGTGACTGTGAATAATTTGAACATACCCCAAAGAAAGGCCGGTTCTGTGACCAGTCGGTAATTACATTATCGTTTATCTTTTATTACTCAACAAACATCAAAAAACTTATGGAGTTATTAATTCGATTCATAAAGTAGGAGTACTCTGTTATTGGGAAGAGTAGAAATATCTAGGAGTTTCGTTAATTTTGTCTCTCGCTATGCTGTGATTGAAATAAATCGTCACCAGTAACGATAGAAAAAACTTGGTTGAAAGCATAATCTATAGCATTAATTTGCCGCTGCAGCAGATCATCCCATGACTATAAGTCAGTGAAACTCCGCGAGAACGAGAGCCATTGGTGTTAGCCCAAATAGTCATGTTATAAATTTTCCAGATGAATTGAAAAAGTGCTGCTCCGCTAAGTAACTGATCACATGGCCGAAATAAGATTTCGTTCAGCAAACGTTATTTCTGATTTTGTGCAAGTTGTGACATATCTTTTTTCCTAATGGCTTACTCTTGACTAGCGCTTGTAACATTATCGTAGTACAATGATGTAAGTGCGAGGCTGATTAAACATGTTCGGTGGAACTTGATATCTTGATTTTTCCTAATGAAGTCATACAGTTTTACAACATAAGAACCGAAGTTTATGCTATATGTAAGATGTAAGGAGTTTTTGATAGAAAATACGTGGGACGCCATTTTCTCGAATTATGGGGCGAATGAGATTATTCTTTGTGTATTTTAGTAGGACGAGCAACCTAGGCAGAGATGCTGTTGAGACACGAGTGGTGTTTGCTAATTCTACCGGAAAAAGGCCGATTGTCATCACCAACTGTTTAGAGTTTTTAAGACTTATAATGTTTGTATTAATTGCGGAGAGGTGGGTTTTTTAGCGATTAATGTTATGTGTTCCTATCAGATAGGGCTTTTCCATCATAGTCAGTGTAAGTCGGAGTCTATAACATGCAACCAGTCACATTGAAACTAGGCCCGCGTAGAGTAAAATTATGTATTTTGATAAACGCCTTTGGGTTTCGTTTCAATTATATTAAAAAAATCGGTCGCTACTTGTGTTGGGTTTTGTGGCCTGTGTGTGTGATTTTTTGACTAAGATTTAAGCTGTATTCGAACTTTGGCCAAGTGTTTCTGTGAAAAGTTAGTTAAGAAAAGAATAAAGAGTTTTCTATATTTTTATAGCATCCATATGATTTTGGTGCGGCAAAGGTAATCGCTCGTAGGATTAAATGTCATCCTAATGACGTTACAGCTTTTGGACACATCATCGGATTTCTGTACCCGATACGTTTTGAACCCATTTTATCGCAATGCGACTCTATGATTAGAAACATCGATCTGTGCAATCTACTAGATAGAGTGAGAAACACGTCCGATTAACAAAGTAAAACAAATACCCCGCGCCAATGGCAACTATACACGCGAACATGAGATGATGCGCTAGCCCTACTCTTATATCACTGCTATAAAGCGGTTTTACGAGCAACACCAGCTTCACTAGAACTTTCCGAAGCATTAAGCTATAGAAAATTTATGCGCAATACTATTATGAGCACAAGAACACAGTTAGTATGTAGGCAAGAGATGACAGAGACCAGATAAGGTAAACCAGCGTCAGCGAGAGTAGATTCGATATACAACTTTAACCGACATAAGATGCACGTGTATTACCAATAATCACAGATCTAGGAACAAATGACTACCCAATACCAACCAGAGAGTGCCAATTACGTATGCGTTTATACTCACCCTGTCACCAATAAAGCAAACAAAAGATAATATCGTATTATGCGAAAGAAGACTCTCAATCAATACGCGAGACTACAAAAAAAACCCCGTCAAATACAATAAGAAGTCAATTCATCTAAACGCCCATTACGCATCCCAAGTACAAACACTAAGACCCACCACAACCCCACCTATTCTAAAATCGTCCCAAATCATAAACGTAAATAATATCGCAAATAAACAACACACTAAAATTTTCGATACATATAATAAAAGATTATACATACCAAACCAAATGGAATTGCGTCAATCTACATCTACAAAAATGTTCTGGTATCATCCAAGACAACGCAGACAAAGTACCATCACAGCAGCACTTAAGCCGGTACCACACACCTAACAAAAGCTTCATACAACATAAAGAGAGAAAGCAAACATTCGAGTCTCTCAAAGGGTGTGGCTTCTGAAGATGGTTAATAGAGCTGTTCGCAATGTCAATACATCTATACGATCTTAACAGCGAGAAACATCAAAATAGAAAGAATTGCTCTATAAAAGATATTTCGAGAGCCGCAAAAGGAATACTACATTTCGACACGTGTTTGTTTTTTTAAACTTCGTCACGGACGTCTATCATTACCTATCGCCCCGATATGCGCTGAGTAGGGTGAAGTAGCCGGGTCTGCACAGTTGGGCTTACGCCAGATCTTCCAACCCTGCGCTATCGCAGGGTCCTCCTCGACTGCGCTACGCTATTCCTCCAACTGCGGTTAGACTACTGCATCTCGCCGATTGAACTACGCCAGATCCCACGCACGGCGCCTACGCCACAGACCTAGATTTCCTGAACCACACCCGACCGCATAAGCCGATGAGTAGGGCTCACTCGACTAGGCGACCACAACGGGTCCTGCGCCACCGAGTACAGTACCGAGGGGTAACTCAGAGATCTGCTTTTTATCATGACACTGTTCATCCATGATGGTCACTGTTTACCAACCCCGCTTACCTATAATGAGCGGCATGTTTACCCGATGAAATGTTTTACATTACTGAATTACCAATGAGGAAATCACCCATTGATGAGCGGAACTGTTTAACCCGATGGAACCGGAAATGCGCAGCCCGCCATCCAGATGCAGGAATTCCGATGGGGCAGTACTGTAGAGTGGGCAGAGCATGGACCACAGCACTGAGAAAGGCGTGAGTGTGGGGACCACGTGGCTAATAAAGTGCATTGCGAGAGAGAGGAGGGAGAGAGGGATGGCGATATATATGATAAGTAGATGAATTATAAAAAGATTGTTTAAATAGTTTAATTTTTTCAACATGTATTAACACATAATAAAACTATGTGGTCTTATATATAATATAATATATTTAGGTGTGTAAAGATACAAAAATCTTTATGATAAAATGACAGTATAGAAAGAGTCGCAAAACATCAGATATGATAAATATATAACTTAACACTATCACAGGAATGTTTTATTCAAATGATGATCTTTTTAAATAATTATTCTAAACAAATTAAATAAATTCTATTAGTTATTACCACCAGATGTTTAAATAAACATACCCGGTTCTCACTCTTCCTCCAGCTTCTTATGCTAGTAGTACTCTATCAGCAATTTCCTCTCGTGTTTGAGAAACAATATATCAACGCTGTGGTCCAGCCCGGCACATTTTTACGGCCCAATTAGTTTGTACCTTCTTTGATCATCGTCACTCTGTACTGCTTGATTCTAATCGCCAACTTCTTCGAGTAGGCAGCGGAAGGGATTTTGCCACAGGCGTTTGGCGGACCCATCCTGTAAAAGTAATGAAACAATATATACAGATTAATATATAGCTTATATTATTTTTTTTTATTAATTATATACAATAGATTACTCCACGGTAATAAAAGTTATCCATGCAAGGTGAACGCATGTTGTTAGCAGAATACAGAGTCAGTAATAATATCATCAAAGAAATCAAGTGGGCAGATAAAATGTTGTGCGTACTGACGATACACTTGTTTATTGCGTAAACACATTCGAACTGCACAATTCTCCTATCCATCAGGAAAGTGATGTGCACACACCAAACAAAAACAAAAGTCAAAATCCTGGTGTCTTTAAGGATGACAGCCAGTATTTTCTAGTTCGGCCTCCGAAAAACGAAATATGGTTCAAAGCCTACTCGATTTCTGCACACCCGTTTCGCCCAAACACATCACGTTTCGGTGATAAGTCGAGGAAAGCTGGAAGCAAAATCTTCAGCTACCTGCATAATAGAAGGTCCACCATCGCTCAGCTTTAACCCGTGAAAGAATATTAGGCCACAGTTTTGGTACTCTTGAGGCACTCGCACAAGTCGTAAGCCAAGAGTGGGCGGTGGTTGAAACGAAACCTAGTTGAGCTGCTGTGCTGATATAAAGTCGCCGTTTTGTCCTTAGAATCCCTGATATCGAACAATTAAATCCATTTTCATCTATGAAAGATATTACTTATAATAAGATATAATTATATAATGAAATAATAAACTATTTAAAATATACCTTAACAAGCTTTGTAGCAAACTTCTCCAACTGAAAGAGCACAGTATACTGCTTGAAGACTCGATAAATGTATATCAAATAGGAGAGCAGGTGGACTGCTGAATATACTGAAATTTGACCCTTCCACTAAAAGCCGTCTCAAGATCAATTCATTCACTGCTTGCGACGTAAAATGTCTCTTTCCTGTTCGTCGGTCGGCATCAGCTACCTCCTCTCATACTTTTAAAATACGCGTTCACCATAGTCTCTCACTCAAGGCCGTCCTGCAGACAAATTGTCCGTTCAAATCGCACCACGCGCGCGGTGGCAGAGCAGATACAGGTTGAGATCCTTCGAGTTTTTTCGACTACCACACTCTCTCGTGAAATTTTTAATTGCTTTCCCGATCATAACCACACCTCTTGCGTATGGCATCGATTCTCAAAACAGCGCTTAGCGCTGGGGCAGAAAACGCTAATCTCTTGATTTGTCAACTACCACCCTCTCTCTCATACTTTTGATACATCTCAACATGGTCCCCACTCGGCGTAGCATCGATTCTCACACAGTACGTGCGGCTGCAGCCCAAACAGCCAGATTGCTCGCCAATATGTTCATCGAAAAACGAAT